>VWPU01000403.1:0-138076 GCA_013398955.1 Callaeas wilsoni
TGTAAAACACCACGAACCTTGTGGTTCTGTGGTTCAAAAGCTACTTTTAGGTCAGCAAAAAGGTCTCTGGCTGGGACAATTCACTGAATTCACTGGCAGATCCCAAAAGCTGTTTCCAAGTGCATAAAAACCCACACCTACAAAAATGTGCCAAGCATGGTGGAGTTAAAGGTGCTTTGGGCACAGGTTCCCTGAACTGCAAGGAAATGATCCTGATCTGGCTTTGGGCCGCTCCCCCCCGCACCCTGTGTTCTCCACACCAGCCATCCTGCCTGGGAAGGCCAGGGGTCTTGGAGCCCCTCTGGGAACCCCTCGCCCGCCTGCCAGTGAGCAGTGACACTGTCAGTGCCTGCAGCCCTCACCCCAATTTGTGTCCGTGGTTCCCGATGTGGCACTTGGGGACACGGGTAAGAGGTGGCCCTGGCAGTGCTGGGGCAGCAGTTGGACCTGATGGTCTCAAAGAGCTTTTCCAGCCTCAGGGATTGTATGAGACACCCAGTGAGTGACCCAGCTGCACAGACAGGCACGGGAAGCTGGTACACGCAGATTAAACTGCTGTGAGACAGAGAGTCCAGGGCATCCTTGAGAGAGTGCAGAGAGCAGGAAAAAGACACAGTTACAGCACTGATCCTTCTCCATGCTTTCCCAGCAGGGCATGAACACCATTCCATCCTGATCTTGAGAGCTCCAAGGAAAGTAACTATTGAGCTGGCAGGGAAGATGCCGATTTCCTGACACTCCTGCACACACTCCTGCACGGCCCAGCAGCTTTCTCTAGCAATCTAAACTATGCATTGTTCAGAAGCTGCATACCCCTGAAGCAGCGCCTTGGGAACACAGTGTCCCACGTGCCTTTTATAGTCCAGGTCGTACTTCCAGCATATTTCAAGACCGTTTAAATCAGAATGAGGTCACTTGGTGACAGCACAGCATTAGATCGGGCACAGCAGGAGACTGACCAGACAATATTCACTACAGACTCTCCCGTTCCTTTCACTCCATTCTCTGGAGAATGGAGTCTCGGATTTTTTCCCAAAAAAATGCATTTTTAAGCCTACCCTAACCCTAACCAAATCTCTTTTTCCAAAAAAAATTTCCCTTTTTCCCACCCTAAATCTGATTTTTTCCCCAAAAATAGCATTTTTCCTGAAAAACATCCCTTTTTTCCCACCCCAAATCTGATTTTTTCCCAAAAAAAAGCCTTTTTGTGCTAACCCTAACCCCCTATAACCCTAAGAGTTTCCTAAAAAGATCCCTGAAATACCTGAAAAATATCCTAAACCTAAAATTACCCGAAAAAAGGCCTTAAGAATGCACTGAAAAGGCCCTAAAATCCCTTTAAAACCCCTAAAAAGCCTAAAAAATGCCTTAGAAATGCTAGAAATTCCCTAAATGCCTCTTTAAAAGCCCTCAAAAGGCCCTAAAAAACCCTAAAAATTCCCTAAAGTGTCCTGAAAAGGCCTTTAAAACTCCCCAAAATTCCCTAAAAACCCCTAAACATACCAAAAAAGCCCTGGAAAGGCCCAAAAAACCTAACCCCAAGCCCCTAACCCTAAGAGTTTCCTAAAAAGATCCCTGAAATACCTGAAAAATATCCTAAACCTAAAATTACCCAAAAAAAGGCCTTAGAAATGCACTGAAAAAGCCCTAAAATCCCTTTAAAAACCCTGAAACACCCTAAAAAGCCTGGAAAATGCCTTAAAATGCTATAAGTTCCCTAAATGTCCTTTTTAAAGCCCTCAAAAGGCCATAAAAAACCCCTAAAAATTCCCTAAAGTGCCTTGAAAAGGCCTTTAAAATCCCCCAAAATTCCCTAAGAAACCCTAAACATACCAAAAAAGCTCTGGAAAGGCCCAAAAACCTAACCCTAACCCTGTAACCCTAACCCTAAGAGTTTCCTAAAAAGATCCCTGAAATACCTGAAAAATATCCTAAACCTAAAATTACCCGAAAACTCCTCTGTCCCCCCTAACCCCCTCCACCTCTCCCTACCCGTAGCCCTCTGCCTCCCCGCCCCTCCCTAACCCCTGTGAGAAATAATGGTCTCACGCCGCTAAAATTTAACAAATTTATTAAAAACCACAACCAGGAACAAAGGAGCCAGGGATAAGCCCAAGGCAGACAAAAGCAGTGTGCGCAACGCTGGGTGCTCCCCTCGTAGACCGGCCCAAACTGTGAGAAATAACAGTCTCGTGCTGTTAAAATTTAACAAATTTGTTAAAAACCACAGCCAGGAACAAAGGAGCCAGGGATAAGCCCAAGGCAGACAAAAGCAGTGTGCGCGACGCTGGGTGCTCCCCTCGTGGACCGGCCGTCGTCCAAAGGGCGGAGGAGCTCACGCAAGGCCCCAGCACACTTCTTATAGACAGCCCTTGCTCTCTGATTGGTTAGGTTTTCAATCCACCGCCTGATTGGTCCTTTTCACTCGACGCTGGTTGGCTCATTTCTAGGATGATTCCTGACTAATCATTTCCCCAAATTCCCGTGCCCCCCCCCCTCCCCCCGATCAGTTGAGGTCTGACCCAGTTGGAGTCCCGAAATCACCGTAACACCGTGACTTCATTCCCGGAGTTTTCTGGAATCTGGCTCGGCGTCACCATCTTGGCAGCCCCCCCCCTCATTGATTAACATTGAACATCAATTAAATACAACATTTAAACCCAAACAAACCTCAGTACAACATCCTAACCCACACTGAATGTTAATTTTTTAAGCATTATTAAACCTGCAACATTTACATAAGGAATAAATAAAACATTTGAACTAGGTAAACCTGACCTCAACAATCGAACCGTTTAAACTTCATTAACATTTGAACTTAAGGTAACTTAGTAACTTAGTTTTAATGAACCTTTAAAAATTGTTCATAACAGCAACTAAAACAAAGAAATTAGCACATTTTTGCACAGAATTACACTGTTCAAAGATTCAATGAATGGCTGTCAACCCACAAATGAAAAAAGGAAGAAAACTCCATTATTATCTTGCAAAGGAACAAGGTGTAAAGTCAGTAATAGCAGTGATAAAGTGAAAGTAGACAACCAGAAGCATATAAACGTGTTTATTTTACCATATTTAGTCTTGTTAATGGAGTGTTTCCTTACTTCTGAAAGACTAGATATACCGCTAACATAATCCACACAGAGGTAAGAACTGTTTTGCTTAAACCCTGGTTTATACTGCTTGGAGAAGGCCAAGTGATGCTGGTACAAGGGGAAGATGAGAAAGAGCAGATCTAATCGAGGTTTCTTACTCATTGCTTGTGTGTAAGGATGGGTGGGGCACAACACGAAGATTAAATGTATGCATTGGTTAGAAAAGACAGCAACTGCAGTCAAACTGCTGCTTTAATTTAAGGTATTGCCTTCGTTACACATTGTGGCAGAGGGTGGAGAGTAAACAAAAGGACCCTTTGACTAATGTAAAGCATGCTAACATGACCACCTTTTTGAAAGCTTCTTAAATTTGTAAAAGTAATTCTTAGATGTATATCAAGGTTTGTATGTTGTATGAAACAAATTTAAGCATTGTTTTCCCAGATAATTTTTTTCTCTATTTGTACAGTGCTTGTTAGAAAATTACATAAATACATGCTTTCTGTATAACCTGTGAAGTATATGATAGGAATGTTACTTACCTAATAGATCAAACATGATAAGTTTGAAGGATGTGGGGTATGTGAGGAAGATCTATGGTTTTGTGTCAAGGTAATATTTGCAGCTATTTAATTCACAGTTAAATCTATGACCTAATGCTGCTTCTAGCTACACAGCTAGAAATGCAAACTAATTCCATGGAGTATAGTCAAAGTAGTTTCTGATGCTGTGGAGAATTGGATCTTTCATGCTCTGAATTTTTCCCCCTTGTGTAAACAGGGTGAAAAAGAACAAACGGTAAAGAATGGCATTCTGCCAAGGAGATTAGTGACCACCAAGACATCTTTGATATCAATATTTAAAGTATCTCATCTGAAAATCCATACAGAGCTGTCAGTTTCTAAAATATTCTTCCATGAAATAGTGCAGTGCCACATAAAATACATTGAGATAGAAGCTCTCCATGTCTACACAAAGGTCACACAGCAGGCAAAACCAGTGGCAAAATTGTGTTTCTCACATTAGTTATGGTAAAAGAAAAGGTCTAAAACTCCTAAGTTGCAGGAGTTGTTACAGTTCCTTAGACTAAAAAAATTCCCACTTTTATGCTGGTGGACTTTATTTGCTCTATTTGAAAAGGAACTGCATATTGGTATTGCAAAGAGCTGAGTGATAAAATTGTTATTCTGCATTGTCTGGTAAAGGTGTAACACAACATCTATACTTCTTTTACCACTTAAAGGTTACAGTCATAGAGTAGGAAATTCAATAACAAGCTAAAGTTGAGGCCAGGTAACACTTCAAAAGCAAAAGCTGGCACATGCCCGAAGCCGTGCATCGTAGCGAACAGAGCACTGGATGACAGGCTGGACGCAAGCTGGCAATCGGTGCATGCAGCCCAGAAAGCCGAACGTGTCCTGGGCTGCATCCAGAGTCCCAAGGGCAGCAGGGGAGGCAGGACTCTGCCCTGCTCAGGTGAGACCCCACCTGCAGAGCTGCTTCCAGCCCTGGGGCGCAGCACAGGAAGGACGTGGAGCTGCTGGAGCGAGTCCAGAGGAGGCCAGGGGTTTCCTCTGCTGTGAGGAAAGGCTGAGAGAATTGGGATTGTTCAGCCTGGAAAAGACAAGCTTCAGGGTGACCTAATTGTGGCCTTCCAGTACTTTAAGGGAACTTACAGGAAAGATGGGGCAAGACTATATGGCAGAGCATGAAGTGATAGAGGACAAGTGGGAACGGGTTCAGATTGCAAGAGAGCAGGTTTAGATTAGCTGTTAGGATATTCTTTAGTTTGAGGGTGGTGAAGCACTGTCACAGGTTGCCCAGAGGAACGGTGGCTGCTCCATCCCTGGAAGTGTCCAAGGCCAGGCTGGATGGGGCCTGAAGGAACCTGGCCTAGTGGAAGGTGTCCCTGCCCATGGCAGGGGATGGAAGGGGATGATGTTCAAGGTCTTTCCAAGCCGAAGCACCCCATGAGCTCCGGAGCGCCTCCCTGCAGGCCGGCCGGGCCGCTGAGGCGGGCGGCTGCCCGCAAAGCCCGGCGGCTGGGGAGCGGCGCGCGGAGCGGACGGGAGGGAGGGCGGCTGCCCGCAAAGCCCGGCCCGGCTCCGTGCGGAGCGGAGCGGGAGGCCGTCCTTAAGATGGCTGTTGTGCGCGGGGCGCCGCCGCTGTAGCGCCGCGAGGAGCCGCCCGCCCGCCCCGCTCCGCCGCGCCCGCCATGGAGTGCCCGCACCTCGGCTCCAGCGTCTGCATCGCTCCCGACTCGGCCAAGTTCCCGCAGGGCTCGCCGTCCTCCTGGTGCTGCAGCGGTGAGTGCGGCCTGCGCTGCGCGGCCCTCCCGGCCCGAGGTGGCCCGGCCGTTCCTTTGTCCTCGCTGCCCGGCGGCGGGAGGGCGCCTCGCGGGCGGGGCAGGGTCCGGGGGCGCGAGGGAGGGCGGGTGCCCCGGCCCCCACCCGCCGGGGCCGCCCCGCGGGACCCTCTGAGAGGGGGCTGCGCCTTCCAGCCGCCGCTGCGCCCGCGGGGGAGCCGCGTGTTGCGGCAGGAGCGGGGGTTGCCCTCCCGCCCCCGGCCCTGCCCCGGGCTGCCAGCGCAGCGCTGTCCGGCCCGGGGCGGGCATCGCACTTTGTCCCGGCGGGGCCGGCGTCCCCCTCTCCGCCGCCGCGGAGTTCTGCGGGGCGCGCTCCGCGCTCCTTTTGTCTGCCGGAGGAGCTGCGTGCAGGGCTCTGCCCCGGGACCGCGGCTGAGGGGAGAGAAGCCGCTGGCAGCCGCAGGGTCAGTGTGTTCTTCAAATCGGTCTGAGATAACTTTTTTTTAAAATACACGTTTTTGGAAGGACTTTAGAGGGTGTAGTTTTAATAAGACTTGCGGCTGAAGGCGTCACATGGGACTCCCCTTCAAGCCAAGGACCATCTCAGTGAAGGTAGTCTGGGGGGATTTGGGAGTCACGCTCATCTACCTGTGAGTCGGTAGGAGTGCAGAGGTCGTCTTTTTTAAGTACTTTGCTCTTTGATTTAGCAATGCAAGTATCCTGTCGTTACTACTGTCCCTCGTATGATCTTGTTTGTTCAGGGGCATTCCCTTTAAACGTGCCGTGCGCCAGGTGTTTTAAATTTAGCTTTCTACACAGATAACCCCCGATGTTTGCTGTAGTTGTGCTTATTTGGGCTTCGTAGGAAAGCAGACACAACCTCATCGGTTTAACGTGGGAAGTAGGCCCCGCTTAAAGTAGCAGCGGGACTCGTGCCTGTGGGCACTGGAGGGAACGCCTCCTTTGGGAATGACCGACCAGGGAGCACTGAAGGGCTGGATGTATTTTAAGGTGTTCCTTTTTTTTGAAGGAAAGATGGTTGTCCTTTGTCTCGTACTGTCCGGGCCTTCGTGTGGGAAGGCTGCTGCTTACTTAACTTCTTCCCTGATTGCAGTTTCCGGGAGCCAAGGTGTGGTAGCGTTGCTGCTTCCTTTGGCAAAACCAGTTATTTTTTTCTGTAATGCTTTTGATTTAGAGGGTGTACACTTTACAGTGGAGTCATGCGGAGAAATGATTAGAAGGAAAGGAGAAGTACAGGAAAAAATGTTGTCCCTAATGTTTTTTTACCAAACAAACAAAAAATTATTGACAAGAAGTTTAACTCTCTAAGTCCATCTGTTATCATCAGAATATCGAGCGTAAGCGAAGTTGTCAACAAGAAGCATATGGCAGTAGGGAACCACTCTTCAGAGAACTTAAAAAAGATAAAAGTATCAAAACTAAAATACCTATGCTGAGGTATTAATATAACTTCCTAGCTTGAAATAATAGCCAGTTTATGGCTACCCTGCTATGCATTCTGCTTCTCAACAAAGAACTTCAGCAGTTAGAACAAGTTTTTCTTTGTTGTTCAGAGGAATTTCTCCCAAACCAGCACTTACAGGGAGAGCCATGTGCTGGGCAATCACCTGATTTATTTTACAGCACCGAGGCAGGAGGAAGGTGTAAGGGCTCTTTGGGAACTGAATAATGATGGCACCGTATCTAGGGGAGTTTTTTGTTTGTAATGCTTTTTAAGAAAATAAAGATAAGTCGCACAGTACTCACACAGATAGCTGCTGAAGTCTTAACAAGTGGCTGCAGAAAAAAGCTAGGTAAATTGAATTTAAAACAGTCCAGTGAACAAACACCAGGCTCTAGTTAATTTAAAGCAAATGAAATTGTGGGGGTCTTTTAAGTAAATGTTGCATTTCTACTAGTATAGTAAAGCTGTAGTGCCTCTGTTCTTACTTCCAGCTAGTAGTATGTGATTATTGTTACATTAAGTCTCTCATAGTATGTAGAGTACTGTCTTCTTCTTGTTTGTACTCATTTTGGTGACATTAATTTTTTGAAGGTACATAGTACTGATTAATGTCAAGTCACAGTAGATACTATGTCTTATTTACTGGGTTTGATGTAACTTTGTAATATAAAATTAAACAGAAAATACTGCATGTAAATAAATACCTTATCAAAATATAATGCATTTCCTATTACTTTTGATGCTGTTTTCTGAGGTTGTGTGGTTTTAGTTCTATTTGTTGGTGGTGGTGTCAGAGTTGTAGAAAAATATTTGGAAGGCAGTTTTCTGCAGTCTGTAATTACAGGGCACCTCTCATCAAGTACATTGTCTTAAACTAACTCAGAACTTGTCAGTCCTGTTCATGGTTGCTGCTGACCTTTCCAGAAAAGGATAGTGGTCCAGGAAACTTTCTGACAGCCACCTGATGTGCCAGTGATAGCAAAACGTTGTTGGAGAGTGAATTTTAGTTCAGAGTGGCAGTGGCTATTTTTATGATTATCTGGTGTTGCAGAGCTTTGAGGAGCTGTAGTTGCCATGCTCAGTGATGTGTGCTGGTTAAGTATCTTTTCCTTCTCTCTCCACACAAACTCTTGACTGCAACAATAACTTCACAAGGTAATTTGGAGGCACTTTTGGATATTGTTACTTGACCTTGAGTATTGTGTCATTGTGTAATGGAGGAGTGTTGCATTTGGTGCTGGTATTTGGAAGCTTTGTTGAAGGTAGCTGGGTTGGTTAGAGGAGCATGTGCATCAGGCTGAGCTGCTGCTTTGGCCTAAATGAGTTTCCCTTGAAAGCTTCCTGCCAGAGTTGCTTTGGAGGTCTTGTGATGAAGGAAGGTTCTTAAAAAAGCACTAAGAGGAAGCATTGACAACAAGGGTGTGATCCAAGTATCAATGGTTCTGCTCTGAGTTAATAAGTAATGCAGTAGGTTCATTTTTAAGTGTCTGTACATCTTCTGTTATGTTAGGTAGTTTGGAAGTCAGAGAGTTTGAGGCCCTCCATTAAGGAAATGGTGTGCTTTCCCCTAAGTATTTAATCCAGTCAGGCCTGCTCTGTACAGTAAGCAGTTCAGAAAGCAGCATGTATTTGCTTTGAGGAGTTTCAAGATTATCAAAAGAGAGCACAGAATGTTGTTGTTGTTTTTTTTTTTTTTTGCAGATCTATAGGCAGGTGCTGGTTGTTGTTGTAATTGGGCATTTAGGAGGAGATACATATGTAAAGTAGAAATGGTATAGAAACTGAAAATTACTTTTAATCAATGCTGTCATGGGAAATAATGTGGGCAGATATCTGCTAATTCCAGGTTGAGTACAGTCTTTCCACGCACTTTAATTTCTGAAACTTCTGCTGAAGTTGGAAGCAGAGTAGCTGGAGGCATTGGCAGGACTGTGTCTCAGACTGAAGCTGTTGAATTTGTATGATGGGCCACACCTTCAGCACTCTTCTGCAAATCATGTAATTATGAAAAGTACCCTGGAACAGCTCAGATCTGGTATTTCTCAACAGCTTTTCATAGACTCATCAAACCACAGGGAGCCCTGCCTCACCTAAGTGAGATTGCAATCTTCTAAGCACACCTGTGGAAGTCTGGAGAGGTTTTCCAACTTTTTTTCTGTGTGGTTGAGGATTCCTCAATTGTTCTCACTGGACTCAATGGTTGTTGAGTGTCAAATGTGAGGTTCTGTCTTTAGAAGAACAACTGCAGACTCATAGGGTTGCGTCTGCTGAAGTAGAGCTTCTGTGATTTTTTTGGTTTTTTTAAAGGGGAGTTGCGCTTGTACAGGATGCCTAAAACTTGTTTTTGAGGTCTTTGTCAGTCAAATACTTCCCCCCCCCCCCCCAAATAGCATAATTTTGTTAGGTATTGAGGAGCAGTTCTGGCCATAGACTGGTGTTTCCTGCAAAAGCTGAATATATGTGCCTGACATCTGTTTTTTGCATACTGATTTCTGTTGTATAAGAGTTGTAATTGCCCCAGTGGTCAGAAACTTTGTCAGATTTGGAAAGGACACTGGGAATATGAAAGACAGCCTGCACGAGGAAGCTGTTTGAGGCCTAGTGAACAGTGATTACGGTGCAAATCCACATGCTGAGTTAATGACTTTTTTTGTGTGTGTTTAAATTATTAAAATATTTGGTAAATTCAGTTTGTTCAGAATAACCCCAAATATCCCTGAATGCTTATTTAGATTTGAGACCAAATGTTTTGGGCTGAGTAGAACTTTCAAGAACATGACTGCACTGGGTCAGGCTGCTTTTGATGGGTTTTTTTTGTTTGCTGTTTCCCCACCGGCTCCCAATCAGGTTTTGTTTTCTCAGTTAAATTATTCACACGGTTCTGCTTTCACTGGGGTAGGAAACGCCATTCTGCCACACTGATTTTTTGGCTTTGGACTGTTGCGGTCAGTGCCAAAACAAGTATAGCGTAAAAGCTCAGGTGCAGACTAACCCCCTTGGCTTTCCTTTTCATCCCAGCTGCTTCTTAGTGTTGCTTCTCCATTTCCGTAAGTATTTGTGTCTCTGTCTGCTTTTCCAGTTTTGTTACTAGAGGTACTAATTTCTTCTGTCTTTTCATGATTACTGTAATACAGGAGGAAGGAAAACTTGCTGCAGCTGGAGAGGGGTAGGTAGGACCTTATTAGTAAGAAAACTTCAGTTCTCTGCGTGTAAACTCAGGGTGAGATCGTGGGCAGTGTGTGGACCTGATGGTCTGTATTGTGTGTGTGAGGATTATTTGTCACCCTACATCTTGAAAATTAATTTGGCTTGGAAACTGCCAGATTTTTTCTGAAATTTAAATGACAAAATAAGTATATAAAAAAAATTACCCCTTTTTATTCCGTCACCTTAATTTCAGAGTTGGGTACTCTTTCACCTGTTTATTTCTCTGGGTCACTGCTATGCAGGAATGCTTGTTAGTAACTCTGCTTTATAGGTTGTTATATCTCCTTAGATTCATTCCCTGGCTGTTGTTTTTAGCTAGCTTATTAGATTTGGCTTCTTTCAGACTCAGTCTTGTTTTCCTTAAAATTGTTTTTGGTTTTTTTTTCCATTTGAATTGGTTACTGAGCTGACCATGGGGTCAGCAGTTACCTTGGCCTGTGAGATAGAGCACAGTGCTTTGGAACCAGTTCTGTTAGAAGATGCACATCTATTGAGATAGGATAAAAGTCTTAATTTTGGTCTCATAAGTTAGATGGAAATTTCCTTTTAATTGCCAAAAAAAAAGGTGAGTATTTGTTTTCAGATACTTAGTATCTTTAAAAAGTCTGTAAACTTACATTGGTGGTGATTAATATTTTCTAGATTTTCTTTTCAAAATTTTGTTTGTACTCAACAAATTCATAATCTAGCACAAAATTTGAACATTAGCTGGGGGAAGAGATGCTTCAGAGTAAGAAGTAGACATTTGATACATTGCATTTGAGAAACTAGATCTAATCTTCATGATGATTTCGAAGATAAACTTTGAAGGACAAATTTTACTACTAACTGTTCTAAAGTATCCAGTGTTTTGAAATGACTCTTCAAAGTGTGGCGCTTAAGGAGACGGGATCATCTGAGGCATCATGGAAGCAGGATGAGACACTCGTGTGTCTGTGCATGGCAGACTCTTGCTTTACCACAGATTAGGACAAATCTCATTACAGCTGATTTCAGTGTAAGCAGGATGATTTTTACCTGCCTTTCCCAAGCTCCTCAGGGTATGCAGGTGTTAAACAATATCAGTGCATTATGCTTTGTTTGTCTGATCGTGTCAAGGTGCTGAGGCTGACAGACTTAGAGTGGTTAATTTTTTTTTTTTGTCGCGTGTGTGTCTGAGGTTGACAGAGTGAAAGTTTCAGACCCAGTGATTGGAATGAAATTAAGCTTTGAGCCATTTCTCATTTGATCAGTAAGTACCACTCACTTCATTTAGTAACCTGTTCATGCTTTGCTTTCTGTTTTAACAAACATTCCTTGCCTGGGTAAAAAGTGATTAAAGGCCATTAATTAAAATATTCCATGAAGGTTAGAAATGGAATTTAATCAAAAATTTGGATCTGAAATCTAAACCACAACAATTAAGGCTGTTCTGATTTATACTTCAGTATTGTTGGATGAAACAGATTTTATTGTAGAGTGAATTGGAATTGCTTTATGGTGCCCTTGTTATGGGAGTAGTGTAAGATTTTGTCCTTGAGAATTCTTTTCCTTGATTATAAGAGGATGTGTTAAATCGTACTTGACTTGATGAGTACACTTGCCATTTAGCAGTCTTATCTGGTATGTCAGAGCAATCCTCTGGCGTTACCCGCTTTGGAATATCTTGCATAATTTTGGATCTTGTAGACATAGTTTGAGACTTCTGTGGCAGACTTGATTACCCAGGTGAATCCAACCCCAATACCCCCAGGCAGCCTGGCAGAACAAGGTGGTGGTTCTGGAAGTTGGCCCGCCCCCAGCGGTGCAAGCAGAAAGGTTTTTTTGCCTGTAAAGCAAGGAGATCCTCTCAGGTTTGGGGATGGGGGTTGAAAGTCCAAACAAGGAAATACTGATTTTTCAAGGTAAAGCATAGGTAGGAATATGAGCATCTGCTTGTCTGTGTCAAAATAGGTGTGTTTCCTCAAAATAGCCTTGACCCTTTTAATTTTTTGGGGTTTTTGTGCTTCAGTTCATGTTTTGATTTGGTAATGTTTTCATCCACTAAGCATTTCTTTCTCTTATTTTTTCTTTTTTTTGGTCACAGGGATGGTTTAATGTGTCTTTTGCTGGTATTGGGGAAGTAGGAATGTAACAGTGGCAACTACAAACAGATTATGACTAGATTATATAAAGAAAGCAAGAAGACTTCCTTCTGCCTTTCCCCTCTTTTCCCTCCTAGTCCCAGATTGAATATTTTGACCTGCTATTGATTGCTAACTTGCTCAAAATGACATTACACCGTTGGCTTTGCCGTGTTTTTTCTGGCTGCTGTCTGAAAATGTTCATTTCTGTATCTTGCTCTAACATAAGGTTTGACTAACTTTTTTTTTTGTGGATGCTACTGCTACACTGAGGAACAATATCTGTTTTTCTGCGAAGGCTAAAAGCATTCAGATTTAAAATATATGTAGTTAAATTTGTATGCTAATTAGTTATCCAAGTGGACAAACATCTAAAAAATGTTTTTATAGTGTGAAGGAGAAATAGAGGCAGTAATTTTTTAAAAAACGCTTTTGGCTATGCTTGTTCATTAAGATCAGACTGCCTCTAATGTTTTCTGTCTGTCTGTCTTTCCATACTTCTCACTTCGCTTTCAGGTAGGATGTGATTTTTGTGGTATATGCAGGAAGATCAACTGCTGCCATGTCTGTGTTGTCCTGCAGTTTGACTGGACGTGTAGAACAAATTCTCAGAAGATATGGCAGTAGCGCAGCCCGGGGCCGGGAGGTGTGTGTGTGTGCCTGGCAGCGCGGGGCCCCTCTGTCCCTCTCTCCCTTGGCCGGAGCGGCAGCGCAGCGAGCTCGGGCTGTCTATACTGCTGCCCTGAGTGACCGCCTTTGGCTTGACACCTCCTCTTTCCCAGCCACTTCCTGGGGAGCTGCTTACACTGCCTGCAAGAAGTTTTCCTGACCTCCCTGTCTGCTTTTCCATCACTGCGCTGAGAACACAGGCAGATAAAAACGCCTGCATTTTTGTAACATCCCCATTTCTCAGTGTGGAATTCTGATTGCAAAATCCAAATGCTGAACTGAAGCCAGTGTGGTTGAGTGTAGAGGAGGGGAATTCCATGCAGATGAAGCTGATCATGTCTTTCTCTGACTCTTAAGTGTTAGGAATGCGTTGGGCACTTCAGCGACCTAGTTATTCTGTGAAAAGTTGTGCACCTACTCGTGGTTAATATTCTCACTCAGTTGTTGTTTAGTATATCTAAATTATGTATGGTTTTCCGTTGTAAATGGGAATGGTTCACGGTAACCATCTGTGAAGTTTCTTCTATGAGAATCAGCAGTGCTTTTATTTAGCACAAGGAGGAGGAAACTACATGTACAGGTATGCAAGAACATGAATAGTAGTTCACAAACTATCACTAAATGACTTGTCTTCTCACTAGAAACCCGATCTTTCTGATTTTGGCTGAAAGATGAAGATCGAAGAAGTAACTCGGGTTTTTTCCCATAGCTTTAAGTGAGGGTTCTTTCTCTCCTCCCTCCTCTCCTCCCTCCTCTCCTCCCTCCTCTCCTCCCTCCTCTCCTCCCTCCTCTCCTCCCTCCTCTCCTCCTTCCTTCTTTGGAGTCTTATTTGAATTCCTTTATATTTGAATGTGATTTGAGTCAGGCTAGGACTTGATACTGTTGAGACGTTTCTTCATTGTGAAAGAAGAGTTTAACATTTTTGTATGTTTAGTAATGCTTCCAGAAGACCTGCTTCCTTGTGAATTCTCTTGCTTTGATATGTGTAATTGAAATTTCCTTACTCTTTTCTTAACTTTTCCTTTAGTTATGTGTGTGTTAGCTCATTCTAAAACAAAGCATTTTAAATAGTGTAATTGAAAACCTTTTCCCCTTCTGTCTGATTTCATTTTGGCTAGAATGCTGTTTTTCTAAAATATGCAGTAAAGATGTCTAACAAATGAAAGTTACGTAAAATATTGTTAAATAGAATATTTTTTTGTAATCGTTAAGAGTTTAGAGCAAATTCAGTGCACTTACGAACTTCTTTTAATGGGGCTGAGGGAAGGATAGAAAGAAAAACTTTTTGAAACAAAGTTTGAAAACAAATGGGAGTATTCTTTAAACCTAGACAGTAAAACCAGCTGGATTATAAGTGTAGAACATGTCTCTAGTTTTCAAAGCCTGTAACGTTCCTTTTTCCTGCATTCTTTTTTAGAATGGGGCTTTCATCTGGTCAGAGGTTAAAAAAATACTCTCGTAACATTCTCTTCCTTTTTCAGTCACTTGACTTCCATTACAGTTACTCACCTGGAATTGACTGGCCTTCTTAAATGTGGAGCAGATGCTTTTCCCGAATGCATATATGCTTTAAACATTCCCCACCCAGACAAAATAACACACAGTCAACAACCATGCACATTTAACTCCCTCCTTAGGTTCCAGGAACCTATTCCTAGATTATAAAATAGTGTTAGCATTCTTACTGCTCTTCTGGGTATGTTAAGGCCTGCCCTGCCTTTTCAGTACTTTTGATTCCTCCTGAATATAAACATACAGTAGGGTCAGATAATAATAAAGCTTGTGTGTACACTTGAAGGAACTGCCTTTTCAATACACAAATGAATGTCAGAAGCTGGAAAGCTGATCAGTTCTGTTGATGTATGTGTACTTAATAGTAAGGAACTTAAATTGCCTGTTAGGGATTTTTATATGCCGCTGGTAAAAATACTGATGTGCCTTGAAGGATACATATATTCTTTAAGGCTTCTTGGTTTCTGGCAAGAAAGAGTTTTTTCAATGCCAGAGTGTCTAATTCTGCACATATCCACATACCCTGCAGTCTTGACTGATGTTCTGTGATGAGGAAGACTTGTAATTTTTGCCTTGAGATGCTGTTTATTGTATATGCTGGTTTATAACTGAGTTTGTGGGCCAGGAGGAAAGAGTGCACGTGGCCCTCTAATGTTGTGGTTTGGTACGTTCATCTTGGTGGAAAATCCTTGGTTCCAGTCTCAATTTTAACAAGGGAGTGTTTCATGTGGTAAATTTTGAATGTAGAGTGCATGGATGTTCCTTGCTGCGGAGCCTGCAGCCTAGGTGAAAGCTGTAACTGACTGCCAAGCTGGGTGAAAGTTTCACTCTGTCTCTCGGAATTCCCCTGAGGAAGTCCTTACTTGTGGGAAGGAGTCGTCAGTCCTCCCTCAGCATTTAGGAGTGGTCTGTAAAGAAGATCTTTCAAGGGTAGGAGGTATATGTGTTAAGCTTGAGATGTTCACGTCTTGAATGAATGGGGATTTTGTGGAGAAAACTCCTCTGCTGATTTAGTCAGTCTTTGAAGAGGCTTATGCCTGCATCCAGAGGGAGTTCCAGAGCTGTAAATTCCAGCAGTGGGCAGAACCCTTTTGCAGCTCTAGCATGTAAGCCCAGAGCAGGGACCACATCCAAGCGGTTTGTCTCCTTGATGTTTCTCATAGGTTAATAACTTGAGTAATTCCCTACTTAGAATACCAGCTTTCCTGGATGACTCTCAGACACCTGATACCTGTTGTATATTGCATATGAGAAGTTTTATGTGTTCGATTCAGAGCAGTTTTGGCAAATCACCTTACAAGTTTTGCGTAGAGTGATGGGTTTTGGGATATCTTACCCTTGGCTGCAGTTAAAATGATTTAAAGGGCTAAGGTGTATGGGCTAGTAGGCTCGGTTCTGATCAATGCTAATAAAATTATTTTGGTAAATGATTCAATCTCCTGTTCTCATCTGTAAAATGGAAATGGGCTTTCTGGGAAGTGCTCTGAATCCTGTGACTGAAAATCTTTGCATTTGAGATGCTATTACTAAAGGGGTTTGTATAAATTTGGTTAAATACTTGAGCAGAATTTTGTGTTCTCACCAGGATTTTTGCTTGCAAATTTCTCCCACCTTTACTTCCAGATTTTTGGAAAAGGTAACTTTCAGTCTCATTCCTTAGGCCTGATGTGTCACAGCAGAAGGGTTGTGTTTCGCAAAGAAGGGGTTTTCATTTTGGTATGTGGATTGTTGCTGCTTTTTTCTTCTCATATTGCTAATGGAGACTGCCCAGCTATCTTTTGCTGCAATTGTCAAGTTCTTTAAGGGGCAAAATGGGAGTCTCACTACTAAATCATAGTTAAACAGGACATGGAGGAATTTTTAAGACAAAATTAAGTTAAAGGTATGGGAAAGGAAAAGTAGACCATTTCTTGTAACAGTGTTCTTGTGGGCTTTTTGGATAGGCACGTGTGTTCCACGATACACTTACAGCATGCTGTACTTAGGTAGCGTAGGTGTGTGTTTGTCACCAAGTGCTCGTGTTTGTGGGATGATTTCCTCAGCACAGTATCAGTGTACCACTGACACCACAAGTACGTAAATACTGTTCTTTCTTCCGGACTGGAGCAACAGTGGGGTTTTTCTAATCAGTTTAGCTTGTTTCGGTATAGCTGACCTACCGTGTGAGTGTAAAGTGAACTGATCAGGGGTCAGTTAGTCCGGAGATGTTTCTGTGCAGGTCACTGTGTTATTGAGGTGTATAACTGGGCCAGTAACATGGCAGTGCTGCTCAGCTCCTTCTGAGACCGAAGCCCAGGCTGCATGGTGAAGGCTGTGGAGACTATTTGAAATACTTTCGTGACCCTAATCTTGTTTCTATTCAATATGCTTTTAATAGAAGGACCAAAGTATTGCTCTTAATGTGCTGATATTTGGTGACCTTTTCTTTAATGGTGCAATGAAGGGCTGTTTTAAACCCTGGCTGTAAGCACAGTTCTGTAGCAGCTCTGCCCCATGGTCGCTCGTGCTGTGTTGATTGCATGGCTGTGCTGCTGCCAGATCTCTGGTGGACACTGCATCTTGCAGGTTTCTGAACTTGGCTGCTTTACAAAAACTGCTTCCTGTTTGTCTCTTCCTCTTCCTGCTGCTTTTTTCTATTGCCAGTTTCTCAGCTACGCAGCGTGCTGTTTTAAACAAACCCATTCGTTTCACAGGTTGGTTGTATACTTCTACAAAGCTGCGACTTCCCTTCAGTGGCGGTCTGCATCTTTGCTGTGTAAGAAATGTAGTGGTTGCCAGGAGCATTCGTGCTTCACAAGAGTGCACTTGGAGTCAATTTTCAATAAGAAAAAAGAGTCAAGCATGAGAAGTACGTATTTGCATGATGATGGGGGTAGGATGGGGGGGACCCTGTGGTGAGAACACCAAACCCATTAGCCGTATCTTGCTCATTCTCCTTGGCATAACTCAGTGAACCTTATCCGGGTGATTTACAAAAAGTGGAAGCTGCATGGATGTCTCTGAGTGTTCCCAAAGTTATGTATGAGTCTTTGCTCCTGGGGATGGATTGATACTCCTCTTCATTTAGAGAGGGCTTTGTAGACTGTGAAACAAATCAGTATTCAGGTTTTACTTAGAGAAATCATTCTGTAAAAGAATTCTTCCTATTACATGATGAGAAATTGTATTTCTAAGCTTCTGAATAAGATGATTTTGATCTAAAGAGGCAAATGGCAATGCCTCAGATAAGACTGTGGCATTGCATCTTTGCTTTCCCTTTTGTTTTGACATGTTAGTATTGTCTTTGCCCGACCACTTGAATCTATTCTAAAAATACAGCAAATTGAGGCAGTTGGTAACTGTTTCAGTAGCCAAACTTTTGTTCAACCTGAGAAAAGAGCCAGTGTTCCTTCGTCTGCATACCGCTAAATAAGACAGATCATTTTTTTTAATGCAGTTACAATGTTTGAACATAATTTTAATCCGAAGTAAGGGATGCGAATGTAGTGCACCCCTCTCTTTTTTTAAGTAGTGCTAAAAGAAAAACAAGCCAAACCCCCAATTCCCAATTGGAAAACTGATGATGGAGCGAATATATCTGTACTTATACAAATGGGTTTGAAAGTCTGTCCTCATCATTTAGTGTAACTGTCTGACCTGAAAGTCCAGAACACCCAAGTCAGTTTAAGGGTCAGCTTCCAGGGCTGTGTAATGTTCTTCGAATTGAGACAGGATTTGCTGTGAATCTCTCCCTCTCACTTCTGGTCTACTTTGAAGCTTGCTACGTTCACGTCAGTACGCCATCTGAAAGGAATAATGTGCAGTGTCTTTACACATGAAGCCAAACTGTCTACCTCTAATTTAGATTATAAGTAGTTCTGGACAGTGACTGTGATTTTGCTGTGCATTCCATGGTGCCTGTTTTGATAGAGTCCTGACTAATGCCTGAAAATTTAATTTATTAAGTAGCAAGGTGGTAACTGCTTCAGGATCTGAACTGAGGAATACCTGGAGAGCCAGGCTTTAATGCAGCTGTCTACTGAGCCAACCTCAGAGAAAGAGAGAATGCAATCTCCAGCAATGTGTTAAAAAATCAGTTGTGTAATTCTCTGAGAACAGAGCAATTGGAGGTCACAGATTTAGTACTGGATTCTGTGTTTAATCTTAGTGGGAGTCACTTCCATGTGGTGTGAGTTCTTTGTGGGTGGAGATGTTTGTGCAGAAGATAAACTACACATTTCTGATGTGATGCAATTGGAGCAAAGTTCTTCCTAAAATTTAAAAGTAAACAAATGAGCAATCTTTTCCTATTCCCTGATAGGAAAGATGGAAAATTTTAGTGTATGCAGTTTTTTTTGGCGTTGTGCAGAAGTTGGACTTGTTTGCTGGCTTTGTGCAGAACATTTAAACCTGCAGAATGAGCACTCCTTCAGTATAATTTAACACTTGACAAACAAGCAGTACAGGTATTTAAAGTACCTAAATGTGAAACTGTAATTGTCTGGTAGGGCTGGAAAGTAGGAGTAATAGTTTCCATCATAATGCTTTGACCGACTGGTTGAGAACCGGTTCCATGCATAGATGATAACATAGTAAAAGCAAACATGTTATTTCGAAGTGGGAGATTTCTGCTAGGATTTTAATGCTGGGAAGACCTTTTCATGTTCCTGGCATGGAAAGTGTAGGGTAGAGCTTTGTTCGCACAGCACTTAAACACAGATTAACTGCATGAATGGTTTTGGCTTCTTTCTCTTTCCTCCTGGTTAATATTTTACATTGCAATTTGTAAATTCAAGCAAATAAAATGTTATCAGGGTAGTCCAGTGGTTCCTTTAGCCCATTTTTAAGTGATAATGGCTGTTTAAGATCTTCCCTTTCTCTTCTGTTTGCCAGTGTTAAATTTTGGGTTTCTTGGTAACATTTTGGTCAAATTAGACAAACTTCTTCCACGTTCATGGCTTGAAATGTAAAACAAAACAGCTCTACCTGGCTGCCCTCTATCTATTGCAAGATGACCATCACAGCTGTGGGAATAAGCAGCTTTAGAAATAGAAAACTTCGGTTTTGCAGAACCAATGCCAGATAACTAAGACATGTAAGAAAATGGGTTTCTCAAGTAAAGCACTGAAGGAAGCAGTTCTGGAGTCTTGACTAAAGAGTTTAAAGTAGTTACGTAAAAAAATATTTCTGGAGAATATGCCTTTTTTTCGCCACATAACATGGTAACATTCTCATTTTAAACATACCTTGGATTTTGCTTTTGAATTCAAATCAGCAGCTCTTTTTAATAATGAATTCAAATGCAAAAAACAATTGTTTAAAAAGCAGTGTACTTTTTTTTCCACCTGATTTAAATCCAAAAGGTAAAATCTGGTAGTGGAAAAATATATAGCTCTTCTAAATAGCAAAGCTTGTCATTTCTCTGCTGAATCAAGATTGACCCTTTCCTTTTTAATGAACATTTAATTTGATAAAGAAACTACTTTGCTTAGCTTGGTTTTCTCTGATAGTCTTTGATCTTCACAGTTTGCTATGTACCGTGGTTCGTAGCTTGGTGAACCGTATTTTAAGTTTTGCTACAAGTCCTGAATTAGCCTGCTCAGATGATCCTGCCCTGGAGCTGCTTCAGTTCTTGTTTTGAGGTGTGACTCCAGAAGGGCAGAGCTGTTCTCAAGCTTCCCCACAATAAATAACAGGGTAAGTCATTTACCCGTGGGCTAGGGTCACTCATCTTCTCTTTGTCTTTCTACCCCCTGGCCTCGCAGACCCTCACGTTCCCAGTGTCTTTTCTTTCCTCTGTGGCTCTCTTGACTGGCCACTCCAAGGAGCAGAAATTGATGGTGGGTAGGAAAATTAACTGGTGTCATACCCTTTTGTATTTTGGGGATAATGAAAGTTGTATTTTATTTTTGTTTTCTGCACTTGTAGCAGTGTACTTAGCATTTTATTTTAATTTTCTCATCGTATTAGTTGGGTATTTGAAAGTGTAATATTATTTTCGTAAATTCTGTGATGATGGATAGTTGTTAACAATTTTTTTTTCTTTCAAATCTAAGTGTTGTATTTCATAGCGTCCCTCTTTGAGTGACATGCTGCTGGGTTGGAATTAGAGTTGGAATATCCCATTTCTATGGCTCTACCCTGGGATGGTGTTTCATAGTTTTTTTAGTATTTGCTTTTTTTGTTTGTTTGTTTGTTTGTTTAAGCCCTTTAGCTTAAAACATCCATGCTTTAAATTTTCTAGACTTAAAATCTGGCAGCCAGAAACTTAGATAACATCTTCTGATTCTTGAGTAGATTGTGAAGTGCAGCACTGGTCTTACGTTTTAACCTTTCAGCTGCTTGTGCGGAACTGAGGGTGAAGTCATCATGGATAAATTCTGTATCAGCACTGCAGCCTAGGAATACACGTTGTATAAATGGTGTGTATTATCATGCCTTGCACAGTAACTTATTCTGTGTGCTTCTGATCAGATTGCCAGGCTTTCTTGCAATACCTTCTTTAAAATGGTTTCCTGTAGAACAAGTTTTATGAAACAGAAGTGCCGTAGCTTTTTATCCTGTGTTCACTGGACTGTTATTAAAAGCCAAAAGAAAAAATTGGAAGGTTTACCAGTGTGTTTGTTCTTCTGATATTTTTGTATTGTATTTTAAAATCAAGTAGGCTTCATTCATTTGACACTTTTTTTTAAAAATCTTTTCTAGTGTGCCGGTCAAATAAAAGCCCGTGGGTCTGTCTGACGTGTTCGAGTGTCCATTGTGGAAGGTGGGTACAGTGTTAGTGTGCAAATCTTTTAATCAGACCTTCATCTTTCTCCTTTGTTACTTGACTCTGAGGCAGTTCATTCAAAATTTCCCTGAAATAAACCTTTCATTATCTCATTTAGCATTGTATGTTTATGCTTAACATGGTCCTTTGCTACTTTATGAGCATCCAGAGATTATACTTAAGAGATGGTCGTTTTATTTTGTTGGGCTTTTAAAGTAAAGTGGATAGTAAATGTGATTGCTCAGTTCAAAAAGTGAGCGGAAAACCGATAATTTAGTAGGTTATTGTAAAGTTTCGTTCTGTGGAAGATGTTTCTTTTGTGATAAGATAAACACAGTAAGAATTGTTGGAAAGCCACAAGTTGGCACAGCTTATTTTAAGAGAAACAGCAACTATTCAGCTGAGACTGAAAATAGCTTAAATGTACTGCAGTGTAGTTTTGGAGCTAAAGTTATTGCCGTAGCGTGTAAGAGCTAGCTGCCATCAGAATTCCTTCAGGCTTCACCTGCTTGATGTCTGTATTAGTTGAAGTACCCCAAGTAAATTGTAGAGGAATTATACAGTCAATGCTGTTATTTATACGTCAGGATAATTGTAGAAAATGTGCTGCTACATAAATGTTTGCGATGCACATATTAATGGAATGCAGTTAGTGTTGACATTTAGTCAGTATCTGAGATGTGAACATGTTTTCATCTGTTGGGTACCATCTGTGCTGGTGTGCTATTATTCTGGGAAAGCATCATTAAACTTAGTGACTTTGTCTTTTAAAGTGGATCGAATGAACTCCAGGTTTTGTTTGTTTGATCTGGGTAGGAGTGGGTGCCACAGTTTTAATAATGTGTCTTATGCAGAGTTTTTGATATTGACCCTTTTTTCCCCTCTATTTATTTATTTATTTAATAAGTTTATACTTGGTGAGAGCTAAGAGAGGGGGAGATACTTCATGGTATGCAACGGTGTGCAGTAAATAATTGGAATATTTTAATTGCTGCTAATCCTAAAAACAATTATTACTGTCCACAAATGGCCTTTCTTATGTGCAGTTGGTAGACATTGAGTCAGTTATTTATGCAGTTTGTTTTCTTTCCAAACTGCTCCCATCCTTAGAATGGAAAATAATTGAATGAGAAGATAAAATATACCTTCAGGCTTTTGCATTTATAATGGCACGTTTTTTTAAAATTAAAGGTGATTAATTTCTTATGTCTCAAACTTTGAGCATGAAAATGCTCTTTGTGTCAGCAAAAGAGCTGCAGGATTTTAGATTCCTTAGTCCCTTATGTAACCACAAGCTCCAGAGCCCTTCAGGTTCATGAACTCAATGACTGTAACATTAAATCATGCTGCAGAATGAGAGAGCTGAAAATGGGGGTGCTTTCAGCTGGGGGGTCAGCACTCTGTTAAAGGGATCCCAAACACAAGTGCTGAGGGATAAAAGGTAGAGCTGTAAGAGGAGTACATGGGAAAGCAGTACAGAGAACTAACTGCACTACAGGTATGGGAAAGGAGAGTTTAGGATTTTCTCAGCAGTGGAAGTGCATTAGTCTGTTAAGAGCACAGATCCTGGGATTTAGTCATGGAGATGGAGGGTCTCATTTGGACCACACGAGAGAGTAAAGGGGGAAATGTTGGAAATTTAACCAGTGTTTTCATGGAAGCGAATTGTCTTTTCTAATGCCTGTGTAAATATTGGATGCCTTTTTTATTCCTGTTTTTTTTATGAATGTTGATTAGCTGTTTAGAAGTATAAACCTCTTTCTTTTTCTTTTATTTTAGATATGTGAATGGCCATGCAAAAAAGCATTACGAAGATGCACAGATTCCTATGACCAATCATAAGAAAACAGAAAAACAGGAGAAAGTTCAGCATACTGTGTGTATGGATTGCAGTAGTTACAGTACATACTGGTAAGGGTTTAAACACTGTAATCTGACAACTTTTTATATACTAGAAGGTGAAAACATCAGACTCTTGTGCAGCAATATATTACACACATTTTTGAGCATTTAATCTTTTGTTTTCCGGACCTGTCTTTTTAGAACACCCTGCTTTTCCATGTGTATTGTAGCACTGGCTGTGGCTAAACTCTCACATGTCAAATGACTTAAACAGAAGAAACTTTTTAAAGTAAGTGCTATGGGGTTTGGAGTTGCTTCTGGTTGCTTTGGGGTATGTGCGGACCCAAACCTCTGAATTGTAAAAGCTGTTTGGTCGTCATTACTCCTTCCATCAAGCTGGTGAGCCTTTCACATATCCTTTGTTTGTCAGGATTCAGAAAGTAAACTATTACACTGTAGTTCCTGCCCAAGAGATCTGAACTCGAGTTGTGTTTGTGTGTATCTTCTGTGAGTCTGGGAAAGTGATGGATCCTGTTGGGAAACAGCATCAGGTCTCTGGCAAGAGTAAGGAAAAGAATCAGAAATGTTTCTTTAAACAGCACAGTGGCCTGGGCTGATTCGTTCTGTGGGGTTCTTGGAGTGTGATAAGGAGAAAGTGTTTAGGGAAACTTGATGCTGCTAATGTTGGATTTCCCACTGTCCTTTTTGCCCAGAGGGCAAAGACTGGCAGTCAGTGTAAAGCACGGCTCTTTGCCTTAGCATCCTCCATCCTCTTCCCCCTTAAGCAAACCTGTTGGCAGGTATTTCCCCATTTGCAGGTGCTCCATGGTTTCCCGTGTGTGTTGTTACTTGTGCAGTGTGGCAGTGTAGGATTTGAGCAGTGTAAATCTCAGGGAAATCCCTGTTACGGTCTTGTAAAATTACTGGGTATGTGGCTCCTCTAATGGGTATTTTGTTCAAATAATTGGGTATCTTTTGGGTACTTCATCAGGGAGAAATCTCTTTGTTGAAGTTTAGTTATCCAGTTTCATGAGTAATGCTTCTGTAACAAATATTTTTATCCCCTGCAAGTAAAACCTCAGTTATGTGATTTCATCTGAAGAAATGTTGTTTGGAGCAACTCAAAAGCTGCCCAGATTGTGCAAGCAGCTGTAGGCATTTAAGCATAGAAGAAAGATTTGAGTAGCTTTGTGATGTAGGGGAATTTTGCTTTTATTTGCATTTTATTTTAATGACCAGCATTTTTATCTGCTCCTATGTGAACATGTGAGAAAACAGTCAAGTTTTCCAAGGGATACTTACCCAGAGGTTACTAACATTGCAACAGCTGTGAGAAGCTAGCTTCACTTTCCCAATTAATACTGGTAGCATCTGAGTTCTGTGTTGTGGCTTTTTGTTTTGTTTGAATTATGCCCTGTTTTCTAGTCATTCTGAAGGTAATAATCTGTGGAGGAGTTTTAGCAGGGTATTTGAAGTCTTGATTATATCTCCATTATGACAAATAGAGTTCCCAACTTGCTGAGGCTTGATGAGTTACAGCAGCGAGTCTGAGCACCCTGCTGACCTTATCCCAAACCCCATGTGGGCATTGGAAAATACCAGATGTATTTCTGTTGTGTATCCTGTATTCTGCTGTGGGATCTCTTACTGACCCCAGCTGTGCTGGTGAGGGGCAGGCAGCTCTGCACCTGGGGAGGTGCACGTTTGTGGTAGCACAGAAGGGAAGCAGTTTATCATGGGATGTCTTTTCTGCTGCAGTTGAGGGCTGAGTCATCTGTGGATGAACTGGAACTAATTGTAGCCAGCTTTGCCTTGGGGAGTTCCTGTTGTGGGTAATTCCCCAGCAGATTGTAACTCCTGTGCTGATGCGAAGCTGAACAAGTTTCAAAAGCAGTTTATCTTTGCTTTCATTTAGGATATTTCAGGTTTTTCCCACGTGATAATCAGGAAGAGATACTTGAATTTGTTACTGCACCCAACTGAAATGAGCACAGAAGTTTAAAGATGAAGCAGAAGGCATCCAGATCAACTCTTCCCCCTTTATTTTAGACAGTACTGCGGAGGCTGCTCTCAAATAGTGCTGCCATTTAAAGCAAATAGTTGGGTAAATTTGAGACGTAATTAGCTGTTGTGGAGAGTGAGTTTGAAAAGGCTGTTTGTTAGCTACAGTGTAGACATGCATCCAGTAGACAGTGCTAAGTTTATGCCATGGTGGTTCTTTTAAGTGAACTTTTATGTAAAGATGAATATTTTATGCCACCGGTGTGGACTGCCTCAATAATTTGAAAGTCAATAAAATACCATCCTAAGACTTAATTGAATTTTATGTCTACTGTAAAAATAATGCAGATATTTTGATGCAGTGCTGGCTTTTATATTTTTATTTGCAGTTCCGTTTACTGCACAAAGTTGAGTAGAATACTCTTACTCCATTTTTATCTTCTGGATCCCGATTCACTGTGTTCCTTGGCTTGCATGGTAATAGCACTGAACAGACCTGTATGGGCTTTCTAAGAAGGCAGCATTTGATCCTTTGCCTTTTTGGCCGTGTCATAACCTGTCATGCAGTCTTTCCAGAGGGTTTCATTGTTCGTTTACTCTGTCCTCCTATTCAACTACTCAGTCTTACCAGTGGAAAAGTTGAGAGAACTTGTTAATATTTTATTTATTACTAGAGTACAACTGTCTTCTTGATTCTTTGGTCACTTTTGAGACAATAGATGCAATACTAAACCCTCAGACTAAATTACGTTTGAGACCTTAACTGCTGAGCAAAAGAGGATCCTGAATCTCACTTTTTGGAGGTAATCAGCCTTTCAGTTAGTTCTAAAGTACTACACACAAAGAGTTTGCAAGAAGTACAGATCTTTCTGTCTTCAAACTATCATAGGGTGCTTTCTCCTGCTGTGTTAGTTTTTTTGTGCATGAGAAGTAAAATGATATGTGTAAGAACCCTGCTTTCCTGAAAGAGGACTCTTGTAAATTGGTTTTCTCTGTGCTCGTGCACAGACAGTTGGCACAGAAGAAGAAAGGCTGCCCTGTTCATGTATTTGCATAATATGTTTCCTGTGTTCATTTAATCCCAGCCACAGTTTGCAGGTCAGATTCCGCACCCATTACCCTCCTTGTTATCCCTAAAAGGGACGCAGTTGTGTCAGGGGTGTGTGCATGTGTTCCTGGCTGGTGTAAAAGTAACCAACTGTCAAGGACTTTGAAAAATTCTTTTTTAGTCTCTGTGAGGATGGTTCTCTTTAAAAAACAAACCAGACTTACTGTGCTGGTGCCATGAGCATTGGCAAATGAGATTGCTATTATTTTGCGTTCTACAGTCAGTGAAAATAAGAAGAGTAAAAAGCCTTTTATTCAGACAGTAAAACTCGAGCTCTTTGTTTACTCATACAAGGTGTTGGCATAACTAAGGAAACCTGGGTTTTCTTAATTTTTCCTATCCTTCAAATTCTTCAAAGCTGGTCAGGGCTTTCAAACACAGCATGAAGTTCTGTCCCTCCTAAACACTGTAGCAGCACCAAGCACTTGTGTTCCCAGAGCAGTGCATACGTTCACTGGCTCACTGCCATTTTAGAAGCAAATGAGGCCAGGCCTTGGAGGTAGCAGAGGTACTAAAAATAGAGTGTATAGAGGAAAATACTGGGCTAAGCCATATAAGGGACCCTCTGCAAGGTATAGAATTTGTTCTGTGTCATTGCTGTTAAAGCATATTGTAGAGCTGCTGTATCCAAAAAGGTGTTTGTTAATTTGCCATAATCCCGAGGATCACAAATTAAGCATCTGTTTTGAATGCCATCTTCACATATAGGATGTAATTTCTCAGCAGTTTACCCTTAAGGTGTGTGGGCTTAGCAAATTTACGTTACTCAAACATAAATGACTTCTCACTCTGTTTACTTGGTTTATCCAAAATAGATTGAACGTAATGCTGTTATTTCTAATAGTAGTGCTGAATCCTCAGTGTTGCAAGAGAGGTGGTTAAAAAACCTACCCATTAAAAAGAGAAATAGAAGTTTGTCTTGATTCTAAGTTAAACTTACAATTATTTTTCCATTGTTGGAAGGACCCTGACATTTACTGATGTATTTGGTTTTATTCTTCCATCTTGGGGCAAGTGCTAAACTGGTGTGTAAAAATAAGGTTAATGTGATCTTCAGGGCATGGGAGCAATTAAATCATGTTTCAGCCATAAGTTCCCATAGAGGCTTTCAGTGAGCTTGTATCTGCTTCCATTCCCTGCTTTATCAACAGCAGCTGCCCCAGCATTCGTAGCCGTGTGCCTGTGCTGGCGTGCCCTGCTCGGGAGTGCCCTGCTCGGGAGTGCCCCACTGCCTGTCCAGCTGCCTGGGCTGGTGTGCTCCGAGGGCTGGCCTGGGGAGTCCTGTGGGAGTGGCAACTGCAGGAGCACCTCAGCACGTCTTTGTAGGCTGAGAAAGCTGACAAGGACTACCTAAGACATGGCTGAAAAATAAGCGTAGTAACAGATTAACTTGTCAGTGGCCATATTTAAAAATGCTTTTTAAAAAGTGCAGTACTGGTAATCTTACTAATTTCTAGATCTTGTGTAAGGACACGTAACTGCTGCGTGCAGTGTTTGGATGTCTTGAGAGTCACGTTAATTTCTCTTCTCAGAGGCAAAAATCGGAGGTCCTGTGTAGGAGGTTCCTGGTTGGTTTGGACGGTCAGGACAGCTACAGACGAGAGATCTCTGTGGTTGGGTCTCAGAGTGTGTAGTTAATTTATGAAGGGCGTGAGTATAGTGGCCCTGCTTGGAGCTGCCAGCGGCAGCTCAAAGCAGGCCAGAAAAGTAAGAGAGCAAGAGAAGCAAAGGTAAGAGCAAGAGAGAGTAAGGGCAAGAAGAAGTAGGAGAAGTAGTGGAAGTAGTAAAAGGAGAGGGAAAAGAGAGCGAGGTTCTCGTTTACGATACAGTAAATCTTCTTCTGTGTTGAATATTCTAATTTCCATTAACCAATCTAGTACAAGATACAAATCCTATAGCTTTTACGTACATCCTATAAGAATTGTTACATTACCATACTGCGTTACATTTTACACTCTAGAAACTACTCTTTCGACCCCTGCTGCCAAGCTAGCAGGGTCTGCTCTGACCCTTGGACCTGTCTGCAGGCAGAGGGTATTGTTCAATCAGAGAGAGGATTACCTTCTGCCGGCCATACCATTGTTTTCCAGTTGTTCAGTAATTAAGACTTGGTATCTCAAAGCTTGCTTTCATTTCAGTCTCACTTATAGTTTCCCTATTCTCAGCATCTTTTGCCAGGCAATCATATTTATAAGGCTTTCCTGTTTCATCTTCCCGAACAGTCCTGAGCAGACTGATCTTAGGGACTCCGTTCAGTGGCAAGGACCTTTACTTTCTCAACTCTGTAGCCTTTTCAAGAATGTAGTGTTCGAAGTAACACTGGCAATCCTGCAGATTTATGCAACAAAGAGTGCTGTGAATTCCAGTTGTGCCTGAAGTCAGTAGCTTCATTAAAATAGGAAACAAATGTAGATCTGCTCCAGCAGAGGAGTAGCCTGAGGTGGTGATGATGTATTTTGCATGAGTCACTCTTGTGCCAAAGGGAAAGGAGAGACATACCTACAGTTCTGATATTAAACATATCCGAAGTTAGTTTTCCTCACAGGACACATTCACTTGCCTGCCAAAATTTGAAGCTGTAATTTGACACTTCACAGTATGTACAGAAACTGATGAGTGATGGAGTTGTATTTGTGGTTAAGCACGAGGTGCAAGTTGCCACAGACTTCTGGCCTGATTTTGTAAAACTCAAGTGATCTCTTAGTCCTCTTCCCTGGTGTTTTTTCAGTAGCACAGACTTCTATGTTTTTTATCTGTTCAGCACTTCAGGTTTCAGTGATAACTTTACAATGTTAAAATAGTTTAAAAATTAGTAAAAGCTTTGTATTCTGTTTACCAGGTGTCAATTGTTTTTTTCTGATGAATCTGTGGATAGACTACTGAGTCTGCTTTTGGTTACACTGTTTCAGTTTTTGTTGAACTGGAATTCTGCCTTGGGCCAGGCAGTACATCATGCTTTTGATTTCTAATAGGGAACCAAACTAGGAGAAAACCCATGTATTAAGATAGTGCCTGTACCCTCTTCTGCTGGAGAGGAGTTCTGGGAGGGAACCAAGCTCTCTGTGAGGTGGTTCTCCTCATAATCTTTCACTGGATCCCTTTGGTCCTTCCCACACGTAGGCTTGTGTGGTTTGATCTGCTTCACTGAGGTGCTTTGCAAATTCTGAAAAATGTTTTTCTTGCAGTTATCGCTGTGATGATTTTGTAGTCAACGATACCAAGCTGGGCCTGGTACAGAAGGTCAGAGAGCACCTACAGAACTTGGAAAAGTAAGTAGTTTGCATCCAGGCTGCCTTGGGCAGACTTGTTATAGTGCATCCTTTAAGTGGTATTTGTTTCATATGTGTATATGTGTCTAATTACGTGTGTCTTAATCCTTCTATGTGTCTGACACTGTGTTTAAAAACTTTTTCATCACTGAGTAGCAGAGGTGCAGAACAAATGGATTTGATTGATCATGATCATATGTCTTGTTTCTTCTACAGTGAATCTGGCAGAAGCAGCATATGATGATGCAGGAATTTCTACCTAAATGATAATTCCTGTCTTTTTCCATATAAACGAGAGAGATTTTTCAGAACAAAACAAATAGTGTTGTCAGAGCTTTGTCAAAAAAACAGAGTAAATTTTTTTTATCAGAGAAATTCAAGAAGAAGTGCAGGTGGAAGTACTCTTCATATTAATTGTATAGTTTGATTTGCTAGCAAAAAGATTAAGAAAGCTTATGAACTTGGAACTGTACAGAAGAGACATTTTTTCCTTTGCTCTGTCTGGTGCTGTTCCACTGGAAAGCAGATAATCTGATCTGGTTGATGTAGGTGCTGTGGCCAGTCCGAGAGAGCAAAGAGTGCTTGCACAGTTGACCTGAAATCCTACATAATGCCAAGCAGAAATACGTGTGCATTCAGTGCTTCCAAATACACCAGAATGCCCCTAAGTTCAGACAAGACTCATGCTAAGAAATTGCTGTGATTTGGGGAAATGTCTGGATCCTCCCTGAGTTAAGTGTATTAATTACATGGTAGGTTATATTAATATTTTAGTTATTTTCCATTCTCTTTTGATGTCCTTGTCAGGTACATAATGAGATGTAAAGATGTTTAAGCATAATAAGAAGTGCACATCAGTATTTTGGAAACACCAAAGAGATCTAACTTTTTGGGAGGTAAATGATACTGTGCAGGCTTCCATTCTGTGTAATGGTGGTTTTTGAATGCTTGGAGGGCTTTTTAATTAGTAAAAAAAAAAGGAAAGAAAAAGAAAAAAAAACCTACCAACCAAAACCCCAAACCCTGAAACAAGGTATGATTTCACTATCAAATTAGAGAGAAATTATCTACTGGTTTAATTGAGGGGCCATTAATTTCCATTGATGTGCAGAGGAATAAGTGATTCTTTTTGTAACTTAGTATTACACAAATGTTACAATCTCATGTATTTTTATTTAAGTAAGAGAAGTCAGCTATAATACACAAGTGCTAACATTCCACATATTTTTGATTTTTGGTAGCTTAACTTCGTTTTTTTGAAGTTCTATTCTTAAAGGCTTAGACGATTCTCCTGACAGAAGTATTTTATTTCTTTAACCTAGGAAAAAGGTGAAGGTTTTAGATGACAAGTAGCTGCTAATAAGGCCACTCTGGAGGGCATAAATCCCTGGGCAGAACATCCTGCATTAACTCCCTGTGCCCTGCAGCAGTGGGGAGCCTGTTTGCTGTCAGTGACAGCTGGTGACAGATGGAATCACTCTGTTAAACATGAGTTGATTATCTCAGGTCCGTTCCACACAATACTTTGTTTTTGTGGTAAATAACCGCTTTTAATTGCTTTCCAACAGTTCAGCCTTTACATCAGACCGACATAGGAAAAGAAAACTATTGGAAAACTCATCTCTGAACAGCAAGTTATTGAAAGTAAATGTAAGTAGAACAGATCTGGTACAGTGAATTTAAAGGGGTTTTGTAAACCTGCTGAGGTTTATAGTTGGCCTGTCCCAAATTCTGCTTTGCTGCACTTTGGCATCTTCTGGCCACACACCTGGAAAAGCCCCTTCACACACACACAGCCGTGGTTGATACTCTGATGCATTTCTGTTGATGTAGACTGTGAACTTCCCCGGGCTTTAGAAGGGTTTCATGTCAAGATGGAGCTTTGCTTTTCTGAGCAGGCAAGGGGCTTTTGTCTTTTCTTTTTTCCCCTAATTCTCCTAGGTGCAGAAGGCAAAGAAGGAGGTGTACTCTTTTGAGGGGAGGCTAAGAGTAGTTGTTAGGAAGAAGTAAAAAATGATACCAGTTTTTAAAAAGAGCTTAGTAAAACTTGCTTTCAAGAGGAACTGTGGACTATTTTAAAGCTTTTCTTCTCATTTCATCTTCCTGCTATTTTAACTTCAGATCTGCAGGATAGCACCCAGGAGAAGGAGGATCCAGCCCTGGCTAGATGGCTGAAGGGCTGCATAGTTTCTTCCAGACAAAGAATGTCCCAAATCAAATGTCTCTGTTTTGCACAGATTGGATTAAGGAGGTTTCTTATTTTCCTAATTTCTCCCAGATTTTGAGGGTGGAGATGGGAGATACTGACCCAGCAGTATTCAACTGCTTTGTTTTCACCCTTGGGAAAATGAGGGAGAGATGAAGCAGAGCTCTTGGGCTGTGGGACAGCAGCGTCACCAAAGGGAGCTGGAGCAGCAGCTCCTTCAGCCATAGGAACAACTGCCCAAGAGCATGGGAATGGGAGTAAGAGCCTGGCGTGGAGCAGAGCAGTCGGGTGCTGTTTGGTTAAAAAATGCACTACTGCAGTCAGTTTAGGGTTGTCTGAATGTGCTGTCTGCGCTTCCTTTACTGGCTCAGTCTTGCAGAGATCGAGGAAGCCTGGGAGAAATAGTGGGGCTTTCTTGCTATGGCAGTACACAGCATCATTGTCTGGAAAACTCAGAGCCAGTAAAAACCAGAAGAAAAATTCCAGGCAGCGTTTAGATAAGGAGAAGACAGAATTAGAAAGCATGAACGAAATGCTTCTTTTATTTTTCTTACTCTGTGCCGTTTTGTCAGTTTTATGAATACTTCAATATTGCCTTTAACAACAGATGATCTTTTTATTGTTGGCATGTTGAATCCTTATCTCAAACTGCAGGAGCACTGCTGTGTGCATTAGTGCTGTGCTGTGGCACCTGGGGCAAGAGTGAGAAAAGAATACGCTCAGGACACTGTGGTGTTTGCACTTGGAGATACTAAAAGATAGCCCAGCTTTTAAATTCTATTAGAACAATGAAGAATGGCCAGAAATTTGATGAGCTTCCAGTGTGGTGTTTTGTAGACAATGGAGTGTGTCCAAGTGTTGCAGATTCTAGAATAATAAATGCAACATCGTCCACATTTTTCTTCCCTTTCCTCCCCACCCACCCTGGAGATAACTTGACAAAAAGCAAGCTCATCTGTGGATTCATTGTTCTAGACTGTAAATGGTGTGTATTTTGCTTCTCTTTTTTCAACTCTTTGCCTTTTCATTGTACAGTCTACCTTGACTGTTGATTTCCCAAATAAATGGTGGTGTCTTGTCTTTCAAAAACCCTTCTGGCCACCACAAAACCCCATTGAGACTCAGACTAGTGCTGGTGACTTAAAAACAACCTGGAGGTGACCACACTGTGCATATTAGACTTGGGAAAAGATGGATGAGGATTGGTACTTTCATTTTTCAGAGGCACTGTAGGGAAATTGCTGTCCAGTTCTCACTGAACACTATGGGAGTGTGAATATTTAACATATATACACACAAATCCTTGGCAGTAAGAGCCTGTGATTAACTCTGCGTTGTCATAGTCTAGATTTATTTGTACAGGAAAAGATGTAGTGTAGTTTTCTCTTGACAGGAATGAGTAAGAAACAGTTTTCATTTCAAGATGGAGCTTTAAGGCAGTTGGAGCTGCTGAGGTGGTTGCTTTGGCTTTGCAGCTGCACTCAGTGTAGCTGGTTATTGTTCAGATCTGTGCTGATCCAACAGTGATGACTGTGGAGGGGAGAAGTGGTGGAGCAGTGATAAATCTTTCTTTAACCTGTTCTCATTCCAGGGAAGCACCACTGCCCTTTGTGCCACAGGCCTTCGGAACCTGGGGAACACTTGTTTCATGAATGCAATCCTTCAGTCGCTCAGGTACTTCCCACGGCTCTCCCCCCTCTCAGGGAGCGTGTGGGCTGTAGCACTGGGCAGGTGAATTTGGCAAGTTCCCACTGGACAGAAGCGTACCTGGGTCAGCAGGAGTAGGTGTGTGCGGGTTGACCAAGTTGTGTTTCATGGTGCGAGTCACATCTGTGGTGCAGCATTCCCGAGGAAACCTGCCGTATCCTGGGCAGAACAGGAGAGTGCCCCTTTACTGCCGAGGCCGGTGGAATACATTAACTTCCTCAGCAGATGCAGGCGGGGTTGTTAGGAAATGATAACTCAGTCTGGCGGGGTATCTCTTAGTCAAAGCAGAGCCAAAATGTAATTATTTTAGGAAGCTGGGATGACAATGATATTTACAGATCTGCTCAGTTACTGACAGAAGGTATTTGCTGCAGTTTCTTGTCTCTTGAACTGTTTGTGATTGCCATCCTGTATCACTGCATAAAGTGGTGTTTATGCATTTCAAAGAACAAGCTCCAGAATACATAATATTCTCCTCTTTCTCTGCCCTTAAAGGATTTCATTCTTATTTCCTTTTTCCTAGTAATATTCAGCAGTTTTGCTGTTACTTCAAAGAGCTGCCTGCGGTGGAGCTGAGGAATGGGAAGACGGCAGGGCGGCGAACGTACCACACCAGGAGCCAGGGGGATAACAATGTGTAAGCTGTGTGTGCCTTGTGAGCTCTGAGCTGTGCAGGAAACAGCAAATGTGGGCTGCTGGGGCCACCGTACACTTCAGATATTGCACAAGTCACAGGGGACAGAGGCACAGAAGAATAGTTGTCTACAAAGAAAGCAACTTGTATCACTTGCAGCTTGCTGTTACAGATCTGGTGCTGCAGGGAGAGGCAGTCAGATACATCAGGTAGTGCTGGAACGCAGCATGTTAAATCATGTTAAGTCCTATTTATATGTGCTGCAGACATTATGCTGCTGAATGCCAGCTAAAATAGGGTCATGGGGATGTGACTGCAAGTCAACCTACTGCTACTACTGTTAAAAAACATTCAGGAGTAAGTGATTCACGATCTGTAGATTGTTTGAGCAAGTTTTAAAGAGATGATGTTGGCAGGGTCTGCACTGAAATGGCAAACAGTGCATAAGTGTTCACATGAGTCCTGAACATCTGAAATGTCATTTTCCTAAGCTGCGTGTCTTCAACATTATGGGTAGGATTTTGGACATAAAATCTTTGAAGGTACTGGAAAGGATATTTCCCAGTCGTTACAGTCTTAACCCAGCTAATTTCTGATACTCGTACCATTGAACAAGAAAACCTCTAAGGGTTGTAACACAAACCTATATTAAACACCAGCTTTTACTTTCTTTACAGTTCACTTGTGGAAGAATTCAGAAAGACACTCTGTGCTTTATGGCAAGGAAGCCAAACTGCATTTAGTCCAGAGTCTTTATTTTACGTTGTTTGGAAAATAATGCCAAATTTTAGGTAAGTTTTTTTTTAAAAATAATGGTATTTTTGATTGCAATCACATACTGCTAGTGTCCTACTCTAAAATGGGCTGCATCCACAGGATGCATTCTATGCAGCTTTCCATATGCCTACGATGTCCTTGGAAAAGGATCTTTGCTTTTTGATCAACAGTTTCCTCTTCGTCAGTAGTGCTTGCTTTTTCCTTCTGCCCTTCTACCACATGTAGCAGTGTCAGAGAGGACAGAGAGCTCAAATGAGAAACAATGGTAGTTGTACCTTTGAGCCAGTGCTCCAAAAGAATCAAGCTGTTGACTGGTAGGTAAGTGCCGAGTGCATGGTGTTGACAGAACCCAGGCTTGGCTGCAGTAAAAAAAGATACAGCACCTACAGGCCTAAATGCAAACGATACTGGCTGAAACTTCCTTGATTCTCTCAAAATACTGTAGTCACCAGCTGGACATGAAATAAGGGCTATGAGAGAAAAATCCTGTGCATAAATAAGCATTTTGGGCCCATACAGACAAAACAGATGATAAAGAGAAAGGGAAAAAGGTTACCCAAGTAAACCCAAGTATCGTTCCTCTCCAAGGTCTCCCTGTCCTGGCCCCCGAACCTCTTTCAGAGGAGCACTGAAACCTGTTAGGATATATTGTGATGAAGGTAAGTTGCTCCATGTTCTCAGATAGTAAAGATATTCTCTTATGTGTTATATCTCCAGCAGTGCTGAAAAGATGCTGTGAACACATGCTGAATGAGTAACCTAAGCAACACAAATCTGTTTATTCTGTTCTTCACACGGCCAGTTGGGTTTCACTTTGCTGATGAGAATCAAGGAAGTTTAATACCAGTAGTTGCAAGCAGTGACCAAAACATTATAGGCAAACAAACAGCATCCCTAATGTCTGTGACCAGTTTCCCTATTAGTGTCTTCTCTATAATTCTTATTAGACCAAGTGAGGAACCTGTTCACTGAAGTTCTCAAGCAAATTTTCAGCACTGTGGATTCCATCACAGCTTTTAAAAGAAAAAGTGCTGTTTGTTGGGGTTCTCCCTTTTCCCTTTTCATTCCCAGTTTTCTGGGAACATGTCCATGATTAATGGATAAGGGAACTCATAAAATCAAATGGAGAATAGAGTAAGCTGCTTTTAGCAGGCCCCCACTCCCACATGATCCAGGGAGACAACTTGAATTTGTTCAGTGCTTCGTTGGACCTTGTAAAAGCCAATGATGCTGAAATTCCACTTGTGTCTTGTGTGCTTCCTGGGAGATGGGGAGGAGAAGGCGGGCGGATGGACGGACATGTGGAAGAAAGATGGAGCCAGCAGCCTGTTAGCAGCACACCAGCCACTTTGGCGTGTGCTTACGGAGCCTGAAGCGCTGGGGCAGGGGAGGAGCAGCTGGAAATGGGTTCAGTTGTTTTAGTCTGAGATTTCAGTTGTTAAAGTGAAGGACTGTGAGAGCTGCTCTCCCCGAGGAGGGTTATAGAAGAAATTGCTGCTGCTGCTGCCCTCCATGCCCCTCTGCCCCACACTGCAGCAGGGAGTAAAGAATGCCATTTGTAGTTACTACAGGCACAACTGCAGGGCCCCTGGGCTCTTCTGCTGCTATGCAAGTCCTGCTCCCTGACTGCTGTTGTGCTGCGTGCCAGGGTAGTTCTGCAGCCTCATGCCGAGTTGCAAGATGTGTGTTTTGCTGATTTACTGCTGTATAAATAGTGTGCTCTACTTTCCTGGTAACTGATCCTGTTTATATCCTGTCCTCTGGCCACTGGGAAAGTGTTAGGGGTGGGCTTGAACTGAATTGCTTCAGGTGGGACATCAGTTTTGTTACACAAGCAGACTGTCAGAGTAACTCTTGAGTACTCAGAGTAACTCAGAGTAACCCTTTGCTGAAGGGTTTTAACATCATAATTTATTTTAAGCTGTCCATATCATTATGCCCTTTTGAAGATCTGTATCTATAATTATGCTTTTTAACAAATCCAAAGAATTTTCCATCTATAATTAGCATACTTACATGCACATATAAATACATGCACCGGGAGCACAGCCAACAATTCCAGAGGTTTATTTGTCGCAGAGCAAGTGTGCCAAGCTCTTTTATGAGGAGTTTCATGTCAAAAAGGTGTCTGAAGCAAAGACTTTCCATAAATTTAATCTTCAGCTGTATAATGTGGTTGCTTATGTGGTTATTGAAGAAATCTGTATTCAGTAAACTAAGCAAATCCTGTGTTACCGTAGCAACTTCAAAGCTGTGCACAATTAACATGCAGCTTTGAAGCAGAGTTTGGTTTTACTACTTTGTTTTAACAAATGTATAATTATTTTGCAACTTTGGGACAGTAAGTACCGTTTTTGGCTGTACAGGACTGTGGCCTGTTGAAGCATGGCAGCGTTTCTGTGTGCTGGGTTTTCTGTTGTAAAAGGTAGGCAGTGCTGCCCGTGTGTCTACATACAGACTCCTTGACTTATCTTAAAGCTGCTGGTTTGGAAGGAAGCATTACTGTAATCCTACAAGGTGAAAAGTTGTATTTTTATTCCGTTGTCTCCTAGCAATACTCTTGTAGGACACATCTGTGTTCCTCACTAAGCACATCAGCCTCACATTGCGTATTTCTTTTGCACCGAGTCTGTTCGCGTTGCTCTCCACCTCTGGGTGCTCTGCCATGAGTCTTACGGGATTTTCCCTCCCCCGAGCACTCACATTAAAAACCCATTTGTATTTCTCTTCCAGACATTCCTACCTGGCAGTTATTGCCAGCACTTAGGTGGGGAAGCCAGCTCTTGCTGTGGTAGGGATTTCTGTAGCTTAGGCCCACAGTGACCTGCCAGTACTTACGTCAGTGTTGCACAAAGCTTTCAGTGTTCCACTATGTATCCTTTCCTGCTCTGTCTCAGTGCACAGCTTAATGGCAAGTGAATAGCAGTTGTTTGTTGAATTTGATGCATGATTTAGCTGAAATAACTGAAAAGGCACGTTTTACCCTGATAGCTTCTCTGTTCTTTTCTGTAAGGTTTGTTAGTGGTGAAACAATAATGGTGATAGAGCAGCATTGCTGCTGCTTATGGCACAGCACATGTGAGACTGGAGCCCTGTCCTACTGAATCCAAATGCTCAAGAGATGCTCTGAATACCCCACCATTACCTCCCTCTCACAGAAAATGATGTGAGTTATGTAGGGGAGGTGTACAACCCCGAGCATGGCTGTAGATCTCATCCTGGAAGAAGTGGTGCTCATCCTAATTATTTCAGACTTGGTGCTGAAAGATGCATGTGGAAAACAAACCTAGAGACTAAATTCCTGCCTTTGGGGAGGAGGGGAATAAGCAGACAAGCAAACATTTGTACCTGCCAGAGTGAGTGGGATCAGTGACTGAATGAGAACCACTCAGAAATACTGACTCTGCATCCCACAGGAACAGTACATTTTGTGGTGTCTTTCTTTTGAATCTTACCAGTTTTGAGATTACGATACATTGACCCTGATCTCTGGCAGATTCAAAGTAGGGACACATAGTGCCCCGTCTGAATGAGATTCGAAGCAGGTCTGCTGAGGCACAAATCAAACATAGTCAGTACCAAAGGAGACAGAGAAGAAGCCACTGCTGCCATCCATTGTGTATTTCAGTTAGCAGGGACACAGTCCTGGGATGCCCCTGGCATGGCGGGGCTGGTGAGGCCGGTTAACAACGTGGCAGATGTGTTAGCCCAGTGTGTGAGCACGTGGCAGGTGTCTGCTGCTCCCTGCTGTTTTCTCTTCTTGTCCGAATTGTATATTCTTAAAGGTTTCTCTATTCTCAGAAGTGTGCAGAGCGTGCAAGCTGCAAAGGACCAAAATCACTTAATTTGTCAGGACATTGCTGTGCCTTTGCAGAGGCTACTTGGAAAATTTTCGTGGTACCAAGCACATAGGGAAAGTCTGCTCAGTATGATTAAACAAGCAAAGGTTTTTTCCCTCAAACCCTGGTGCTTGCTGTGTGTTGCCTCTAAAGGAATTTTGTTGTTGTTTCCTTTTCTCTTAAGGGGATACCAGCAACAGGATGCCCACGAGTTCATGCGTTACCTTTTGGACCATCTACACCTGGAACTCCAGGGTGGCTTCAACGGTGTTTCACGTTCAGTAATCTTGCAAGAAAATTCTAACTTGTCTGCAAGCAACAAATGTTGCATGTAAGAAGTGGTTTTAAATTTCTTCAAAGCCTTCATGCCTTTGCATTGGTCTGCATGTGGTGGCTCTGAAATTTCACATTCAGGATTCCTTAAGTCTTCTTCAGCCCCTCTAACTTTAGGCAGTGCAAAGCTGCAGGTTATAAAGATGAGCATTCTGTAGGATCTGTGTCCTTTCAAAAGGAAGTGTCTTACTTAGATCAGCAGTTTTCATAGGGGTGTGAGTGAGCATACAGGCTAAGTTGTAAAGACATTTTAATTCATTAGTCTTGTATTTTCTATACCCCGTAGAATTCTTTCTTCTCCCCAGACAATATCATTGTCTTAGGGTGATGGAGAGCCTAAATGCTGAAGGAGCAAAAACGGCCAAGGATTTTGATATTTAAATTGTCAGCAAACCTCCTGGACTAATGAGTGAGCAGTGCAGTTAAGAGCTTGAAGTCAATTTTCCTGCAGATGATCTTGTGTATCACTTGACAGTTACAGCTGGTGCTTTTTTTTTTTCTGCATGATTTGGTTTTCATGCTACTGTGTACCTTGAAACAGGTGTAATTTGGGTGTTCCACTCCTCTTTCTGTACTTCTCAAAATACTGTTGTTTCTGAACTCTGTCTCGGCTGTGTTTTCTCTCAGATTGAAACTCTTACAGAGAGAAAACCTTTTATTTGCTTCAAGAAGGAAAGCTGTCAGATCAGCCTGCACATTTGGTCCCTAAGTCCTTGATTCCCAACAGAAAACTTGAGTTCGAGTTTTCCCTTCTATACTGATTAGGACAGAGTAAGCAGGCCCGAGATGCAGGGTTTTATAGATGCTTTGTTAGGGAAAGCCTAGAATTCAGACTGCGCTCTTTACTGCGTTTACATTGTGTTGCTGATGCTTAAAAATCCCCCAAAAGAATCTTAAAATGTTTGTAGAATTGACATGTGTTTGAAATCTACACCAATTTTTGTTTTGTCAGCATTTTGAATGTCAAAATCCAAGGAGAATTTAACCTTTGTTCACCTATCTACTGTAAATTTGTCTTGAGAAGCGCTGTTCACACCCCAGCCCACAGTGAGGTGGGGTAAGCTGCCCTTCTGCTGAGGTCACCTGCACTTCAGTGCCTCCAGTAAAGTAATAAATAGGCTGTGAGTGCTCTCTTCTTGTGCTCTCTTCTTGTTTGAGCAGCTATTTCCTCCTGCTCGGGAAGCATTCAGATAAACTGTAAAGATACATCTTTACAGCTGAGTGCAGGTAAGGAACACAGGTTTCTGCAAGCACAAAGTGGCAAGGTCAGGAGTTGTATAATAACATAACTTAAAATTTGTTTTGTGTGTTTTTTAAATTGGACTATGAGAAGCAGGCCCATTATGTAATCTGCCAAAAAAATTAAGTAGGAGAGTAATGAAAGCTTAGGGAACAATGCTGATCTTGCACGTTGTTTATCATGTCTTAATGCAACTTAAGCTGTCATTGGCAGTGAAGTGCAAAAATGTGCTCAAAAGCACATGCAAAACAGGAGTAGAGTTACAAGAGAAAGATGTTTGACCTACCTAAGAAAGACTTTCTGTTTCAGATAAAGTCTTAATGACAGGGTTAAAATCCTGGACCTGTGTGAGCATCAGGTACTGCTCCACTATAGAAGTGCTCCGAACTGTACCACAACACTGACAGTTTGAGCATCTCCTGAGAGCCCCTCAATTCACCTTTTCTTTAGGTCCAAGATAAAGCAGTGTAGCCACCACACAGGTGTGATGTGCCCCTGGGCAGCTGCAGTGCGCAGGTCTGCCTGGAGCACCCAGTCCCTGGTTCATTGGCTCGGCCTGGCAGCGGGAGGTGTGAGCACCAAACAGGGGACAGGTGTTGGGAATTCAGCTCAGGCTTTCTGGCTGTACTGACTGTACTTCTCTGATGTGGTTTGTCTAGAAACGGAGCGTCTACTGTTGTCACTGCCATTTTCGGAGGCATTCTTCAAAATGAAGTCAACTGCCTAATATGTGGGACTGAATCTAGAAAGTTTGACCCATTCCTAGGTAAGGTGCTGCCTCTTGTGTTCCAAATACCGTGTGACTTAGAGCAAAAAAATAAATCTGAAGCTTGATATATTTAGATGTCACATGACAGACCCAGAGTTTCAGCTTGAAAAGACCAGTCATTCTTCTATTAAGCCCTAATTTTGTTTTTTACATCTTTGCTTTTCTAGACCTTTCACTAGATATTCCAAGTCAATTCAGAAATAAACGTACTAAGAACCAAGAGAGTGGACCAATGTGCACGCTACGAGGTAAGAGTGCTTGGCTAATAAAATCATAGCAGGCCTAACAGGATTTTCTTTCTCTTCAGAGTATTTCTAATGTAGTTCACCCTTCCCAGCCACTGATCTACAGTGTTGCCATGGGTGTTTGCTGGGGCTCTGTCCTTGGAAGCATGTGCCCATGCCCACGGTGAGGGTGGCTCTTGGGGCTTCTCCGTTTAAACCACATCAGTGCAGTCCAGCAGGCTAGGCAGCGCTGCTGTTACTGACCTTGGTTTTTACAGGCTGTTACTTTTTACAGATCTGTGAATATACTTGCTGAAAATCATGAAATAGTCATCAAAACCCTGTTGTGTCTGTTCACTTTGTAGCTAAAGCCAAACAAGCTTTAAAAGTTGAATATTCTATGTTAGAAAGTCATTTATCTTTGTTTGAAAGCAGTTGTGCTGAACGTTGGATGGAATCTTGGTTGGAAGATAGAGATTTTGTGAATGCCTGGTTTTTGCTTTCAAACTACTTCTAGCTGCTTTCAGGAACAGGAGAGGTTGCATGTTACAACGTGTTATTGTATTAAAACATTTTTACACAGCTTTTTTGCTGCTCAGATGGACATAACTAGAAAGGCTGCAGCAGATGAGCACACCTGTATTGCTGTACTTTTTTATTTCACGTTACAAAAATCACTTGCTGTATCTGCTTTTTCTAGACTGTCTTCGCAGTTTTACAGACCTGGAAGAACTTGATGAGACAGAGCTGTATATGTGTCACAAATGCAAAAAGAAACAGAAGTCCACCAAAAAATTCTGGATTCAGAAACTACCAAAGGTTTGTATAAGCATGAGAAATAACAGTGTGAGAAAATGTCAAAGGAAGTAATGGATCAACCAAGACCTCCCCCTCCCCATGGCTACTGCAGTGCCCAGCACAGAGTTCAGCCCCTCTTTTAACACATTTTGTAATTGTCCCTGTGTAGGTGCTATGCTTACACTTGAAGCGCTTTCACTGGACAGCATATCTGAGAAACAAGGTTGATACGTATGTAGAGTTTCCCTTGCGAGGCCTAGACATGAAATGCTACTTGTTAGAGGTAAGAAGACTTACTGATGCCTCCTGCAGGAATTTGTTCCATGACATACGTCTTTATTAAAAATTACAGTGGGTGCTACTGAGATTTGAAGAGTTTCCTGGTTTTTTCCTCCCACAGCCTGAAAACAGTGGCCCAGAGAGCTGCCTGTATGACCTCGTGGCTGTGGTAGTGCATCATGGCTCAGGGTGAGTACCTGGAGCCAGCACGTGCTCCTGACACACACCTTCTCTCCCTGAGGTACATGAGAGTTAGGCAGGGAGGTTCTGTCCCTCGTGCACATATTTTAACTGGGGGAAAGAAGCTGTAGTTCATAAGCTGAATTAATTTAGGTAGATCTAATAGAGTTAGTCCTGTGAATGCCCCTAGTAGCCTTCGTGGTTAATGACAACGTGTGTGAGGTGAAAACAGTGCCTCTACAAATGAAAAGCCTAAACCAAGAGGAGGAGTCAGGGGGCCTTCCAGAAATTAGTGCCTCATTTTGAAATTCTTACTCCAAAACAGGACTATTTTTTCATCTTTTATTCATGTTGGAAGGTACATTTGCATTTATGCTAAAGAAGTATGTGACCATGCTTGGGACAAGTGCAGCCCAGGGATGGGTATGGTGAGAGAGATCATCACCATTACTTTTCCTGCTACAGCAGTGAAGGCTCACAGGCAGGCCCTGGGCATATTTCAAAGTAAAGTTACTAGGAGTCTTTCAACTTTCCCCAGCCCTGGACAGAGCTGTTGAGAGTGAAAGTAGACTGGACAAGACAACGTGCTCTTGTAAAACTTTAATTTAGAGAACTGGGCCCTGCAGCTCAGAAAGAAAAGCATCTGCTGTGGGGGGCTGTGAGTGCCCTCCTTCCCCAGGCTGCTGGCAGTCCGTTAGGCCCAGGGGAAGGTGCCTCAGCGAGGTGAGCGTGTCCCTAACCGTTGTCCCTCTCCCTTCCCTCAGCGTGGGCTCCGGCCATTACACAGCGTACGCAGCGCACGAGGGCCGCTGGTTCCACTTCAATGACAGTACTGTAACCCTGACCGACGAGGAGACCGTGGGCAAGGCCAAGGCCTACATCCTCTTCTACGTGGAGCGCCAAGCCAAGCCTGGAGCAGAGAAACTTTAATACCTCCTTTGCATTCTTACTTATCAAGTCCACCGGACAAACATTTCCATTTTTCCATAAATACTTGATCCAAGACTTATTAATTTCATTGTGCACTTTTCAATTTCCTCTTGTGGGTTTTAGTTTTGTTGTGTCAATGGTAGCATTTGACTTACTGAACTTGGACACAAACTAACGTTTTTTTAGTTATACCAGAAAACCTCAGCAGATTTTGATTTGCTGCTTTAGTTGTGATAACTCAATTTTTATATATATAGTTTCATGAAATAGTTATTTGACTTTTTTATATTAATGTTTTCAGTTCTCACTTTCTAAAGGCACATTTACATCAAAGAAATTCTGTCCTCTTTACAAGCAAGATAAATGTGCTTCTGATCATGAAGAGCAATACAACTTTGTGCTGTTCTCAGTGCTGTTATGTAGATATGATTTAATCTCTTTAAATCAAGAAATTGTTTGCACGTACTATTTTCCCTCGTGCAAGAAGCTTAAACAGTGACCTCTGACCAATCATCCTTTGTCTGCAGAAGGGAGGTGATGTGGCACCATTGAATAGACCAGGTAATTGCTGCTATATTGGTGTGTATTCAGGCTGCTGACTTTCAGGAATCATTGTAAATAAACAGTTGGTTCAATTGTATCAATACTGCAGTTTAATTCAAGTATTGCTCAGACATGCTCTGCCCCTATCCCCTTCAAATTTAAAACAATTATCTTAGGTAATTCTAAATTATGTTGAGCTTTATGGGTTTTTAACTGAACCTGAATTGCATTAGACATGTCTTGGTTTAGACTCTCATCCTGAAATTTGATCATGAACACTTACGTGCTTGAAAATTTGGGAGACTTCCTGGCAGTAGAATCTGAAGTAGAGAACCCCTGGGCTCCTGGTGGGAATTGGAAGTACAGCCCCAAGAGTTTGTGAGAACAGGCTTAGGTCTAAATGCAGCTCTTACCTGCCTGCAGGTCATGTGGAAGCAGGAGGAGGCAGATGGTGGTGCAGGTGCTTTGCATGGAATTGTTCTACCAGTTCAAGTGCTAACTCAAGGGAGGATGCTCAGTGTCTCACAGCAGCACCCTCAGAGGGGAGGTGCTGAGCCAAGTGTGCTTGGACTGGAGCAGGCTCAGGGAGCCTGAGCTCAGGGAGCTCCTGTGGCATTTACACACTGGCCCAGGGTGGCATTTTTGTTCAGGCTCCAGGTGAACACTGCAGGCATGGTGCAGTTTCTGAAACCTGGCTCTGTAATGGAGAGAAGCCACGCTAAAACAACCCCAACCAGGTTTAGCTCTACTGCTGAAGAGTGGAAGTCAGCTACTAGGGTGGAAAAGGCAGACAGGAAAACCACTGCTGCAAAAGCCAGGACTCTGACAGAAAATGTGAAATTTGAGAAATGTTGCATTTCAGCTCTTTTCCCCCAGTGTGTCCTTTCTCGCTGGCTCCCTCGTGCCCAGCGAGGAGCTGGACGCTCCTGAAAGTGCAGGAAGAGGAGAACACAGATCATGGAGCGTCCCACCACCACCGGCAGCTGCTCCTTGTGTTACCAGAAAATGCAGTTGTCTGAAAACACAAGAATTGCAGATGTGGCGCCTGTTTTAGTTAATGCCTCTGAAGGATACGCGTGGGGGCTGAGCGGAGCTCAGAGCAGTGTGGGGCGCAGCGAGGGCACAGCAGTACCCTGCCCTGGGCTCCTGCTGCCTGTACACAGGCCAGGGTAAGGACAGGGCACAGGCATGTCTTTGGCACAGTGCCATCCTGGGAGAGCTTTGTCACGGCGAGTTAAACCAGGAAAGGGAGAAACTGGCTTCCTCTAAAACTGCAGGAATCACTCAGCATAGCTAATGGATTTTGAATAGGTACACAGGTTAAGACTAGAGTTGTTATTTGATACAGTGACATATATAAGGATGTTGTCTTTTACTTAAGTTCAACAATAAATAGAACTCATCGTTGCTTTAAACTGTAGGTAGTTTGTCACCTTCCCTTCCTTACAGGCAGAGCCTTTCTTCTAATCAGTGAGAATAGGTTGCTGATACTTACACAAACAGAAAACGGAGCAGGTAAAGCATTGTACCACATTCCTGCCCTTCCTGCTGCTCACAGGGAGCTGCACAGGTGCCACCTATAGCTGTGTTTTCTCTGCATGCTGCTTGGAGTGGATTCCTTTAGAATTTACCTTTGAGAATGCCAAGCTTAAAATACACAACTCTCTCTGGGCCAGCAGCAGTTTAACTTACAATAGACAGGTGTATGCAGCGTTCTTGCGAAACAGTGATGTAAATGTGCCTTTCTGTATTTTTAGGAATTTAAATTTGTAATCTTGAGCAACATTCACTTATTTTAATCAACTTCTACTTGTCAGTAATTGTTTGGGTCAGAGTTGTGTTCTCACTTGAGCATTTTCTTTCAGCCTCGTTTGCTCTGTCGCACGCAGCTCCTGGGCAGTGGGGTGGGGCCTGGGAACACGATGCAATCACAGCAGGCTGTCCTTGCAGCAGGTGCTGCTCAGGACTCAGCCATATGCTTCGCTGGAACAAGTACATTGTAAATGCTTTCCTAATTTAACCTTCTCCCGCTGCAAACCCAGATGGACAGTATGAACAGTTTGTTGTGGCAACACAAGTATTTCTCTTCCTGGTGGAGAACTTTGCTTATCCACTGTATTCTATTCAGTGTGGTGTCAAAAAAAAAAAAAAAAGTAACTGAGCACTGAACCAGTACCCTATACTGCACCTGGCCTAGTATTACATTTTTAACCTAGCTTGTATATCCTATATTTATCTACTAGCTTGGGGGGGGGGGGGAATATCTCTTTCATCTAAGCCAAATGTTTCTTTTCTACTTACTGCTGATCATAGTACACACTAGTTGGCAAGAATTTTTTTTCTTGCTTGAGACTGCTCTGCAAGCAGCAACTGCTCTCTACAGTTCAAAGACTTGCATCTTTTTCACCAAAATGTGTCCAATCAGAGGTTGTCCTTTTGTTAGTAATTGTTTAGCCACGTATATAACTGGAGCCAAGATTTATGTCAATCAAAACTGCAAAATGTCCAGCTCCTAAATGTTAGTAAGAGAGGAGAGTTTAAAAGTTTGAGACAGGCAGGGACAGTTGACTTGTATCAAAAGCAGGAGGCCATTTATGAAGATTTTACTAAATCAATGGGAAGTGTAACATGTGGTGTTCAGAAACTGCCCCAGCAATGTCTCATTACTGATGTGTCTGTGTCTTACTGATGAGGTAATGGGCACCTTGACATCTGATTCCAACGTGCTTTAGGATATTCTCAAGTACTGTAGTGCCATAGTTGTAATTGTTTACCATTAAAATCTTGTGTGTAATTTTCAGTGAGGATTACTGACTGTGCTCATCCTGTGTGTTTCTGGAGCATTTCCAGGATGAATGTGAATTATATCTCATCACACCGTGTGTTTATGGAAAATGTGCCATTAAAGTGTCTCCTTTCCTTAGAAAATGAAACTTCTCTTGTCCTTCTACAGGCCTGCAGAACATTGGTGTAAGTCCTCTGAACACACATGGCAGAGTATTGTACCTTGTTCTGGGAAAAACAAAATAAAGCAATTACAGCGTTCCTACCTCTGTAACACCTCTACCACACTTAGCACCTAACTCCAGAGAGGACCTGCCAGTCCATTTTGAAGGGCCCTGTCACCCAGCTGCTGTTAGTTTTTATGTCTGATTGTGGTGTGTCCCCTCTGTCTGGCAAGAGTCTGCCCTAACATCCTTGTCATTCAACTTTGCTGGAGAGTTGATTTGTTGTTAATTTGGGGTGGGTTTTTTAATTAATGTATTTTCAAATAGTATTCCTGTATGTATAACTCTCAGAAGTCTCAACTGTTTAAACCTGCTCAAAAACAAAGGTAAGTTCTTGAGAACTAAAAATGCTGATATAAGAATGAAGAACAACACCTGCAGGCACAGCTTTTAAGCTGCTGTTTTCTAGTGACTGCCTTACCTGGTGTGTGAAATCTCGCCCCTTGCGCAGCTTCAGGAAGTGCTTGTGTCCCCAGAGCCTGTTTCAGAGGGGCAAGGGGGAACAGCAATCTCCTGAGCACTTCAAGGAAAAGATTAAATGACAAAGGCCATGAAACCAGAAAGACTGGCAATTGTTAAACACAGCTTACTGTATATAGTAGAAAGTTACTAACTAAAGAATGAAGCAGAAATAATTGCCATTTCTTCGTGTATGCCAGCTGTGTTCAGACACACACGTTACTGAAGCACTTCCTCAAGCTGTGAAGTTCTGATTGCTGCAGACTACAAACAAATTTCAGATCTTGTTTTTCAGAGCTGAATTTTAAACTGCATTCTCAGGGTAAGAAGGAGGAGGTAAAATTGGGTCCCACTCAACCTTGTCCTGTATTAAAACACTCCTAATTAAAATGCCATAGGTACACAAAGTCTCCCAGATACTATTTGTGTGCAGGCCACTTGAAAAACTCCCTCAGTGGTGTTTGCTGTAACTTTTTATGGATTTGTTGAATGTATTTATTCTCTTGTATTAACACCAGGCAGAAGGTGACTATAAAATACCTTCAGCTCAAGCATTTTTGATTCACAAGCAGGAAAGCTAAAGGGATGCTTACTGCTTTTTTTTCTTCTAGGAACAACTTTCTGCCATACTTTCTCCCCTTACTGTACAAAAAATACTTTTACCCGGAAAACCAATTTCATAGCTCCTTTTTCCACCAAAGGGTGGAAAAAACGTTTCTATGGTAACAGAACTAAACCTACAAAACCAGGACAGCTAAACTTGTAAAACTCAAGCCAATAGAAGACACCTATTAAAAGCAGAAGCCGACAAGGTACTAAACATAGCCTCGCTGTTCCCATGCGTGGCTGCCTCTGTGCCTTTGCTTCCCTCCTGCAGAAGGTGGGGACACAGCCAGCTTTGTTACAGAATCACAGCTCAGCCTCAAGAAACAGTGGGCAGGAAACCGCCCCTACCTCTGGGGCTTGTAAACTGAGCTGCAGACTGTGTGCGTGCCTCAAGGCACCCAGAGAATGTTTCAGCTCCTAAAAACTCTGAAAGTTCCGTTATCCGTGTAACATTCTTGAACATGAACCAAACATGCAACCCCAGAAAAATCAATTAACAAATAGGGAGTAGAAGTGTTGTACACTGCAAAACCAAACTGCTGCTCAGGAAGTCAAATCTCCCGAACGGGAAACACTGACAAAGATAGCCTGGCAGCTGCAGCCACAGCCCCGCTCCACTCCCCACTCCAGTAACTCAGCAGAAGAACTTTGCTAAACTCAGGAGAGTCTACAAGGGCAAAAAAAAAATCCCTTTTAAGGAAGCATTTCATGACAGTCAAGCTGTACATGCCCATCCCATTTTGCCTGGACAAAGCAAGCACGAGCTGCATACATGGTTCTTGTCCTTTCCCTGGTTCTGAGCTTCTGCACCATTTGTCAGCCAAAAATAAACCCCATTCCACAACCATATATGTGCAACAGCCTCCTGGCGAGCGCGAGCCCCCTCCAGCACTGCTGTTACTCCACGAGGCCCAGAGACTGCCACTGCTGCCGGGCAATGCACATAACCCAGCTCAACCGGGAATGCCTTTTACATCTCTTTTCTTTCCTGGACAAAAACAGTAGGAAAAATTTAGCAAAAACATGCCACAAGTTGCTAGAAGTGTTTCAGGATCCTTTACTGTGGTCTTTGTTGACCTTTCACTCTCCAGTGGAACTAAAGAAGGATAATTTTCTCCTGGGACCTGCTTTAAAACACTTATCCATCTGCTGGTATTCCGAGAGAGTCAAGGTGTGTAACATTGAGGACTGGATGAAAAACAGTTTCCAGAAAGACTTCTGTAACAGGCATGAGAACACTGTCAGTGATTTTTTACTAGACGTTTGCAACAGGTACGTTCTGTGGGTGTGAGTGTGCAGTAACTGCCTTGAGATGAGTGAAGTGAGAGTTATTTCAAATACTCCATAGCACCTGCCTGAAATGGAGCATGAAGGACACGAGTGCTTTGCCTTTACAACTTCAGCGTAATGTAAGTTCATTTTACAGTGGCAGTTGTGTATACTTCATATAGCTTTTCCTTAAGCCTGCTTTTTCCCTCTTTTTTTCTAAGAATTAGTAATTAATATGGGAAAGAGCACTCCTGCCTCCCACATTGCTGCTCAGCTGAACTGCACTGTTCTGGCAGTGTCTGGGGGGGTGCCTGGAGCAGAGCCCTGATTTCAAACAGTGAACACACTTCATTACAACCAAGTTCAATTAACATGTTAGTAAATGTCAGCTTTAGTTCAGTCTAAGAAATAAATATTGCTATTATACTGAACTTTAAACTCCTAGGTGCTTCTAAACTACAGTGAGGGAAGAGAAATGGCACCATGGAAAAGCAGCTGTGGGTGCACAGCTTTTCTTTAACAGCTCTGCTGCTGCAAGGCAGCTCTGAGGAAAGAAGAGAGCAGTGGCAGGAGGAGGCTCAGGGGGCAGAGCCAGTCCTGCTCTGCGTGTGGGTCACAGCAGGGCTGGCTTGGTCACAGAACAGCCAAGGGGCCATGGCAGTGGCCCCCTGACACACTGCACCTGTGCCACAGGCAGCCCTCAGCTTTGGAACAACGACTGGAAAAAGCCAACCGATTATGGGATAGTGACAGGACAGAGTGTCTTGGTGAGAGCCAGCAGCAGTGCAATCCCAAAACCAGGACTGAAAGGCAGCTTGCAAACAGCAATTAAACTGCAAATGCCAAATTTCTGAAGTAAATGTTCTAGAACAATTGATAAAAATCTGGATTAAGGAGGAATCAGCACACCTGTGCCTACAAAGGATAATACAAGGTCCTGCCCCTTTTTGCTGCAACCCATTGAAAGCATTCCCAGTCAAAATTCCTAGCACCGAGTACAAAGAAAAATGCAAATTAAATACCCAGCTTTTCTCCCTGAGTATGGAGTAGTTTTATTCTGTTAAAGCCTTTCTTGACCCTGCCAGCTTTTTCCTCCAATTACTCGTAACAGAAAAGAGTTAAAAGAAAAAAAATTTTGTCTAGAGGTGTCACGAGAGCAACGTTAACACAGCCCTCTGTGTGATGCTGTATTTAGCTGAAGAGGTGGATGCTGAACTGCCACTGCCTGGAGAGGGGGCGGCACGGGTATGCAGGCTGCTGCACAGGGCCCTGCTCAGCACAGCATCAACACCCCACTGCGGACAGGCCTTTCCTGTACTTCCCCAGGGCTACTCAAGCAGCAAGAAAAAGCTTTTTTCATTAGCTGCATCGTTTACAACAATAGAGTTACCAGTTTCAGTAAGAGCTATGTGGGGTTCAAACATCAACACTCTTTAGGAAGCAGCTGGCACCTATTCAGTAAGTCCAAGGAGACAAAATGTATCTCTAATTCCTGAAAATGAAGAGTGGGAGTGCCTTACTTGCTCATGCTCAGCATGTCTGCACAGCAGTCTCTTCTCTCAACCGTCCTCCATCCTGAAATGAGTCTCCTCTCTACTGCGTCTGCACTGGCTGTGCCTGGAGAAGCACAGCACCATCCAACTCCCTAAGAAAAAATGGTGCAGCTGCAGCTTAAATAGGCCTCCACATGCCCCTGTGCACTCTGCCAGCTGAGCTGGAGATGTTGCTACCAACAGAAGAGCTAAGCTTTGCCTTCAGTTAAGCCGAACATTAAGAGCTACACGTGCGCTCACCTACTTGTGCCTTCTGGCCCCTCCTGATGAAGAGGGGGCATTTTTCCAGCTTTCGTATTTATTCTTGATGCTATTTGCTTCTCCAAGCTCTATGATTTATTTCTCCCATCTCACCTGTCACCATCCTACTTTCAGATGCCCAAATCTGCTGTCTCTGACCCTCTCGGGGTGTGGCCACGTTACAGATGACTGCATTTTGCAGCTTCTCAAGAACTGCCCAAGTCTGAAGAGCCTGAAACTGGAGAACTGTGTGCGAATCACTGACCACACACTGGAGGCAGTGACCCTCCACGGGGCATCACTGCGAACGCTCCACGTGGATTTCTGCCGCAACGTAACACAAGCCGGGCTAGAGAGAGTCAGGGCAAAGTGTCCTTCAGTAATGCTGAGAGCAGAGAGAAGTGCGAACATGATCCCAGACAGTAAGCCAGAAAAAAAGTTGATGCTTGAAAAAGCATCAAGAAAATTGGTTCAGCTTTAAATGCAGCAAAACAATCAGTATGGGTATTTTACCTCACTGAGGTAGCAATGAACTGTGGCTACTGCCCTGGGTTGTTTTGTAAAGGGTGTACTAGGAAAAGGCATGCATCTCCTCCTGGACGGGCTTCAGGAAAAACCGTTTGCTCTCTGTTGTTCCTTGAAACTGGAAAACCCTGCAGTGCTGTCACTAGATGCCAGACCTGCTGAAAACTGCAGTTCTGGTACCCTCCTGCTGCAGATGCACCTCACTCAGAAGAGGGAAGCAGCACTGCATTTACTGAGGCCAAATAATTTGACGGAGTTCAATAGATTTCATGGACTTTTAAAGAAAGTTTAACAGTAGTTTGACAAGGTGCAGTAAGTTTGATGGCAAGGTTCACTGACTGCATGGAAGAAACACAGGGTGAACTGAGGCAGAATGAGTCACACGGGGACTGAGAACACAAATATTAAGGAAGAGCCTCCCACCGAGCCACGACATTCAGACTGGACCCTGCACTTTCAAGACTCCTTATGTAATGGGCAAGGGCATAAAGCCACAGCAGAGAGAGCCTGAGTCACTGTAGGATTTTCACAAATTTCAGGGCAAGAGCGATTAACAAACTTCTGTTAAAGGGGATATCCAGACAGTTGTTCCATCCACTAAGGGGGATAACCACTCCCTGAAAGGTCTTTCTGGCAAAAGCAGAGTACTGACCACCAGCACATCCTCAGTGATTAACAGTGGCAGCTAATTTACCAGGCTTTTTCATTAAATGAGGGAAGCATGGATTGAAGGCACGCAAAACACAGTTTGACCCATCTGCATGATGTACTTACATAATATAAGATACACCAAGTTATTTTTTGGAGCTGACATTAAAGGAAGTGCAATATGAACAAATGCTAGTTCAGAGAACCAACCCACAAGAAAAGACAGTGACTAACAGCCTGTAGTTTTAAATGCTAAATTAAGAACACGCTACAGACCAGCTCTACATAAACACCCGTTTCTCACTGCAAAGTACAAAACCAGTAGCTATTTTCATCCCAAAGCACAAGGCCGTCCCTTTCCTGCACACTGCTCTGCTACCTGGAAGTGAAACTTTTTTTTGCATGCTTTTGATGCTATGCCACCATCTGTAAAATCTGACACCAAAGAGGACTTTACAGCTCTCAGCATAACTGAATATACTTACTCCTCCTTCCCATCCTGGTTAATTGATCCACACATATCCTTGGTACTCTCTAAGCTGGCTGAGCTAAGAAGTAAATCACAGCATTATAGCAACTTAGTCAAACAATGCTGCAGTTCTAGAGAAATATTTGATCGGTATGAGCGTCTGTAAGAAACACTCAGCCAGAAAACCAACGAGGAAAATAAATCATTACATCTTCATTACTTAGAGATATTTAACAGCATGACACTGTAAAACTGGTATTTCATTAACTCCTTCCTGAAGTTTAAGTAGGGCTCTTATGCACCACAAATAAAGAAGAAAACTGGAAGTGCAGACAAGGACAAACAGCAATCCTCAGCCAGCACTGACAGCTGGGAAAGGACACTGCTGAGCTCAACAAACTTACTGTGACGTGGAAATTAGGAAGCTGACACAACTTGTACCTCGCATCCACAACACCAGTTCCACACACTGCTGACAAGCCAAAACAAGGTAGGAATTTCTACAGTTACAGCAGGAAGCAAATACCGCCTCGTGCCACCAGCTCTCCCAGCACTCTGTGGTGAAAGACACGTCTCTGTAGGTGTAACAGGAACAGATTTTCAACTAGCTACAAGATATGAAAGCACATCTGCATCTGTCTACACATTACTGAAGCCTTTTTGCCAGTTATCTACCAGGACTGTGTGGGCAGGATATTTTGTGGGGTTTGTGGTTTGTTTTCTAATTTTCTTTTATACAGCTGAAAAGGGTCTTCAAACACTCTCCACTTGGTTTCTTTGCCTATTGGTATACCAATGCTCTAACTTACTACTTTGTTCTTCCCCTCCTTGAATGGGGACATTTGTTCATGACATAGTAAAATCTGAACACAATTGTATTGATACATTTTTTCAGCATCCATAATGAATTTTCTTACTTCGCAATCCAATTTGAAAATTGAGTATAGAAAATTATTACATTTTACCTAGGGTATTATGAAAGGATGGGACCATATCTATGGTTTTCTTTAGTTTCAAGCCATTAAAATTCCATCAATCACAAACCTTTAATCACCATCCTCTCTCATACACTGCCTCCAAAAAGACCTTCGTTATCTAGGAAGCCAGGTTCACAGTCCACATAAAACTGCCATTTTTAGGCACAGTTCTATTACTTTCTGTGCTGATTGAAACAGGCTGACAAATCAGTGCCACTAGGTCAGACACATCCATGAGGTGCAGAAGGCAGTAATACAGGACTTAATACAACAGTTTCCCCTTTTATTTAAATACTGTATTTTTTCCCTATTAAACCTATAAATTTCGGCCAAGATGTGAATATACATCCTCACAACACAGTGACGGGACACCAAAATCTCAGTAGTACAACAGTTTCCCCATTTATTTAAATACTGTATTTTTTACCTACTAAACCTATACATTTAGGCCGAGATGTGAATATACATCCTCACAACACAGTGACGGGACACCAAAATCTCAGTCCAATTTGAAACCTAATACACAAAGAGGCAGGAACCCAAGTCTGCATGATTTCAGAGACCCTCGTTCCCCCCAACTCCTGATCCCCTCAAATGTTTCACATTGCAGTGCACTCTTTGATCACAGCTAGGCTTTTACCTTTTTCAAGAGCCAACAAATAGTCCTAACTGAGAGAACTTCACCAGATTAAACCCAGATTTGCAAATTTTTACAGCTTATCAAGCCCTCCCTTTGAGCACTGTCAGCTGGCAGCAACACAGCAGCTCAGTCTTGGACACACAGGGAATTTCCCAATCAATCCTTGCTAAAGTACAACAGACAAATGAGGGACAACAACAGGAATTTCTACCCTCCACTCCAGACTCAGACGGAACAGCCTTGCCCCAGGTGAGATGACACTAATAAACACTTCTGCCAGCCCCCAGCCCCCCCAGCATCTTCCCAGGGAGTTCAGGGAGGAAGAGGCCGGGGGAAACGGGGGCAGAGAAGCTCTGACTCACCCGGGGACAGACTCTCCCCTTCTCCCCCAGGGAAATCCTGCTCTGAACACCACTCAGCGTTTGCAGCTTGACATCCGTGATGTCCCTCAGAGACAATGGGCAATTATCTGCTGTCCAGCACTCTCCCAAGGCCCAGAGCAGAGATTTCCTTCTGCAGTACACTGCTGTCCCAGCCAAACAGGGACATCCATCACCGTGTAAGCCGAACCATGCTGATCGTCACAGTCAGAGCTGCACCAAAACGAGACCAAAGGCCAAACTAAAAATGTGAATAAAATCCACAGCCTCGACTACTACCCTGTCACTTCCATTTTAATTTTTTTGTACTCTGAGCAGGAATCATCTACACCAATGTGTCCATTAAAAATTATTATTATTACTTTGCTCAAAATATTTAAAGTTTTCTGAATTGAGGTGGCAGCATGCTGTTACTGTCAACAGCTACTCTGGAGGAGCAAAACGTTTAAAGGAAAGGCAAGAAGGAACCAAGCACAACATGAACTTGTACTGCAGCACAAGAAATAAAGGAATGAACAGCAGTACACCCGACCAGCCAAGGCCTCAGGCCAAGAGAAAGCAGAGCATGGGGCTACACAGCACAGTCCAGCAGGATAAACATTTTAAGATGCTTCAAATGTCGCACCGTGTCTCAACACCGTAAGACTGTAACTTCCTGAGACAAAATATAAAAGTATGAAGCCTGAGTAAACCAACCACAGTTCACAAATGCATACAAGCAACCGAGTCTTGAATTTGCTTTATTTTTCTCTGCATAAGGAACCCTGCACAGGCAATTCAAATTAAAACAAAATAAATATGTGAATATTCATGTAAAACTGTCCTGGCTAATGAACAATTATACACAATGTACAACTCTTCATGTTCACTGGGAGGGCTTACAAATGTACTATTCCCAACAAAAATGCACCAAAATGTCTCCATGCAAACTTATCAAAAGTGACCAAAAAAGGAGAAAAAACTTACCAATCATAACTTTTTTGTTTTGTTTTTCCTTTTTTCTTTTTTACAATCACAAAAAAATAAAAACATCTAATTTTTTGTTACATTTAGAGTAACTAAAATGTGGCCACCATCTATTAACATCTGGTTTTATGCTCCTAAAACATCTATGGTTACTGTAAAATTATGTCAACGATGAATTGGACTTAGGGCACTATTTGTAGTAAAAGGAAGATGATTTTGTTCACAGAACGTTAATAATCTGTGTCTGAGCCCTCTGCATTGTCCACATTCCGGGAGAGCATGTAATTGTCCATGTCTATAGACCTGCAATTATTGATTGCATAGCGCAAACGCTCTGCCATGATTAGTTGACTGGAGTAAGGTGGGAGCCTCAGTTGAAAGAAACAAGTCTGTGAGGTAGGCAAGCTGTCGTAAGGCTGTGGAAATGGATAAAAGGTGGGACACTGGTAAGTTGTGAATGAAGTTAAAAATGCAACATATCCACATTTCATTGCTCCCTGCCTCTATCATTTTCACCTTCTATCTCAAATTCCTTTTAAGAAGCAGACCGACCTCCCTCGTTTACAGCATTTGTTCCATCCTTGAGTATGTCCAAAACTACTCTGCACCTACTCTGCAAGTAACTCAACCCACTACTGAAATTCAGCCTTTTGAAAAGTTGAGCACACTGCTGTTTGGCAGCCCACTGCAAGATACCAAACAATGTTCAAATTACATACCCCAGTGTGCCTTATGCTAAGGCAATCTGAGAGACACCCAACCAAAGATGACAGACAAACCACTGTTAGCTGAGATTATGTCAAGTTTTTGGTTTGTGTTGTTCACAGAGAACGTGCTTTTACTGCACAAAACCACAAAGTAATTCCAAACGAATGCAGCCTGCATGTAAAATAATACCCTGTATACTCATTGCAGTGGTTTTAAAACATTAAGAGTTCACTAGTGGTCACATGTTGCCACTTACATGAAATTAAAACCTAAAAACAGAAAGAAAATTACTAAATGAAAAGAGATTGGAACAGTTACAGGAGGCAAAGGCTTGTTTCTTGTCTTGATCTCCAATCACCAACTGCACCAATTAAATTAAGACGCAATTCATGCAGCCCATGTCCTTCTACACAATCAAAATGTCTGAGTTTATTAACTCCGAGCATATCCCATCCCATGCTTTTTCTGTAAATTTACAATTACAGAAATTGTCTCCTAGTGCCAAAGCACAGACTACAGTAGAGAGGAAGGGAAAAAAAAAAAAAAGGATAATAATAATAATAATACCAGTGTCTTACCCTATCAACCTTCATTATTTGGAATCGCTGAGAGATATCAGCTGTGTTGGCTGGCAATCGAGATCTTCCCGACACAAACCTCATGAAAAGGACTCTCTCCTCATTTGAAAATTCTTCCAGGGTATGCCAGAACCACTGCACCAGCTGATGCTGCTCATCAACTTCTCTGTATCGCACAACCTTCTTCAGAACCTCAACTGATATTTCTGGCATTCCACAGACCATCTGCTCCAACTGCTTGGCAGTCAGAAGGGACAGCAAAGGAACAGGAACAATCCAAGACATTCCTTCCCTGACAGCAGCCACCTATTGGCCAAAAACGGGAGAGACATGTGAAATGCAATTGTCTGAGCTCTGCCACATCCTGGACCACCCAAACACAAAAGTAACTTCTCAGCTGAGAAATGGCATCGAGAGACAGAATTACCAACGTCTGCCAAGTACAGCCTCACACACACGCAGCCCCTGCAAAGGCTGCATTGTTTCTCAGAATCCTGGAGAATATGACAGATATTTTTAATTGCAATTGCACGTTAAAGAACATGTTCTGATCCAAAACAGAACTACTTAAAAAATTACAAGTTGGCAGCACAAATAATGATGGCTAAACCAAGCAACTGTGTTAATACAAAAAAGACTTTGTTCCAGCTCAGCCGTATGGTGAGAATGCTGTACTTGTTCTGCAAGACTTGGGATTTGGTACCTCTGATGAGGAAGCTGCTTTCTAATGCAGATAATATCACATAGGCATCTTTACCTTATAATTAGAATACTGCTTTCACAAGGGCCACTATACAAATGACAAAATACACAGAACTATGCAAATACATAATGAGCACTTCCCAAAACATAGCACGAAATATTTGCAGGATTTGTGTTACAACAAAAGTTTCAAGTTAAACAAATGTTTGTCAATAATATTGACTCTAGTCAGTCTCTGTGTAGTACACATGTCCAGTTCAGTACCCAGCATGCAAAATTGCAGTTTTTTTTCTCAAGTGGGGCTACTCAAATGGAAGACCAGCTCTGATTTCTAACACTCTTTTGCCAACTGAGCAATTACTGGGAAAAAACAGGACTAAATTTTAAAAAAGGGCCAAAGCAGTTTGTGGGGGAAGAAAAAACACAGAGACCCAGAAAGATGCAGAAAGCCAAGCTTTTCTTAACACTGAATAAAGCGTAATGGAAATAGGCACAAATCACCCCATTCCCCATGACAACGGGGCCAGGTCACAAGGAGGTTCTTACCTGCCGGTCCATTTCATGGAGTCTGTACTCAATTGCCCTCTCCACATACTCTTTCCTGTTTGAAAAGGTAAGTGGGATACTGTTCCCTCCAGGGATTATGGGAACCATTTTACCATCAGCACTTTGGCCAACAAAAGAATCTAAAGGAATCATCTGTTATGCAAAACAGGAAAAGCATAAGTCACTCCAGTGATCCACATACAGCACTTTACTACAGGTCACCTAGAATTACATAGTAAGATCACAAACTATTCTAAATGCACACAAAGTGCTTGTTATCCCAAGAATGAAGATTGAAATTATATAAATACTGATGTGAAGGTCAATCTGATAAAGTAACTGTTCTCAGAACAAACCTAGAAGAGCCAACTTTCTTATCTTACCTCATGGAAATTTTCTTCAGTAATCCCACTGTCTTCAATGTGAAGAATGCTGTTGAGGGTCTGCACATATAGCAGATCTACCTCCTCCAAATCCTCCAAGATGAGTGGGATACAACAAAGTTGCTTCCAGACCATTGGAGCCAAATGAAGATCTAACGGCTTTTTCGTACGAATAGCTACACCCATGAGAATGCCCAAGAACTTAAACTGCATCAGATGTTCATCTAAACATGCTGAAGGGTTAAAGAGAAACCTGAAAGGACAAAGAAGCAGTGAAAACAGTATTATTTCTATGCTACTTCATTAGAAGTAAAAGGGAAAACATTTCTAAGCACAGCACAGTAAGTGCCAGCACGCCTATCAGCAGGGGCTGTCCAAATAACAGATTACTCTTATCTTTAGCTGTTAAAACACTGGAGGCTGAGGGAAGCAGAACTCCTGAGCACAAAGTCTGGCATCTTGAAGTTACTCTGAATTCTACCATCAGCAATCCAGCAAGTCCATGTTAAAACCCTGCCCTCCCTCCACAGTGAAGTAACAACAAACCCTGAAGGAAAAAATATACTGGAGACAATCATGAAGTCTCATTATTTGATATAAACCAGTCAATAGAAGATTCTGACTTTCACCCACCACCATCGGCAATAAAAGCAAGTCCTTGACAACTCACCTATCCCTATTGTAGCCTACTTCAGCTGTAGCATTTGGGGAAGGAATAAGCAAGTCTACTATTCCAGTTTCCAGTTCCTTAAAAATCAACAACAAAAAAGCCTCCTTAGAAAGAGGGAAAGCAAACTTATGACAGGACTATTAAGACATGATAGCATTACAAGACAGAATATTTCACTACAGTGATGACTACTCCTTACAAATTAATATGAAACACTGAGAGAAAGCAAATATACATGGTCGGATGATTTTCAGTAGTAAAGGACATGTTTATTTTGAGACATGCCTTTATGTCTAAACCACTACAGTGGTTTTTTTTCCTGCGACTGCACTGTGATACATTCCTGTTACACATTTCCAAAATACTCACAGACATACCTGACACATTTCTGTAATGGTGTCATCAAACACTCCACCTGCATCATCAGCTCCTTCTCCAACCAGTTTCACTTTCCAGGCACGGGAGGGTAAGCGAAGGTCTGAAGCATTCAGCTTCACCACTTGCCTTGCTATCTGGACGAAAATGGGCTTGCACTTCCGACCCCTTTGGGGGAAAGAGACAGCCATAAATGTAACTCATAATCCTGTAAAGGCTACTGAGTCACTCCATTAACAAAGCTGCACAGAGAGAGCTCAGAATGCCAGAACAGAAGGCAGTATGCACATGAGGTGTAATCCAAGGCCTGTGAAAGCAGCACTGACCTGGTGGATATCCTTTTCACAGTGATCTGGGGCCCATAGTTCTTGCCCTGCACCATGGTTTTGCCTATGGAGCGCACCATGGGCAGGGTGTACACCCGTGGTGCCAGCAAGGGCCTCAGCTGTCCCTGCACTATTCCCCACGTTCCAGCATTGTAATGAGATGTACTGTTCTGCAATAAAGCAAGAATGAGAATAAACGTATCAATACTGGATAGAATTCCATTATTTACAGAATAAAACCCTTCATAGCAGTGACTGGCACTTCAGTGTTTTGGGAAACAGGTCAGCACTTTTTGGTTTTTGTTTTGAGGCTAGTAGGCTTTTGGAAACCAGAATGCTGACACGTGAGTGACAGCGTAAGTGAAAACATGAAGCAATACCTTCACAAAGTTTGCTTTATTTTGGAATTATTTATTTTTAATTTTTTTTTGCCAAAAAAATTATAGAGCCTATTACTAAGGTCCGTCTAGATCTGGTCAGAAACCCTCTAGCAGAATGACACAGCCAAGCCAGTATTTTCAAATGGAATCTTACCTGGTTATTGGGACTGAGGTTAAGTAATCGCCATGAAGAGTACATGAGGTCAGAAAAATGGTACAGCAGTCTCAGCCTTGCTCTCACTGTATGAATGCTCACTTCCTTCAGTGCCCCATACTGGGGTGGAATGGCATCAGGTAAACCAAGCTGCAAAGGCACTGAAACACCTGGCACACAAAGAGAAACACAGCCCTGTTTGAGAAAGGACAGCTGTACTGCCGCGGCTGGGATGAAGCTGATTTTCCTCACGGTAGCTTCCACGGTGCTCAGCTGCCTACTGGGGTTCAACCACAAGAGAAGCCAAACTGAGAGTGAGACAATTTGGATATCAAACAAAACAAGGTATGGATTTAAAACAAAACCAATTCTGTCCCAAATACTCAGCAACTCACACCCCAGGAGACACCAAGACTAAAGGAAAGGCCACACGAAACCTCAGCTGCTCACCTGGAGCTCGAGGGGGGACGGGCGGGGCAGTCCAGGCAGCACTGTGGCAGCGGCCGGCTGAGATCTGCCGCACGTTCTTCCCCTGCAGCACCGTCACCAGAGTGGGCTCTCGGACGTGGTTGGTGTGGCCCAGCCCCAGCTGACAAAAGGGAACGACCAACAACTGATGTTTCTACAGCTCTCCAAGCGAAAATTCAGAGCAGATGGTAAAAAATCGTTTTGTTTACAGCATATATTGTGATAAAAAGTATTTGCCGTATATATACGGCAAATACACGTATATATTTTCACCTTTTGACAGAATACTGCACCTGCACCCAACAAGAGTAACAGACCCAGGTGTCAAAGAGACCTGAAAACAGCTGGAGACTTCTGGTTAAATCTTTCCCAGACTGAGGATCTGATCCATGCTGCTAAATCCTGTATTGCAGTCTCTCATGCATAGACAACAAAGCTCCTACATCTCCTCTGTGCTATTTAAACAGCATTTTTGTTCTAGAATGTAAATTCTGGCTTATGAAAACACAGTTTGTGTAAAGAGAACATTTACTGAAGCTGTTGTGACTTTTCACTGAGTTTCATATCATATCCTAATTTAATATTGAGTTAAAAATTTCGTATCACAAAACTATATTTTTCCGCACTTCACATAAAACCAGTATTTCGAACCACAAGAAAAATCAAATAAACAGCTTTCAGAATGAATTTCTCTACATTTTTACACTATTTTTCTCTTCCAGAAATACAAAATACCATATTTAAAAAAAAAATCTAACAAAAGTAATTTAAAAAAAACACCTCAAAAAAGTTCCTCCGAAATTATTCCAAAAACCTTGCTCAACCTGCCTTCTCAAAAAATCAATCCTAGAACACTACAGGATGAAGTTTCCCCAAACTTCTTGAAACATCAGTAGCTAATACATCAAGAGGCTCTTTCTTAAATTTGTAGCCTGCGGCTGAAAAATTTGAGTTTTACGTGTGGTGAAAGAGGAGAGTTTCTCATGTACTAAATTTTTTTCTGACTAATCACTCCTCCAAACACATCACTCCTTTAGAAAGGTTCATTTATATTTTCATTACGAGAAGCATCCAAAGAGTCCAAGAATCTGATTGACGCCAACCATAAGTTTTATTATGTTGAAAAAAATCGATGACAGCTTAAGGATTAGGAGAAAATCCGCAATTTTTTTTAAAAAAGCTTGGAGTAGAGTAATTTGGGTGGCATGTTTTGAGTGCTTTCCCAAACTGCTATCATGGAGGAGCACAGAGAGCGAACAAGGAAATAAAGGAAATTGCCCACAACACAATGGCGCTGAGGGGTGAAGGGTGGAACGAAAACCAAGGCTTTTTTTTGCACCCAAGGGAAGCTACGCCGAGCATGGCTGTGAAGCAGCGAGGCTCCCGGTGTCGGGAGCACAGCAACAGGACGTACCTGGCCCTCGGAGTTGCTGCCCCAGGCGTAGACGTCCCCTGCGGAGGACAGGGCCAGCGTGTGCTCGGCTCCCACGGCGATGTCCTCGATGAACACGCCGGCCAGCACCGGCACCTGCTGCGGCCGGTTGTGGTTGCGGGCACGGCCCTCGGGCAGGCCGATCAGGCGATCTGCAAGGGCAAGCAGAGGCTCCAGGGGCGGCTTCACTCACGGGCACAGCTAGGGCAGGGGCGGAAAGCAAGTCTGTGCGGTCCCGGAGCTGGGACACAAGGGGAACCCTCCAGGGGAAAGGGCACACGTTTCCTACAAACCACTGCTGCCTACAGTGCTCGTGCACACTGCTACAGCTGTCCTGCCCATGGCCAGTCTGAAACACGACCAGATTCTACTAAAGCAAGGCCTCCAGATCTAAACGTACGGGTTTATAACAAATACAAATTAACTGACTTCCCAAGCTGCTGAATGTTTCATTCAGTGCACGTGGAAATCCTGCCTAGATTGTTAAACGTGTGTAAGAATGTGCTTACTTAGACAACGTAAACTTTGAAGTAACCCAATGTTTTTGGATGTGTGAAATTCAGAAAGGTTTTAGGAAAATGCTCTTCAAAAAGTAAATTAGTAAAATGAAGTGTTGTTTTGAGATCAAACTAGACAGAGCTACAAATCTGGATTTCAGGTGTATGTTAAAATTGCATTGGTTCAAGTTTCAAAATTTAGATTAGGGCAACACATTTCTAAAAAGCAGCATTAGGTCAGTCTTAGAAATATGTCTTAATATTCTTCCTTTTCACCTGCAATATACACAAGCCTATACATGGAAATGTACAAAGAGCAGTTTGTCTTACCTTGGCCAAAAGTATATACATGACCATCTTTTGTCAGTGCAACAGAGAACTGAGTTCCACAGGCAACTTTTTTTATTCCAATTCCACAAAGAATATCCACTTTCTATGGGGTAAAGTGAAAGGAAAACCAGCTATAGTATTACAAGGATATAAACAGAAAGCAAACACAAATTTCATCTGTAACTCCTGCTTCCAAAAATGAAACATTTTTATTCCCACTGTGCAGCAGACACATTGTAGGATTATTTTAATTAACACTTGGAAATTAACACAGGAAACAGAAACATTGTTTTTTTCAATGGAATTAACACCTTATCCTATGTAGGATGATTTAAAATACCTTTTTTTTTCCTGGGAATGAGGGGGAGTGGCACGGGAAGAAGTAGATGGGTGTGAAAACAACCTTCTCCCCAGCTTCCAAAAGAAGAAATCTCTCTTCTCTAAGATAAGCCTCAGATCTTCCCTATTTGTACTGCTACTGGGACACAGTCACTATGATGTACACGGAATTCTTGTGAGTACCAGGCCCAGCGTAATGGGTCATCAGAATTATTTGTGCCAGATTGTGTAACAAGAGCATGCAATTAATAATGTCTGGAAATCACACTCTCATCACCGTGCAACACCTTTAACAGCACTGAAAGTTTATGCAAAGAATCATTTCCCTGGGAATCTAACCTGTGGTGAGGACTTTGCAGTGGAATTCCCCAAACCAAGTTTACCATAATCTCCATCTCCAAAAGCCCAAACCATTGAGCCATCTGTTGACACAGCCACAGTGTGATTGAGGCCACAGGCCACCTGGGTGAGAGAAACAATGTTCATTACTGCTTTTGCTGACTTACTAACTCAAACCATACCAACTACCTTTAAGAAGAAAAATTGTGTTTTAAAAATGAACTACCGCTGTAAAACCACTAAAACTTCCATTTCTTCTTAGAGTGTCTTAAAGACACTTAGGACTGAAAAAATACAGTAGTATTTTTTCCAACGCTTGCTTTCTTTCAGCTCACAGAACCAAAGGACAGTATTATGGCACACACGTTCCCTGCTTAAAAATACAGAAAATCTCATGAAATCATGCTTAAAAATGCCTAAATCTTGAAAGGTTAAAAGGTTAAAAACATGGGCAGTTTTGCACAGAGAAGATCAAAAGAGTCAGGAAAGTAATTATTTTAAAAATCATGCATAGTCAAATTCTGCCTATTATCAAAAATTATCAAAATAAAAGCCAAGGTTAAAAGACGCAACTGAACACTTAAATATGTTAAAAACATGAGCTTTACACCAAGATACATTGCAAATTTTAGATAAACCATGCCTGGCCAATCTGGTAACCTTCCAGCGCTGTCACTCTTTCTGGAAGTTTCTTATTGGAAGTATTTCCAAGCCCCAATCGACCATAATCACCGTTTCCAAATGTAAAAAGTTTGCCATCTGCTGTCACCACAGCTGAGTGTTTGAAGCCACATGACATCTGGAAGTAAAATAAGCATTATTTTTACACACATTTTAGATTTCGGTGGAAGTTTATATTGACTGTTAGATGTACATACGTAATACCTTTCTTGACCCTAAACTATATTCCTTTTGAGGAGCTAAAATACAGACATTTTAGTATTGATGATTTCTCCAGCAACTCATCTCTTAATTCTTTTCAATGGTCATGTTATGGAGGGGCACTGGAGGGTATTTGCATGAAGAATTTGCTGTGTGATTATCTAATTTTTTAATAAAGAAACCTCCAGTCAAAACCAAATATGGTTTTTTGCACTGTGAGTACTTGGAAGGAGGTCCTGGTGACCAGTTTTGTGGGTCAAAGTCACCTGACGAGTACGAAGGGAAGCTTGTAAATCATGTCTGCATTTTGATTATCTTTAAATCACTCCTTTCTTCCACGCTCTTTCAATTTTCAGTCCTCTCCAGTACCAACTGTCAGTTACTCTCTCTGTGGTACTGACATTCTCTAACTGGAAATGACCTCCTTGGTTCAAAAGCCCAGGGCAGTAAGAAGTTGCCTGTTCCCACTCAGCTGTACAGCACTGGGTTCCCAGGACTGCAGCCTGAAGGAGACAAAACCACTCTGAAACCTGCACGACTTCTTCTCCCTGCAGAGCCTCGATCTGCCTGGGCCTGCGCTGTCTGTCGCTGTTCCCGTGGCCCAGCTTGCCATAGTCCCCATCTCCCCAGCTGAAGACCTCCCCGCTTTCTGTCAAAGCCATGGAATGGCCGTCGGATCCACAGGAGGTCACCAGCTGCGTTACAACAAAGCCTGCCAAAGACAAGTGAGAGAACAGCTTAGCATAACTTCTAATGGACTCTCACATAAACTTATCCAAGTGTGCCTTGGCGCAGCCAATGAATTCTGGGGAGAGGAACAAACCCCAATAAGGCTTTTTATAGCAATTAATTTACTTCCATTTTGAACAAAACCTCTGTTTTCTCATGGAGAACTTAGGCTTCTGTCCTGCCCTTAGTTTTGAAATTAAATGTTCCTAATTTGAGCAGACAGTTTCCCCTGAAGCCTTCTTAAAATTGAAGGATTTTAACATACTGCTATTAAAATCTTAAGGAAATACAAAGATTTTTATTATTTGTTCAAATTTTTATAAAAAACAGTGATATTTTAATGAGCAGATGTGCAGGATGAGCAAATGTGCATCAGCACAAGTAATGATACTAACTACCAAATGCTTATTTGTGCCCCATCACCGGATTCCCCTCAAACCCAACACTTTTACCTTGCAGTGCTGAAATGACAGTTAAGACATGAAGATCATCCGAATTTCCTTGTCCCAGTCGCCCATAGCTCCCCTCACCACAAGCCAAAACTGTGCCATTGGCTTGAATGACAAAAGTACAATTCTGACCACAAACCACCTAGGTTGGAAACACATGAAGGAACGTTAATCAATTATGTGCTAAATGCAGCAATGCTGTAATACTAGCATTATAGTTCACCATCTCCTTTTAATTCATGTTCTTTGCACTTACATCAAGGCAATATTCTATCAATTCTATCAATGTTATTTCAGAAAACAAAACTGCCACGTGTATTATGTGAAGGTTGTGCGGGTATTTTCAAATCATGCTCATATAAAATAATTCTGTGTTGTCAGATTTCAGTGGCTTCTTGGTTTGAATTTGCCAAATAATTTAAGATCTCCTTTCTAGTCAAACCCAGGTTTTGGGACACTTACAGTAAATTCAAACAACAAGTTGAAAATACATTTACAGAGGGATTTTGACAAGCTGTACGCATAATAGATGGCAAATGATGAAATCATGACTGGTTTGAAGTGATCACCTGCTGGGCCTGGGAGAATGAAGGTGCTGCCACTGGGATCATGACGTTTCTGCCAGCCTCTGCCAGCTGCCCATGCCGCCCTGCTCCCCACAGGTACACATCACATTTGCCTCCCAAGTGCCAATCCTAGGGAAGAGCATGAAAGGAGGCTTTAGAACAAGAGTACTTTCGACAGCTTGCCATATTTCAAAAGACTAAAAACCCCTCCAAAACACCCCAAACCCTCCAAACCATCAATTTTACTGACCTCTGGCCTCGATGTTGCCCAAGACATGATCTGTTCATCCATGCCATTGATCCACTTACTGTTATCCTACACAGCAAAAGCCACATTTACCACATTCAGCTCAAGAGATGCACATTATTTTTCTGCTACATAATATATATTTTCCTTTCTATGAACAATATTTAAATTATTCTAAACAATTTAAGAATAAGAACAAATGTGTGCAGACCAGCAATGACACTGTCATCCACGACTTGTGATCCAAATCAAAGAAAGAAAAACTAAATTCATGATGCATAAGGCTTTTGGAAGGTTCAATTGCAAACACTGGCTTAAAATGTTATAAGCTTGCTTATAAAAAATTCTTAATCAAAAATTTCTGTTTTGGTTTACGTAACAAGTCATGAAGAAAATCGACACTAGCAAAATAATTTGGTGTGAGAACGTGACAAAATGTTTCTCTTCAAATAGCACCACAAAGCTCTACACTTCTTGCTATCACATATGAAAATTACTGTCACAGCTTTGAGTTGTTTTGTATTTTAATATGCAATTGACTTGCTCTCATCACACACACACACACAGAGCAATCTTTACAGTATATTCTAACCAGCTAATTAAAAAATAAACTTACAATTATTGGTGGTGCTTATGTACTAAATAAAAATCTTTACAGTTCAAAGAAGTTCACTGCATCATACCATATGCTCAGTAACAACACACTCGGCTGTTAAGACAATACATCAACTTTTACCATCAGCAGCGTAAGCTCATCCTCTGGAACAGGCTCCAGGTCTGGGACAGTGAAGGACTCTGGGAACTGAGCTCCCTTGGCCAGGGCTTCAGCAGCTTTTATGGTAGTGGAGAAGCACTCGAGCCAGGCCCATTCCGTGGGGTTCCAGGCAGAGGGGTCGGGGAGGCAGCTCTGGTGGTGAGGGGGCACGGGGGGGTTGCAGAGCAGCTGGTCCAGGTGCAGCCCCACGGCCAGGGATGCCAAGCACTGCATGTAGGGGCTGTGAACCAGCTGGTCCCCACACACCACATGCGGCTGCGGAGCAGCATGGAGAGAAAGGGAACACCCAGAGTTAGAAACAAGCATCAATCACTTTAAAGTACAAGTCCTTCAAAGCTAGTGCTGTAGAACAATACCTTCCTCCATGCTTAATCAAAGTTTTTCTAATATTTCAAATATTTTCCAATTAGGAGACTAACTTGAAAATAGCGAAAGATATTTGCAAGTAGAATGTTGGAAAGTCTTCTGGGTTCTCTGGGGAAAGACTGAAACCAGCTGAGATCTAAAGCAGTGACCCTGTGTCAGACATTATCCATTTAATTACTCCTACCTTCTCATAGGCATACTGCTCCTGCAGCATCACTGGCAGGCGCTCCAGGAACGCTCGCATGCACGGAGCCATGTTCAAGCCCAGAACTCCCTGCTGCTTCAGCGCAGTCCTGCACGTCGCCAACACGTGATTGGAGGAGATCCACTCTGAGGTGCAGTTCACCACCAACACATCCTGTTTGACAGCAGGCACATCACACATTAGACATTTGAAATTCCCCGAGCAGGATCATTCAGCTCCACTGATTTATCACCAACCATCTTGGTTTCCACAGGGGCCAGAAAACACACAGGTTCAAACATTTCTGTCTCACCTTTGATCTGTTAGAGCAGGCAGCGACTCCAACCTCAGGGATCCACACTGCAGTCTGGATAGCTCCAGACCCGATCACAACGCTCTGCAATACTGAACCATCCTAAGGAGAGAAGGGGCTTGAGTCAGGTGCAGACACAGCTACAGTTCTGTTCAAGTGCAAACGCATTCCTAAGGGATGATACTCTCACTAGCTTTCAATAACTATTTAAAAACTGAACTGCTGAACCAAGAAGCAGAAAACTCCCATTTTTATCATATTAAGGAGATAATATAACTAAGGATTTAGAAGTGTTTAATAATCCACATTATCTGGCTCTTTACAGAGTCCTCAATATAAGAGAATATTGTTCTTAACTATAAAGAAAGTGGCTGGTTCTGCAAAGCCTAACTAACATGACCAAACCTACAGAATCAATCAATACTGAACCATAAAGTGCTTCAATGTTAAGTACAATTTCAATTTATATTTTATTATTTACGATGTTATAACATTATTTTACACAACACTTTCTCTAATGTATCTAAGACGTGGTGGGGTGGAAGCTAGTCTGATACCCTGACCATTTCAGATACTGTTCCTAAGAATGAGAATCAAGCCACTCCAAAGATGATCTTACCCGTAAGGACCAGATATTCATGAGGCCACCAAGGCCCCCAGACACCAATGCCAGCCCATCAGGACTGAAAGCAACAGTGCGGACAGGAGTAATGTGTCCTCTCAGCTGGAACACACACTTCACCTCCACTGCCTTCCTGTATCCATCCTGCAAACAATTGCACACTTATGGAACACTGGGCTACTCCCAGGAAATGGAGCAGCACGACAGCGTCTGTATCCTGCATAAACGCGGATCATCCACACAGACAGGGAAGTTCCACTAAATAACTAAAAAATCCCCAGTGCTATGACAATATTTTACAGATTTCTTGATCACATTATCAGCTTCCCTCCCCTTACAAAATGCCATCAACACCAAAGACTACATTACAATTTAGTAGGCGAAATTAATCTTGACCCTTTATCTACAAAAAACTTTGAACTCTCACTAAATTTTAGGATAAAATGATCAACTTTTTTAAAAGAAACAAAACAGACCAAAATATAATCTTTAGCCAAATAAAATTTTCGAATTGCTCTTCTGAAAATGCCTACACATACACAAATGCAATGTAAACTTCTTTTAGCAAATCTCTTATGAAATGTTAAGATTCAAGTAACTTGCTCACATTCTTCTCTTTCAACTTCACAATGAGCAAAAATAATTTCTTACACACCAGGTTTCCTCCTTTTACCTTGGCACTTGTTTCTTGCTCCCACCATCCTTCTGAGCAAGCTGAGCTGGACTGCAATGTAATTACTATGTCCTGGGGAACAGTCCAGACACACACCAAACCATTGTGGCATCCCCTAAAGCAAGTCAGGGGAAATTAGAAAAACAAAATAAAGATATTAACTAACAAAGTATCAGTGGTCTGGTATTAACTTATAATACCAGTAGTCTTCACCACCTTCCTATAAAACTACATTGCATCAATTGATCTAAAGTAAAAAGGTCTGCTCCCAATGGCTAAATGCTTTTTTTTCCTATTCCTCACACCGTGTAGCTTTTCCATTTCTACCAACAACATATTCTCAGAAAAAAATACTTGGATGAAGCAAAAAAATTCCAAGCAGGACCAGCACCCACAGGTCATGGAGAAAATGGCTGGTAACATAACCAGGGTCACACTTTTTATTTGAATTCTGGAACTTCATGAATCTCATGGCAACTGACTTACTGAAGGAATGTTATTTTTTAAAAAAAGAACACTTTTCTTTGCTCTAGACACTACAGACTGGTAGAAAAGACCTGCAAAAGAATCCCGGAAACAACAAGCAGAAAAATGACTTACGTAGCTAACAAAAGCTGGGCCCTGGGTCCTTTCCCTGGCAGAGCACACCAGGCAATGCCATTCACCAGGGCTGGGTGGGACAGGGAGTGCAGGCGCCTCCAGCATCCTCCCAGGCAGCCCCAGAGCTTCACTGCTTCCTCTTTGGCACAGGTTAGGAGAATCTTACCGCTTGGATCCCACTTCATGCTAACAACCATATCCTATTGGATTTTAAAAAATGAAAAGTTGGTATGAAGTCACACAGTAAGCATAAGGAATTTAATTCTCAGAGCTAATGTAACTTTTAATCACTGATAACAAAAATATTTTATTCTCATATAAATCACAGATAGTGAGTTGCAATTACAAAATCATAGTGATACATTTCAGAACTATGAAATTAAAAAGGCTTTTAAAAGTTTGCTGAAAGAAACTAAATGGAAAGTATAGAAAAAGATGTTTTCTTTTCACTGCAAACCTTTCTTGAGTATTTTTCCACGGATGTAGCTTTGAGTCTGAAGTAGGAAAGGAGGACAGCCCACAGTAAGAACGCAAGTACAGATTTATTGCCACAATGTTCTCCCTTTCTGGGACTGCCCTGCTTCACACATCCAGAGCAGCTCTTGGAAGCACTCAAGATGCTCCTACTACACCTCCATTTGAGGAACTCTGCTCTTAGCCCAGCAAATAATTAATGGACTGTTAATGACTCATTAGTACATACTGGCCAAGCAAAGGTTCTAAATGTTTGCAACTGCGTATTTAGAAAAACACCTTTTGCTTTGCACAGGAAGCTAAACAAAAACACGTGACATGATTAAAATTAAAATTTATTATGAGCACTTTTACCAAGTAAAACAATTAGTCTTTTAAATCCAGTCAATGCACAGCTATGTGCTTAATTCACTTCTGTCACTATATGTACATACACTTCACAGTCTGAGAGAAAATAAGGTATGAAGTTTATCTTTCCTTTTTTTTTTACATTTGGTAGACTGTTCCTTTAGAGTAATTATGTTAATATGTGTATCAGAAATAGGTGTGAGTTTTTAAAATAATCTGCACTTGTCTCTATAAATACAGCTTTCAAATAGAGACAACAGCTTAAACAGACTTTACCTACAAAAATTCTACATTAGTTTAAGAAAGACCAGCTGTACCTGATGTGCATCGATGAGAACGACTCCTCCTTTCTCAGCTGGTTCCTTTGTCCCTATGAGCAATTTTCCATCTGAGTAGCCAACAGCAAATGGTCTGTCTTCACTGAACCAGGCCAGGCATGTGACAGACACTGCATGCACAGACAACACAAACACTCGCTAAATTAACCCAAACTCCACTCCTGCCAAAGAGGTTTTTGCAGTGCAGTTGTCTAAACTATGAAGTGCATAACAATCTCCACCACCACCGAGATCACTTCACATGCTTTTGGTCTGAAAATTTTCTTGAATTTATATGGTAAAGATAAAATTGAGCGTCACTGTAACAACAGCTGTTGAGATTATTTTGTACTAGTTTTCTCATTCTTCTTTTTATTAAAATAATGGAATTTATATTCCTGGCATAGTGAAAAGAACTATACCAGGTCAAAGAAAAAGGGTAGACTGAATCCTATACATGTATCTGAGATAGGCTTCTTAAAAATGCTCTGAAAACAACTTGCCTTCCTTAGCAAGTAGATACTGCTTCACTTGATTCTGGCAAAAAAAAAAATCTGTAGGCTTCCTGAAGAAGCAATATGCAAAACCACACAATACCACCAAAGATGTACTACTTGATGTCCTCTAGGACTGGAACTATAAAGGAAAAAGGGCAATCATTGAGGAATTCAAATGACACTGTACATGCTATGTGCAGACAGAGCAGATGCTGCAGGCGATCTCTACTGATTGTCCACAATGGCAAGGAAAGGCAAGATTTTACCAGGCTGCTACAAACTGTCTGCCTCTGCTGTGGGGGAATCAGGGTGCAGACAGTGATGCTACAGACTCTTCTCCTCCCATGAATCAGAAATCATATCCCATGAACAATAACCAAAAATTATTATATACTTCCTTAATAAAAAGTGGGAGTGCATTGACAATTTTCATTTCAAATAGTGATGCGGTCTCTTACCATCCTTTCTGTAGCAGTGTTCCAGTTCCAGCCGGTGCATGGCTGAAACATCCACAACTTCAATAAGAGCCAGAGATCCATCCATGCGCCCAATTAACAATAATTCTGGAGCATCTCCTGTCCATGCTGCAGCTGGCCCTTCTTCTGGCCAGGCTAGGGCAGATACCCAATGAGGCTGAAGATCTAATAAGCCTTTTCCTCCTACGAGATCAAAAAGACTGTTAAAACTACTTCATCTTCATAAAGGAAAGAGAACAATAATACTCTCCATGGGAAAAAAAAGTCAGGAGATCTTATTGAGAGCTAGGACATACTACAAATTCACCTAAGTTACAAGAATACAAAGCAATGGTTCACTAATCAATGCAGAGACAAAAATCTAGGTAACAAATCTCAATTATCATTCGAGTTAGGTAGTTTTGTTTAGGAAGGACACAGAATTCTTCAGCACCCAGTAAATTTATACTTTTCTTGGGGACTCTCTATTACCATAGGCAGGGTAACTGGTGACTTTTGTCAGTGCAAAGCGACAGAACAAAGCTTCCAATATTACAAATCACAGGGATGAAAAGTCTTCCTCTCGAAGATGTGTATCACACATCCACCTGGGCTTAGTGCCTTTCTCTAATGGAACAGGTTCACGAGACACTGTGGGCAATGGTGGGCATTTAAGCTGGACAGTTAAACACCAGGGTAAACAGACATGCAGGGACTTGGCAGCTCCCCTAGAAATCTGCTGCACCAGGAAGCGCCCACAGGCAGCTCAGAACGTACCATTGACTTGCCAGATGTTCACCATCTTTTCTGTAGCTCCAGCCAGGTACTTGCCACTGATGCTCCAACACACAAGAGATAAACTAAGGTCACTGGGTGACCCCAGACTTTCTTCAGAGTCACCTTCTCTGTAAAAGAATAAAATAGTGAAATTAAGAGGGCATTCCCTTTAAGCAGAGAGGAAAACCTAGAACTCATAAAATAGCTGAGCTAGAACCTGGAGTCCTGCCATTGCAGCAGCTTTACATAACACATTTTTCTGCTCAAAGTGCTACATTCCCTCTAAAACCACTTCAAATTACAGAATGAGATACTACTTCTTTCCAAGAAATTTCAAGTTAGGTTTCAAATGGAAACTCTTTATCTTTACCTACTTATTTCTCAAATTGAACATCTTCAGCAAATGCAAAATTTTCTGGGAAGTCATGAAATGAAACAATAGCTTGGACCAGAAACAAAAGACACACATCTTGCTATCAATTCTACTTTAAACTCTTCCTTCTGTTACAATGTTGTTAGACTGTTCCAAAATTTAAAACTCTGCTTTGCCTAACTGTAACAGGGCTACAGATATCTTTAATTGCTCTTAAGATCATACACAACAGCCACATTTTTTACTGCTTTTAGTACCAGAACAATGAAGGCTATAATATTGTTATATCATTCTGGTTATTTCTTTTAAGATCACATCTAACAGCAGCAAGCAATCAAGAACTAAGCCAACCACTAAGAAATTGTCACAAAACAACCGTGTAGTTCACTATTGCTTCTTCATTCTTCCAACTTCAACTCACCTGTGCTACACTAAAGAATTAGATTTTAATATTTCCTTTTGCTTTCTTCTTTTTTAGATACATCCAAATGGCAAAAAAGTATCTCCAAGACATTCATGTAGAATTACATTTAGTTCCTGTATCTCAGAAGTCAAAATTCTTTCTTCATACTTGAATCAAATGACCACCACACTTGCAATGATCGTGTTATATGCTGGAGCTGTCCACCAGAACCCACTGAAGGGTTATTCACTTTTCTGCTATATGACAGTCCCATAGTGTTTTTACTTTACCCATGTCTCCTTATATCAATTAGTTAAGGAATTTTTTTAAACAGCATTGACGTGATCTCTTTATAGAGACTCTTCTGTTTTCAGTTTTAAGCTATTTCATTTATTTTGTATGCCATAAACACAGCAATAGAAAGAAAAGCTAGATTTTAAGTGCAGGAGATAATGAGAACAGCCAACCCTGCAGTATCTTGCACAATTACAGCTGAAATTAAATATCTGGCTGTTGTAAAGAATCAACTTACAGCTTGTTGAGCACACAGGTCTGTTGCAATGAATATTGCTTCTTTGTCACATTCCACACTCTGATGGTGCCATCATTTCCACTTGTTGCCAAAAGTCCCTTTTTATTGCACCAAACACATGTCATGACCTAAAAATACCGAAATAATCATGGCAAAACTGGCATTTAAAACTTGGGTATGTTTGCTCACTAATATTAAGCAAACACCAACCAATGAGACAGTTATTGAAATACACTGGAACAACCAAACTAGATTTATTTTTCTACTTTTACAGCATTATTTACTGCAATTAAGCAGGCTTAATAGGAATGCCACACTTCATACAGCCCCACACTATTGCACAGAATGCTGCACAAATCTGTTAACTACTATGACAGAAAAATTAATGCAAATTAAGATCTAAGGAAACATTCAGATGATTCTGCCGACTTTATATACCGTGAGAACATTTTCACGACCCCTTTAATTGAAGCCTCAAAGAAGCTAAACATTTTGTGCATCAGAGGTGCAATAACTTTTTGCTTCCTGTGGGAAATCATTGCCGTCAGTGCGTTTTTACAACGATACTGCTTTCCCTCTCCCACGTCCCGCCGAAGCGAGCACGGCAGCAGTGCCGGGGAGCCGGCGCTCACCCTGTTCTGGTGAGCCTCGAGCTTGATGAAGGAGCACTTGCGCAGGTCTCCGCCCATGTCAGCGAGCGTCTGCGGCACGCTCTGGTTGTCGCGGTCGTGCGCGGCCAGCGCGCGCACCAGCTGCTGCGCCGCCCACTGCCGGTGCTGCGACGACAGGCGCGACGACAGGCAGCACGCGGCCAGCGCGTTAGCCAGCTCCAGAGGGCCTACAGCAGAGGGATCATAGGAAGGATGGGCATACAAATGGGCAATTAGACCTGCTTAGACAAAACAGTGAGATGACGCCTAGATGAGTACACATGTGAACACAGCAACAGCCAGCATTTCCAGAAAGAGATTAACGAGCATTTTAGCAAAACACTGCAATCATGTGAACTACAGTAAAAACACTCTTCTGACACTTCCAGCAAAATAATCCCAGTTCAATGTTCACAAAGAGAACCTTAAGAGTAGAATTCTAAATAGCCTTATTCCCACCATAAGAAAATGGCTGGTCACAGAGCGAGTGCTTCCTAAACCAGAAAAGCCTCCTCTGACAGCGACCTGCCGCTGTCACTGCCCTGGCCTTCCCTCCCTATCCCAGCAGCAGCCTGGGGGGAGGCACAGCTGTTGCTTTGTGGCTCCCTGACACCTCATGGCAGAGGCAGCACAAATTTCTGCCTCGGACACAGGACAGCACTTGGGTAGTGGCCATCAGCTGTTACCTTCCTTAATTTCACCAGGAGGCACAGCCAGGCTCTGTGTCTCAGCTCTATGGCTTTGAATACACACACGTTCAGACTATATTTTAAAGTGTTGAAAGATGCAATTATGGAATAAGACTGTGTGTCATAAACCCTAACATTCCTTTGATCAAATCAAGTTTTGTACATTTTTAAAAGTGTATCTATTTATACATTGTTCTAGCAAGTCTCTCCCTTACATATAAATAAGGAACTGAAGATCTAATGATTAATATTTAAAAACAAAGCTGTATCATACCTTTCTTCTCAATTTCAGCTTTATCATAGTTTGGCCTCAGTTTGGCCCCTTTGTCTGCCAACAATGCTACAAGTGCTTGAGTAACAACAAAATTTGGAGATGTGACAAGTTTGTTTTCTTCTGCAATTCCTCTTAAAAAACTTGGCAAAAACTTTCTCTGAACTGGATCATCAACTGTTGTCAAGTTCACACCAGTTGCTGCAGAAATCAAATTCTGAAAAGAAATAATTGATGATAAATAATCAGAACAAACAGAACTATCACATACAGAAACATTTTCAGTTGCATAAATTCTGCATAGTTTGACACATTTTCCTTTTTTTTCATGTGCTCTACATAGAACTGACTCAATTAAAAAAACCAAAACCTTAACAGAAAAACCCTGTGAACACAGAAAGCACATCCATTTTCCCCACTTGAAAAGGGTACTCAGCAAAGACACCTAGAATTACTTGATTTTTACCAACAATCAAACATACCCCTGTGCAAAGCCATAAAGAAGGACTCTAAGATCCTCAGACTGAGGGCAGTCTCACCTCGGTTGAGGAGGGAAAAGCACAAATAACCAATGTAGTCTCACGTAAGTACTGAAGTCCTACCTGTGTACATAACTGCACCAGCAGCTTTGCAGCACTGGGAGTGTTTGATGCCAAGCAGCCAACTGCAGTGCTCAGGTAGGCAAGGCAAGAGATGGGCTTGCTGGTTTTGCTGTGGATGCCCCTGGATCTCTCCGCGGAGCTGGATGCCGTGGACGGGCTCGTGGACAGGCCTGCGCGCCCCGCGGCCGCCAGGCACATCAAACGAACCAAAGTGCGGATGTCCGTCAAGCCCAAGGACTCAAGGCCAGCTGCCAGGCTACAGCTGGAACCACTGTGGAAACGGATATAAAAGCCCTTGGTTCGAAAGAACAAAATGAACAGAACTTTCTCTCTTAGCAGTATTACGTAAGCACAGATGTGAGAACTGTTTCCCCAATTAGTGTGAAATTGCATCCTTATCAAACAGAACTGGGTAACTGGTTACAAAAGGAAAGGTGGAAGTGTTGCCAAAGATGCCACAAACCTGACAGACAGAAGTGAGAGCGCTCTCATAACCATTGTTCTTGCCAGGAGCACTTGGGCAGCAGCTGTCACTCTCCTGAGAGCCATGACACGGTCGTGTGGATTTACCAGGGCAGCTGCTTGTTCTCCTAAGGTTATCCTGCCAGAGGAACTTTTTTCTATTGAGCCATGACAGCCTTAGAAATAATGATGATTTGCATTAGTGTTTAAAGAAAAACAAAACATTATCACATACTCATAAACACAGAAGCAAAGTCAGCCTAAGTTACTCATTCATTTTTCAGTATTTCATACACACAGAACTACAGTGATAACAACCGAGAGGAAAACACACTCCTGACATACACTCCATAATTTAATTATTCCTTATGTTCAAAGGGACATGAACACAACCTGACACACTCGAGTTAATCTTAATTCCTCTGATTCCCTTTTCCATCAGAGGGGACTATTTTTAAGTCCCAACTTAATCCATTCACTAAGTTCTGTAAAACACATTACTGGCATCTACTCTTTGACTATGGTCACAAGTTTTCCTGGCAAAATTCAATCCTTCTGTCAATTCCCAATGCCTCACACTCCTCTCTCTAATTTCCCTACAATAAAAGGACAATTTAGAGTCGATCTTCACTTCCTCATGGTGGCAGGCAGGAAATACTGTCAGAATGTTTCTGCCTTTCCTCTAGAAAAACCACAGCAAAGGGGAGGAGGTGGTGATAGTTGTTATCATTATTGTTGCTGCTGCTATTATTGTTGTTATTTCTTTAAATTAAATGCATTTCAGATGTACCTATCTGCATCAATGTTTCTTCCATGCTGTTGGTGGCTGTCACCATTGCAACTGAAGCACCCAGAGGGTCACTGTCAGGGAACTGAACGGGTTCGGGTACAATGCGTCGGTCGTTTAACCCAAGAGGCCCAGCCAGTAGCTCAAACTCCTCTTCTCCTGTCAGCTTTTCATCTTCATCCACATCTAACATGTCCCAGTCTTCTAGAATTGGAGAAATGCAATTCAACTTGGTTACAAAAGCTCAAATATGAAATTATTTCAATTAATTAAAAGAAACCAAACAGTACAAGGTATGAAATGTGTACTGTAATCTACAGCACCGTACCATTAAAAATTCGTCTTCTGATGCTGACATAGACACAGCAAAGTAAATCAGAAAAACAAAATCCTGTTCCTGTCCCTCTTTATTCAACTTGATCTTTATACTGCACAGAAATTTTCTGGAAAATTCTCTAAAGTATCGAACTAGCTGCCCTTTAAAAACACAGACATTAGAGATCATCACATACAGCACAAGACAGCTCCAAAACCTGGAATACAGTGAAAAGTGCAGACGTACAGTCATGCTTTAAATCACGGTAACGAGTGCATACTCCAAAGGACTGAAGAGTAAAGACAGATGTTAGGAATTCCTGGTCTTTGTATTTATCAGAAAAGCAGGTCTTAGTTCATGAGTTATAACTGAACACCCAGGCTTTTGCTTTTCATTCCCAGGGAATACAAAAAAACCCCAAACAACACAGAAAAAGCACTTTAACTGCAATTCAGGAAGGCACTTCCTTCACTTGCCAACCATTTATACACAAGTCAGCTTCCATGTACTGATCTCTCTGCTCTGGCTCACTCCCCACACAGCAGAATCAGAACACTTTTCATCTACAGCAGACAGACTTGCCCTAAGTACTGGAGCACTCGTCTAGCCTCAAATAGACAAAGGTGGGAAATCACACAGTTGTGATCACAGGAGCTACAGCAAGGACCAGAATCAAAGAACCACCTGGGAAAGGTTTTCTACAGACATCAGAAATAATCTGTTTCAAGTGAAAGCCACCTTCAGGACGCTCTCAGCTTGGACAAAGGCACAAAAATTAAGAACAAGACTAACGGCAGACTCTTGGGACACTAACTTAATGCTAATTAATCTCTTCCACAAAGGCAGGTGAAGAAAGATATTTGAACATAAGATTTCATATGTGCAGTTCTGGCTGTAACATCTCCTGACAATACCTTATCACCCCAAGTTAGGTATTTACCCTTTCAGCTGCTTACATGAAACACAGCGGAAAGAAGTCACCGGGGTTTTTTTCTGATTTGAACTAAAAAAATTCCCCAAAACCAAAATACTGTATCTAACTGGAAGAGATTTTAAAATACACCTTCAGGTTTATTTGCATGAAAATACCTCTTAGAAAAAACAAAATCCCATGCAACTTAAAAACATACCTTCATAGACACTGTCTTGTTTACCTATTAGATCAGGAGCCTGGCCTTTGTACCTGTATGAAAAAATAACAAAGAAAATTACTAAGTGGCTCTAATATTTTATAAATATACATAACAATTCTAAATTTGGTTCCCTATTTAGTCTAGCTTTACTGTTAGATCTACATGTACTTACGAATGATCCCACAAAAGCCTAGTAACAGAGAAACAGATAAAATGGCTTCTGGAAGTGTGTGTGGAGGGGGGAAGCACTTTGCAGTACTAATGTGAAAAAGGTCCATAGAAAAATACTGGAATTGTCAGACAAAATCGATAAAGAGTTTTCAAAAGTCACTAAGAAGTAGGCAGCATCCCAAGAAATTATTCCTTGTTCTTAATTTAAAAACCAGAAATATCAAGTCAACCTTTTTTTCCTAAATATGCTTTTGTTGAATACAGCAAATTATTTTAAGTATCAGAAAATCCTGCTAGGAATTCTTATCTCTTAAATCAAATTCTTAAAATGCTGATGGCTCGTAAACATGCTAAATTTCCTCTCTTCATCCCCTGTCTCATGTTTCTGTACCTTTCAGAGGCTGATGTTTTAGATTTACTCTTAAGGGCTAGGTATTTCTCTCTGCAGATGCCACACAGCAAGTAGTAGGGGTTTCCAGTGCCACACTCCCCCCCAAACCAGCCGTCCACATAGGAGCCGTTGCTGCGGTAGCCCTGGCGATTGGCGCTGCGCCCGCAGCCAGGGTGGTTCCTCTTCATGTGCTGGTTGAAGCTCACCACACTGCATTCACACAGCTCACAAACCACTACTTCTTCTCTGTCTTCAGATTCACAAACGTGCTGCACAGTAAGATTTTCACATGTTATTTGTACGGAATAAGTGTCTGCACCTTCAACATAAAACATGCCAATATTCTTAGGTGGGTGTCCCTGCACATTTCTGTCACTGAGAGAGAGTTATACAGTTCACTTGTACAAAAGCCAAGCAGAAACATTCCCTTTATGACATGATGGAGACCATCTCAGAATGGGAAAAACATTTGTAAGTAAAGTTTCTGAGGAGACAGTTTCCTATTTCATCTCAGATTGACTCAAAAAGTTCTTGACGGTATAACTTTTCATTTATTACCCTGTTCCACTCAATATTGTCTTTATCTGGTTCTCCTCAGAACTTGCCTGAAACTAGATCTAACAAAGCAAAAGAATCCTTTTTTGGTTTCAGACAACCAGATATTACATTTTGTGAGCAACAAAAATTACCATTTGTGTTGGCAAATGTCAAGGTTTTATCTCAATATGAAGTTCATTTTTCATAATTACACTTCTGTCTCAAGTTGGTAATTTCATTGAGATGTTTTGGAGAAACAAGTGCTCTGAAAAACTCAATATGCATCCTGCAACTCGCTTCCATATCGAAGCTAGGCAGCATCATAATTAGGAGATGAAAAACTGAGTCTTATGGGTTGATTGTCTAATTTGACATGGATAATCCAAAGATTAACTAAGTGCTGTTATTGTATTTGTTTTCCACCTCAATAGTTTTTTTTAGTGCTCTAGACAACAATTCAGTGAGGACTGTCACCACATCCTTCCCAAAAAATGGAATACATGACATGATTAAATTAAGAAGAACTGATTTAAGTCCAAATTATGTTGCTACAGATTAGATACTATTAGCAGCAGCAGAAGAAACATTTACAACTGTGTTTATCTCACAAAGCTAGGCCATCTGGAACACCTACTTGATTTCTAATTAGTGTCATCAGAACAACTGTATGCGTTCTGTTCTCATCTTTCAGGGGAGGGAGAAAAAAAACTACGTACGCGTGGAAGTGCAGAGCAAGAAACACAAGAAATCACTATATTTAATCTAGAAGTGATGCTACAGAATACAAGATGATTTTAGGCACTGCTGGCACTTAGTAAGATATTTTCAAACAGTCTGTAAGCATACACACGTTACTTTAAATTTACAAATATAAGCATGCAAAAAGCAGAAAGTTAAAGCAGCCCCCGCTGCAGTCACACACACCCAGGTAGGCCAATCCAGTACCTCTGGGATCCACATTCCCAGAATATCATTGTCACTAGCCAGGTCTTGCCCAAACATAGCTTCCATTGCTTCATCATCGAGGTCGATCTCCAGCTCCTCATCCAGGTTGAAGTCATACAGCGTCCCTGGGTCTTGCTGCAGGGAGATCCCTTCCCTGCGGCTCTGGCTCCTGTGGGCCTGCACTGAGCGGTACAGTCCCGCTCAAGGTAGGAGAAGAGAGAAATGGGAAAGCAGGACTTTTATTTTCCTTGGCAGAGAGATGGCTGTACTTTCAATTTCCTTTCTGTTTTCAGCTCTTCTGCTAAACAATCTACTTACCACCACATAAAACTCTTAAATATACATTGGCACACATACCAGAAGGAATTTTCTAAATGTCATGCAAAGTCTCAGTCCCCCTCCTATTTATTTCCTGGATAAGCAAAGCCCTTGGAATTCTTTCAGTCCCTTACCAGCACGTGCCAGCAACGTTCGGGCGGCTAAATCAAATTTGTGTCTCCGTGTGACGGCCGACCGACTTCGAGAGGGAGGTACACTTGCTGCAGCTGCATTATCCACATGATCCAGATTATCAGCGCTACAGGAATTCATAATTTACGAGTAAATCAAACCAAGTTTTAAACAACCACATACAGTAACTAAGTCATATTTATCAGCCTTTTTTCCTTCCTTTCATGGAAGAAGAAAAAGGAACTTAGAATTCAAGAACCTTCAGTTTAAAGGAGCACATATATAATGTCTTTTTGACTGAGATTTACCTCAAACAAATTAGATGCAGCAAAGTCAACAATTATTTGATCTTCCAGAGTGCCTAAGTACAGCAGAAATTTTGGGAGAGGACTCATTTTATACTAGGTTAATTAGTAGCTTGAGTAGTTAATTAATCAGCTTGAATTAGTTTTTTCTCCTCTTTCAAAGAAATAAAATCATCTCTGTTGTTGCTGGCTGAGTCAATTCACCTTTGGCCTTATACATGAATATGGCAAAACATGAATTTAATGGAATTTTGCTTTATTACTCGGTCTTTTAGTTAAAATGCAACTATAAGCCCTCATTTTTTTCCATTCTTTTCTTTTCTCGTTGTAAAGAAAACATGCTCAGTTCTTCCCCAGTTTTGCACACAAACAGTACTGGAAAATAAATGCACCATGTACACCTAATTTAATTGCATCTTTGCTTCTGCTCATGCTATAACAAAATTCAAAAGCTGCATGACAAAGAAAAACTCTGTCACCAACAATGAATTTGTGAGATTTCCAGTTTCAGGAACAGATTACAAGCAGTTACAAGAAAACTATTTTACCTCTCACTAAAGCCTTCCTCCATTTCAGTGGCATCAGCAGAAGGGATATCACCTGGAGACTGCAAATAGCAATGATCACCAGATTTCCCACCACTGCCAGAGACAATTGTCCCGTGCCGTGACTCTGCAGTCCCCTCTGACTGGGGCTCTTCATCATCTTCATTTCCAGGGTGCTCGATCATCCACATGGCCAGCACTGTGATATTCTGTGCATCTGCTTCTCCTCTGGCACCTGAAAGCAGGAGCAGCACACTTTGGAACTGTATTTTAGCACTGCTGGTTACAAAAAAAGCAATCTCCTTTTCCACAGAAATGGTTATAGAACTTAAAAATTAAGTATTCTATTGGAAAACAAGTGTTTCATGTGTATCCAATTTTTCAATTAAACTGGTATTATAGCTATAGATTACCTGTAGCTTCCATAGCTTTTGCAATCTGCCTGAGGGAAAACCCCATTTCTAGCAAAGGAACAGCAATGGCAGGAGGAGGAGGGGATGTTGAAAGTCGGCTGCTCGGATCAGACAAAGCTTAAAAGACAGAAAATGATACATGTCAAGCACATAAATCTTTCTCTGGTGTTACTTGACTACACCTTAGTTTGATATATCAGCTTGAACTAAGGGAGTAATTGCTCTCAACTTTGCTCTCAATTACTTTCCACAAAGTAAGATACTTTCTGTAACAAAACCAGATGGAGTTGACTGACTCTGTTTGATCAAGTAGGATGCTGATGATATGCAAAGAACTATTTAAGCAATTTCTCTTGTTTACATTTTGAACTGTATCAAATTATCTGTGTGACCTATACTTAGGTAGCCTGGATAAAGTTACCCTTGTCCAACTCATCAAGATTCCCAAATGGTGAGATCACTATATATTCCTCTTAAGGTACAGAAAGAGACCTCAGCTAAACTGGGAACGTATCTGAAAAACCTCTTTTTTGCAGATATTTTTCGGCTGTATTTCTCTGCAGAGTCATTCAAGTGACTCTAAAGAGGTCAGCTACTGCCCCAAACTCAGAGTTTCTTTATGACTTGCCCTAAAAGTGATGTCTAATCATTGAAGACAAAAGTATACTAACAAACAAGTGCTGTTTTACACCACTATCACAACTAGAAGCAAGTCATCTCATAATTGAATCAAAAGGAAAAAAAAAGGAGACATGAAACTGAGCAGACCAGTTGCTATGCAACACATGAACCACTAAAGCCCCCAACTAACAGCACAGATGTAAGGGCACGAATAATCTGTACTGGCGCATGTACCACAAAATACATCAATTCTTGTTTTCTGTGTGGTATGTGATCCAACAAAAGCCAGAAAATCTGTGCACTTACCAGCAGCACACAACCAAGGAAATAAGCCCAAATCAGATTAACATTTTGAAGCAGTTACCAATTATACTTCATTATTGTTTTATACATGCACTTTGTAATCCAATCTACAGCTTTTAAAAACATTTCGTTTGCTTGATAAAGCCTACAGCTATATAATCTGTATCTTTTTTTCTTAAGATAGGCACTAAAAGGTTTTCAACAATGCTTTGCATGTTAGTTTGCCTTTAGAAGAAACTCTGTTGGGTTCCTGGCCCCTGAGCTCCTGTGACTTTCCTAACTTGTACCCGTTTCTCTCACACTGATGAGTTTACCTGTGCGATTGGCAGGCCTTGCAGACTGGGAATCTGGAGAGGTCAAACTTTGTCTCCTTCCAACTTCATCTGAAGGAGATGTTGGTAAAGAAGATATTGGAGGAGTCTGAGCACGGCGTGCTGGAAGTACAGTTGTAGTAGGATAACTGGAGAACATTTGCCTTGAAGAAAGAACAATATACATTTATACTGAACAGAACCATACTGAAAAAGGTCTGACACAAGAAATACATCCAATTGGAATGCACTTGGCAAATCCTACTTGATGCAGTCGAGTTTTGTAAGGGTAAGACACAACACATACACTGAGACAACAGCTCATTCCTACCAACTTTATCTGTACAGTTAAGTTCTAAGCATGCACATAAAAAAAACCCCTCAGAGACCAGGAGCTTCCCTAGGAGATAAAAGATAAATAAACACTTTTCCCATTTCCATGGCTTGTTCAGAACTCAGGCTGACTAATAAATCAGGTAAGCATTTGATTTTCACTGTCCTAGTCTGAGGACATTGTTCTGGCTTTTATCAAAATATGTCTGCAAAACTTCTACGAATTAATAAACTTAGAAAAGTAATCTATGCAAGGTAAAGCAGATTTCTTTTGACAGCACAAATTGCCTCTGCAAATTCAGTAGTTTATCTTCCATTTCAGTATGGAAGGGCAAGCTGAAACATCATCTTAGCTTTACAGGATGCTACCTACCAAGATCTATTCTAGTCTGAGAATCAAACAAACATTCATTAAAAATACAGAATTTCAGAGATTTGTAATTTAAACTATAACGAATAAACACAAGAATTGAAGGACAACTTAGGGAGACTATTATCTCCTTCTTAAAGAATTCAGATATTACATTTATATACAGTGTACAGTAAAAGCTTAACAGCTTTCTAATAAAAAACAAAACTTGCAAGGCAAAGTAACACTTAAACTCTGTCCCTCTGCAGAGGCAGTTCTTGAGAGCATTTTCAAAGGCTTAGGCAGTTAAAGACATATTCTCTATACCCCACACAACTGGTTCCCTACACCCACAGAATCATACATGCTAATAGGGTATTTTACCTCAAGAGACTGAGAGGCATGACACCAGGTGATTCTGAAGCTGGAACTGTTTCTGTATCAGTTACTGGAGTAGTAGCAGTGGTGGTGTCCTCCAGAGAGCTGCTCATGAAAGATGTTGTGCTAGAAGCAGAAGGGCTGGTTGTAACTGGTGTCTGGGCTTGCTGAGACTGATCACCTTCTTCTACTTGCTGCTCCACTTCTGCAACAGAATGTTACAAGAATGTTAATATAATTGCATAGATCGAAACAGTAGCATGGCTAAACTTTCAACTTTCAAAAATAACTATCATTATTTACAATTCACCCCAGAGAAAGAAAGGGATGTGCAGATTCCGCCACGAACTCGAACTCGTGGACTTGTGTAAAGAAATCAGTCCAGGAGTTCTTGCTGCTCTCACAGCGATACAAGGTAAATAGCAAACAAACCATTTACATGTGCCAAACTTTTTATATTCAGATTGATGGTTGTAACAGCCTGGATTACTCTCAAAACAGGCAAAAGGGGAAGAGAACTCACCTGTGCAAGTAGCACTTTTAAGGGTTTTTTTTTTTGTTGGTTTAGAAGGGCAAATCCTTCTGACAAGTATACACAGTACTGCTCATTTTTAGAAGTATTAAAGACTTTTATTTCTGATTCATATGCATTCACTTCTTATTAAAATAAGGAATTAGGAAAAAGGCAAAAAAGTCAGTGTTATATCTATAAAACAGTAAATAGAGTTTTGCAACATTTCTCTGTCCAATTAAGATTCCCCCGAAGTCTAAGCACTACAAAATGACAGGGCTATGTTAATTGTATTATCATTGCTACTGTTCACATTCATCCGATTTTGAGAGTGTACCTTGTTTAAGTCTGCCACCAAACTGGTCCTCCAGCAGGCCATGCACCACTAATTTGTAGATCATGGCTTGTGCCCGCTCCAGGTCTGCCAGCCCCAGCGCCCTCTTGATGGGCGAGCGCATGACGGCCCGTTTCACCATGTGCCGCATCAGGAACTGCAGCGCCGCGCGCAGCTCCACGTCCTCGTGCGCCACTGGGGAGCCCGCGCAGTCCGAGTTGTGACCGTTCTCTGCCAGCACCTTGGGTATTAACAGCAGCTCAGCATACTTACTACAACTAAGAAGAACACTAAGTGACTTCATAGCACCGAGATACAGATAAGACAGCTGTACAGCTCGAATTTCTGATTGCACTATATCGTGACTTCTTGGGGTGTGTTCATGATTCTTCTTTCTTCCTTCAGCAGGTTGGTGTTGGGATTCCATACCTAGTGTTGATGGTTCCAAAGAAAAGGAAACTATTTCATTTTCCGACTTAGAGGTCGTAGCACCGTGTCCTTTGTTATCATCAGCGCTCTGGCCTAATCGTGTATCTGATCCAACATCACCCTCCATTTTCTGGTCCACTTCCCCTTTATCTTCGGATTCATGTCTGTGTTTTTTCTCATGTCTCTTGGTGCTTTGCTTTCCTGTATCTTCATGAATGCCAGTCAGATACGTAAGGTCCAGCAGCACAGTAGCTGTCAGCCCACGAAATCTTGCAACATCAAAAGGCAGTGGCTCACAGGGCTCCAGATTATACAATGGAGTATCACTAGGCGACCAAAAAGTTGGGAAGCTTTAATAAAGATCAGAATGACACAGGAAAAAGCAAGTGAGGGAGAGACAGGAGGAAAGTACAGGAAATAATGTAGGCAAATAAGATGTAAAATATATTTAATAAAACAAACCAATTCTAAAAATTAAATGCAAACAGGGGGAAATGAGGTTATGATCAGAAAACAGGGAAATATGGTTTCAAAGCAAACGCAACAAAGCATACACAGGTTTTCAACAACAAGCACTGAAACCCAGAAGCCTCACAGAAGCTATCCATTCTGTGCTGACACAGGCTCTGAGTATATTATTTATTAGAATTATGTAAGAGACTTTTATTAAGAAAAATTGCCCTAAGGTAAATATCATCATAGCTGAATCTTAACAAGTATAAAAGCTTATAAAGAAAACTTTTAAACATTAAAGAAAAGCTTTGATTGACCTCAGCTATTCACCACCAGGAGCACACCACTGAGAGCTCAGGACAATTCTGTCTCTGGTGCGTCAGGACAGATTACCTGGTGAGGACAGCGACTTTTGAAAAACATGGGGCAGAAAACCTAAACCAGACACATTTATCTATCTGTTCATCTATATTCAGTGATATTTTCTGGTACTATTTAGGACTGTTACACTTGACTAATTTTCACCTGAAGCAGGACAAAAATTCACCAGCCAGTATTTCCATACACCTTGTATTTTCCATACATCCACCAGATAAATGACTTTTAAATCTTCCTTTTATTATCCCAAAAAGTTTTCCCATCTTACAACCCAAACTTCTACCTAAAAATGAAAGCAAGCTTTAGCCTGGCTTTAATTAAGCAGGTATAAAATGAACCTAAGTAACTGCTTTACCAAAAGCTTGCCTGTGTTCAAGTGCTGTTCCACATCACTCAAATAAAGCTTCAAATTATTTTAAGGGCACTCTTACTTTAAGGCTTATACTGTCACATGGGCATACTTGAAAGAATTTATATCTGGAACTAAATCAATTTCACTTCAGTGTATTTAGTCAAAGTGACAACAGCCTTTGCAAAGACAAAGCAGACATAATGCTGCAACAGCTGTAAGACTGAAGCGACCTTGGCTATTTCAGAACGCAACTGTAACTGGTAGGGGAAAAAAAAAATTAAAAATCACTGCTCAACTTCTTCAAAAGACTTCTTTAGCTATAGGCAGAAGGAGTTCAAGAAATTAAGTTAATTAAATCTTTTCCACACAAAAACACAGGCAATTCCTGTGAAGAGTACGAAGAAGCTCAGAGAAGCTTCATTTCAGCTTCCTTCCAGGTGCTTTCTCTTTGAAGGCTTGTCTGCCAGATGCGTGGGAAAAGGAGCATCTCCTTCCAGCCTTGAGCTCTCTCAGGCAGGTGGGAGAATGAATGAATACCACTCTAAGGCAGCATTACTTTCAATACCACTGAAGTCTACACTTAAAGCAGTTGATCAGCTTGACTCCAATATAAAGTATATGTTATTTCTGAGGATTTCCAACCACAAACCACTAGATGGTGAAAAGCATAGCAGATGGGCATACCTGATGGTAATCTCTGCTTCATCCCACTGGACCTTGGCAGAAGTACTGCCCTCCTTCACCACTCCCAGCAGGGTGGCATGACGGCCCGTTTGCTTGTGCACACATCGACCTCCAACTCTGAGGCCAGCATCCACTCCACCAATCACGGCTAGCACGGGCCACACCTCCACACAGAGCATCTTCAGCTGCAGCTCCGAAAGCTCGGCCAGGCCATGCCGGCCGTGCTTGCTCTTCTCCTCCTCTTTGTTTTCTCTCTCCTCTCTCACCTCATTCTCTTCTCGGCTTTGGACAGAGCGACTTTTCTTCAGTCTTTGACCTGCTTCCTTAAGACATGTTTTGATTTTATTCAGTCTTTCCATCATTTTTTTATTGATGCAGTGCGTCCAGCGGTCTGTGCGATGCAGGATTCGAATGAGCTGGATCGTGGCTTCTGCCAGCACTGCAGCAACAGGACTGCAGATGGGATCACCAGGCAGCAAATCTCTTGGTGTCCCACGCATCTGCATATCACAGATCTTCACCTGTTTGAAGAGAAGAGCTTACAAGTTACCTTCTCAACATACCTCAATAAGCTCTTCTTATAAATACAGGAGTCACCTGCTGAACAGAAGTAATTACTAGCACTGTCTTTTTTTTCCCTTGGAATCGCTAGGAAATCCACCTTAACACTGAGCAAAACCTCTATCCTTCAGACTCAAGGATGCTGAGATTCCATATTTCATGGTTTCTCACACAAGACTATCTAGAAATCCTAATACTATGTTCTCCTTGGTTTCTGGGGAATAGTATTTTTTGTGTAGAACATGAAGCTTTTAAATCTGTTCTAAATAGTAAAATACATTTTAAATTTACAATAGATTACAATAGTCAAAACACTGTATTAGCAACACTGTTTTGGCCAGTAATTCAAAGCAGCACCATACAGGCTGCTATGATGAACACTGACTTTATACCAGGCTAAACCAGTACACCTACACAGATGAACATTTAAGTTACCTTTTCTCCTGGATTACTGCTATAGAACATAACACAAGGGTATAACTCAGCTGCATCCACATCTTCAAAAGCTAGTTTTGGCTCCTAGGGAAGAAACAAAACAAAACTCCCTCAATCTTAGAACATCTTAACAAGCAAAAATATGAAATATGAAAAAGCTATATCTGTATTCTAAATCTTCTAAGTACTGAAACTGCCACACATTTTAACTCTTGTGCTTATCCATGCCATATTACCACTGCAAAAAAACCCACCAAAAAAACAAACTGATGTTAAATACCTCTCCATTTTTACCAAAGGAAATAGTCCTTGCTTCCATATCTAACACACACGTGATGAAATCTCCCTGGGTAAAGCTTGACAGAGTCAAAGTCTGCTCTCCATTGTGGTAGAGGTTGCCACTGTAGGCTCTGTAGAGCCACATATCTGAGGTAGTGCGGTGGTTGAAGTCATGCACAGGCCAGCGAGACACTCCCACACAAGTGCCTTCGTTGCCTCGGTTCTCCTTCACGATGTAGAACTAGCAGGCAAAACAAACACATGGAAAAAAGTCAGGAATATACACTTTTACACAACAAAGCAATGAACATCTCCCCTACACACATGTATGTCTATTTCTAACTGTTTTTCACAGAAGCTTTTAATAAGAAAAACAGTTAGTTCATATGGTAAAACCATTTTAAAAAATCACTCCAAATGATGTATTAAACACGGTTCTTGTCAGTCAGGCCAATGCGTCTTATTGCAGGAAAACAACATGCTTTGTGAAATGCTTTTCTACAGAAAAAATCCAAATCTACATAATTCAGTAGGTAAGTTTTGCAAAACTGCACATGCATGCTGACTATGGACCTTAGGGACAAGTACCATTACCTCTAATAACACATAAGACACATTCACGGTCTCCAATCTGCATGCTGAAATACTCAAATCCCAGCACTCAAAAGCAGCCACAAACTCTTCCCTTGGGACTGAAAATCACAGCATGACTTAGGTTGGAGAAGATCCTTACGATCATTGAGCCCAACCATAAATGTAACACTGCCATATACTCAAGAATCTTGTCATAAGCGAAAAGCACAGGCAGCTGCTGTTAATAAATCACAGCACATTTCCAAAACAACGTGAGAGAAAGTAAGAAACACACATTTATGCAACCTACCTTCCACTGGTAACACCCAGAAGTAACTCCAGTGGATGCTAAGCCATACCCTTTGCCTCCACTTCCATGAGTTAGAATCTGCCCATTCTCCACGATGCAGCACTGAGCTTTCTCAGGATCAAAGGACACTTCCTGGATGGGAAGATTCTCATCTTCATCCTCAGACTCTCCTTGCTTCTACCAGAAATAGGACAAAACATTTGTGGTAAATGTAATTCAGCTGCCTTCAGCCACGACACAAAGTACAAGCATTGTTACCTGGAGCTTCATTTCCTGCTCTTTCTCCTTTATTTGAATTGCATGTTTGGCCTGGGCTATCGGAGTCTCCCACATGCAGTCAGACAGAAGTGAGAACAATCGTTCAACAACCTGGGGCATTGGGACAGAATTCAGATCATTTTAACTCTGACAGGAGGACAACAGTAACACTGTATTGTTATGCTTTGCTTTGTAGGTATAAATGTCAAAATATTTAGCGTTCTTAGACTAACAAATAACTACACTGAGCCTTGCTTGATTTGGATTTTGAAACCTATGAAACATGTAAGTTTAAGAGACTTTTTGAGGAAATCGGTGTAAAAGTTTATAACAAAATATAAAGACCTGAGCCATCTGATCATCTTCGACGCCAGATTCACAAGCAGGTAACACGGCTTCTAGTACGTGAAGTGCGAGCAGTCTAGTCCTGAGATTGCCAACCAAGGGAACCCCTGAAAATGGAACAATGTGTCAACAATCTTAAAATTACTTCTGCTTCAGGCCTGCCCCTGGCTCCACATCCCCAGTGCCCCAGAACGTAACCCCTGCACACCTGTACTGCAGTTGGTTTGAACTGTCCCCTGTAACATTCACTATGTCATACACGTTCTAACAGGGCTGAATTGTTTGAACTGCACTGCAGAAATGCAAAGTAACCAGAGAGCACATTTGACACGATCATACCTGAGCAACACTTCTGGGAAGCAATATTAAGAAGGACTTCTGTCCACTTTGGAGATGCCATCTTGGACTGAATTGCTTTTGAAGACACAACTCTACGCAGGAAAACAAGAAAGTCTCCCAGGTGCAATTCTGCTGCATGTTGCTTTCGGAGGGCAGCTAGGAAGTTAAAGCAAAGTTTTCATTTACAACCTTAATATTACAACTTGACTAGCAGTCCTGGTTACTGGCAACAACCTGCTCTGCAGGTAAAAGCACAATGATCAGTTATTACATGGTGGCTGGCTGTTAGGTGCCCACCAAGCTGTGCTCTCACTCCTGCTCCTCAGCAAGACATGGAGAGAAAATAACATTAAACTTTTGTGGGTCAAGGTAAGGGAGGGAGAACTCTATGGGAGGTCATATTCTAATTCCTGATTAATTATCTTATTAATTCATCAGCCATTGCATTACTTATAAGTGAAGACAGTTAAAAGCACGAACAAAAACATATGTACACTTAAAACCAAGCTACAATTAAAAATTCTTCAAATACAATTTCCACAGAAATTCAAAATGCGCATTAAGGCACTTCAAGCTATGTGAGGATACCAGTATTTCAGAAAATCTTGTTGCAAATGTTTCCATAAGACACAGTAGTGTTACCTTCTTGCCATCCAGTTAGACTGCAAAACTACATAATACAAAGCAAATATAATGATTTCCTGAATAAAGTTGTATTTATTTGTAGTTTGAAATTTAGATAATTAAATTCCTATGACCACATTTATGAAAAACACTACTGCCAAGTACTCATTTTTCAAGGAAAACTGTACTCTCTACCTAATCCCAAACCACTTGAAGTAATTCTTATTCTCAGCCTGCTCCTATCCTTGCAGTTTTGTGCATCAATTCTATATAAATCTGAACTGAGCACAAAATCATTTGATTACTCTAATTTACAGAGTTAAAGATGACCTAACAAAAATCAATACACAATAGAGTGAATGAGGAGCTCAGCATTCAATGCTTTCTTCTATTACGTTTTCTGGTATTTTAGAATTGTAACAGAAATTATGCAAGGTAATTACCTCTGAAGTCTCTCTTCTCGTTATCCCCATTTGAATCTGCCTTTTTTGATTCCACTTCACCTTCCTCGCCTTCCCCTTCTCCAAAGGAAGCCATCAGCATCACACCAGCTTGTGATAACAAGTTCTTCAGCTGGCTGCACAATAAATCCAGCAAGGACTGCACCACCTTTGGGCTCAGTTTATCTGCATAAGTTCTGTATGCACACAAAGAAAAAGTAAGAGTACTTGAGAGTTCCAAGGAACAATAATTGCAGCAGGTTACTTTTCCCCATCCTCCACCACAGGCTTAGATTCTCTTACTTTAACCCTATTTTTAGAACACATTAGAAGGATCTAATCTTTGAAGTCAGAGGATAAGTTTTCAGCACTTTCCAGGGAAAAAAGAACAACTCTGTTAACTAATCATAATTCCACTGCAATTTCTAAAGATGGGGTGCTGTTTCTATGGGTTTGGAGTTTTTTCCTGGTGTAGGATTATTGGGCTTTTTTACACAACAGATTTGGCAGGTAAATGCAACGTGTTGTACAAAGACTGAAAGGAAGATGCATGTACTGAATATCAAATAATAATCTCGCCACAACTAGAAAATACTTTCTCCACTGGTGTTTTCTTTACTGAGTAAGTCTAAATATTTATTGATAGGACTTTGCATGCTGTCCCATGATCTAGCAGAGACCACTATTCCTCAGAAAATGATTTCATATTCTGGAAAGAAGCAAATGTCCTGCTCTGAGGAACTCCCACATTATCAGTACTGCTTTTACACAAATGACTTTTACACTGCAACAGGAAGTCATATCACATCAACTGACACACCTACACACAAAGCTGAAGTAGCAAAGTGGGGATTACTAGAATACAGTGTTTACAGACCATAAAGTTGGGACTATTCAGGTTCAAACACAACTGAAAAATATTTGATAGTCCTACATGCATCTTTCCTACGAATAATGTGACTACTGTTCCCCCCCCTCCCCCACTCATGTATTTCTCAGCAATATTTATTGTCCTAATGAAAGCTCCCACAACGTTTTTCAAGGGTGCTAACAAGCTCAGAGGTGAAGCTTTCCGAAAGCGAGGCACACTGACCCGGTGGTGATAGCCAGGATCTGCAGCAGTCTCGTGCTGGCTACTTTCAAAGCTGTGCTGAGCTGGGAAACTCCCGTTTTGGGCAGCAGCTGCAGGGGCTGTCCTAACATGGTGTCTGTGCCACACAGCTGGGACAGTACGTTCAGCAGCCCCGTGGAAATGGCCAAGGAGACATCAACAGGCTGGTAGTGTACGCTGAGAGCAAACACCGTCACCAACAGAAGGCGCTGCTGTGCTTCTAAGAGTAAAATAAAGTTGTTTTCAATCAATACGATGTTCCCAGGAAGAATACTAAGACAGCAGAACGGCAGATGATTTTTCAAATACAATTTAATTAATTAAATGATCAAAGAAAGAGTGAGTCTTGTCAGACAGTTTGAGGTAGCCTTTCTGCTGAACCATTGCACTCCTCTTTAACTCAACGTAACTCTGTGTCAAGATTGTCCCAGGAAGAGTAGCATGCAGATGTAGTTTGTGATACAAATGTTCTGAGGCTAAATCTCAGACCAGAATCTTCTCTCTAAGGCAAGGATAACTGGGTGAAATACTTCATTTTGTACTTGTTTCGCCTTGTTTCTCAAAGTGAAACACCAAAACAACCCAGGTAAGAATGGCCACTGGGTTCTACCAACAAATGCAGATTTCCCTCTTTTAGGAAAAGAAGTCAGATAGGTTATTCAGTGAATTCTGGTCACTAATACCAAAGGCTGCCTTGGTAAACATGCAAGATGTTGTACTGTATATTAGAGAACATCTGGTTTGCAAATCTGCTTTTCACTTACCTATGTGATGCTTATTAGCTTGCAGAGCTCTTTCTAACGTAGCAGATAATTGCTGGTAAATTTTGTGCACAGCCACCTGGATTTCAATTTGAATACTCCTCTTGGCTGCTCTGATACCGTCCTGGGCCCAACAAACAAATAAATATTATAAAAACAGAGACATTTTTATCACGGGGTTATCGAAACAGCAGAAACTGCTGAAGTACACACCTGGTAGTGATGCAATCTTACACTCTCTCCTTTGGCCCCTGCATGTCCTACAGTGCCCAGACCAAAGCAGCCAGCAAGAAACTGGAGTCTAACAGAAGTCAGCAGTGAAGAAGACTGAAATCCTGGTACTTGGCGACTTCCCATCAATGGCACACAGCCTTTTTCTTCCATTCCTGATAGAAGCACTAAAATCTGATGAAGTGCTTCCAGACGAAGCTAAAAATAAAGGCAGGCAAAAGATAATATTAAGTAAGTAGCCAGTACCCCTAGAAATTGAAATTGGATCATACTGAACTGTAAGCAAGGATGAATGAGGTCACTGTTTTCTCCTTCATACCTTTTTTTAAAAAAGGGAACACTTTCAGTTTTGTTTTAGAGTTTGTTTACATAACATTTCCAGTTAAGATATTTAACAGAAAAGAAAGAAAAATTACTTTAATAGATAGAATTTGGACACTGTCTCAAAAAAAATTCCTGTAATGAGCATAATGTATGAAGAATGAGAAGAGCTGTTAAACTGAAATTTACCTCAGCCCTCAACTGCTGCTGCTCCATTGCAATTATTGATGCCTGTGGACTGGTGGACATACTTTCCTCTGGTTCCTTAAATCCTGGGGAGTTTCCCACATCTCCACTTACAAAACTGACAGCATTTTCAATCAAAGTATGAACTCCAAGGGATCTTGAGAGATCAAAATCGGACTCAACAAATGAGTAGGAGGATGTGTACAACCAATCTCTGCTGTGTTTCAGTCGAACCCACGAGTCACTCAGAGATTCCACTTGACTGTGTATTGCTCCTAAGGACACACACAGGGAAGCCTCATCAACTCCAGTTCAGGTAACACATTCTGGCAGTAGGTAAAGACTGAGCTGCTGCTACTGACACAGGTGGAAAATGAATATTTATGTTAATTATACCATGCATTAAGCAACTTAGAGCAAAACACTTGATTTAAATTTACAGCAATTTCCCTAAAGAAAAGGCTGTATTTCTGTTAAATGTTAAGCACTACTGCAACGCGCTGCCACGTGAAAAAACAAAAATAAGCCACTCAAACTGCTCAGCTTAAAGCTAGAACACCGAATAAAAAATGCTTTGCAGCTAAATGACAAAACAGGAAAGAAAAGATTTTCTACCAACACAACTTATGCACTTGGATATTTACTTTGAGGTTTAAACATAAAGCAAGAGTGGTTTCGGTTTTAACCAGGCCACTGTATTTCATAGTTTTGAAAAAGCATGATGTTATTTTGAATGAAATATTTACAGAATTCATGACTGCAGAAGAGAAGATGAAATTTTTTAGACTAACAGAGAACATTTACTTCCAGTCAAGATAGAGCTGTGTGTATTATGCACTATCTAGAGTAAGTGTTAGGTCTCTGTCATCTGGCAGTTTCACAAGTCTGTTTTTAAGTATCTCCTATCATCAGCATGTCATTACCTGAAACTTTACTGCCACTAATAAATGGACTTCTTCAAATGAGCATCAGCCATCAGTCTGCAGCACTGGAATTTATCACCATAGCTTTCATCTCATTTTCAAAAAGAGTTTTGCCAGAACTCTCTCCCTGGCATGAATGAGTGCCATGCCACTCAAGTCATAACTTCATTAGCAGTTAATTGATAAGCATAAGTCAGTATTTTTCTCCTTTTGTAAGTGCTGCTTGCCCACTTGGAGCCATGCAAAGTACTACAAGAGGGCACACCCTGCTCAGAGGAACTTCCCATCTGTACAGAGAGGCAGTGTCTGGAGACCTTTGTGGAAACCTTAACTACTTTTAAACTCACTTTGAAATTTAAGTTTGGATTACTTACACAATGTACAAAAAATGTTTAAATATTTATCTACCTCGTGTACAGTAAATTATAATTTGGAGAATCACAACCTGCTCGCAGTACTCGTACAAATGTGTATTACTTTTTTAAACATCTTTCTGCAGGGTAGCAGCCTCAAACATTATTAAACATAGCCATATTGAGGCAAAAGTCACACAAATTCATAGGAATTCATCTGTCCAAAGCTTCCTTTCATCAGTTAGGCTGAGTGCCAATGGTAACAGCCAGATCCAAATTTCAGGGCCTCCTTTAAACGCTGACTATCTGGAGCAGCTGCTCATGGGAACGAGGAAAGACACAGAGCTTTTGAACTCGGGTAACTTTCCTAGACACCTACATAACCTTCCTCCTGAAGTAAAGGCAAAATGTTGTTATTCTGCCAATGAGTTGGCACCTGCAGGTCACAATTTGCACCTTCATGCAATTTACAAATTCAAAATACTGTGAAATTTTGTTTCTCTTTTGTAAACCAGGTTACCTTCATTTAGTTGCCAAAAATTTAATTGTCAGGGCTATGAATTACGAAAACCTGTTCACATCCCATTTTGTTTTCAGTAAATAGTATTAATGTGCATCTCCATAGTATTCCTTACACGCGCTACTAAGCAGAGTGCTGTGGCTTCAGAAAGAACCACCACAGTGCTTAGGTCATACAGACTCAAGTTTATTTTGGATAATGCAAAGATTACATTCAAACACTACTTTTCAAAGTGCAATCTAATTTCCTAATCTCTGCTGCATCACGTAACACAGTAAGACTACATGGTTTACAGAGAACAACCTATTTTGTCATGTTTACTATGAAAAAATTTAATGAAATTCTGTTACTCAATTTTTCAATTTATGCCTGGCAATAATATTTTAAACAAAAGTAAAGACAGATCACTTTACTCTAATTGTAACATTAATTCTCAGAATAGTTGCTTTAAAGCTTTCCTTTAAAATCCGAGGTACATGGGGAAGTGGCAGGTGAGAAATGTTAAGAGAAATAAGACAGAACAGAACAAACAGGTGCTAAAATAGTCGCTTTCATGTAGGAAGCAGTTTCCTGGCAAGTGCATGGTGAACAGAGCCCAGGGGAGAGGATAAATGAAGCCCCAGATTACCCACAGGAAGCACAGCTAAATCATTTCCAAGTCCACCAAACACTGCCTACACAGCACCAGTGCTTTCAAAAAGCCTTTGTACAGCAGGAGAGATCCAAGCACCCCACAGGGACTTCAGCTTCCTCCCCTCCACCTGCCCCACACTGCACTATGCCACACCACAGAGTCAAGGCATTTGTAAAGCAACAAAAATCAATTCCAGGGTCTTAAATCATAAGCTAAAGGAAATTTTAACAGATTTACAGAACATCAGAAGAAAATTTAGTTTTGACAGGCAAACCTCATAAGAAATCAAACCACGTATTAATAAAACCCTAAATTATTTCATATTTGAAGAAATTATGAGGTCTTAGCTAATTGTTTTAGTACAAAATGCAAGAATGTTTAAATGTAAGACCAATGTAAAATTGTTTCTAATTTGTAGAAAAGTGCAATGATTATGAGTTACAGACTAAATGTAAAACAATAGAAGTTATAATTGAAAGGAGAGAGTTTAAACACAAATATGTCAGAAATCAAAGGAGCATACTTCAGAACTAAAAACATTTAACAATTAGGGCACAGACATCTAAAAGTAATTTTTTTCCTCTTGAAGATATTACATATCAGAAGAATCAAGTGTATGACTACATTGGAGCTCAGCTTGATTCTGTGTGACATCAATCACACAGAATTGAATGCAGCACAGCGCTTCCAGAAGCCTCTACAATCACATGAACAGAGCTGCACAGACGAATAAACCTGAAGCTTACAGTAAAAAAAGAAGTTTACTTGTCCTTATAAGCCAGCTTGTAATAATGAGTTTTCTAAATGAATGTAGCACAGCTGCAATGCACACTTTATGAAACAAAAAATATGTAGGGAAGCTATAGAGACAAAAAATAAACATGCCATCAGTTACTTGCTTGAAGCTCTTCTTTTTTCTGGGGCTCAACTGGCCAAAAAGGAGTAAATACACTACACCACACAAGAATCAGAAGACAAAAGCAGACATTTGAAACAGAAGGTAACATGCTCATAAAATCTTTGCCTCATTATTATTCTGACTTAAACAATCAGTCTTATCTCAATCAATACAATATACCAAGCAGCAAGGTATGTGGAAAAAATATTTACTCTTGTTTGGCATGAATACAGCCTAGATAAAGTCTTTCTAAGTTCTCCACCTTCAAGGAAAAAAGAAATAATCCCCTTTAGCACCACTGAATGCATGCATGTGTGTCTTCCTGTATATTCAAGTCCCTTCCTTAAGCATGATTTGTCAGTTTTCAAAGGCAGAATTCATTACTGCAGGTACACTGAAGTATTTCAATTCCATGCTTTCATTTAAGTGCTGCTGGTTTTGGAGTACCCAGTTGTGCTAGTAAGGCAGAGCAGCACGCACGAGCACACAGATTCACTGAGCTGCACAGTGATGAGATGAGGAGCCAAAGGGGAGGACTCCCACTGATCCGTTGCCGTGTTTGTGACGGCGCTGCTGGCCGGGCTTTCCTCCCTGCTCCGCAGCAGCGCAGGGCACAGCGCCCGCAGGCACCGCAAACAACGCGCTCTGCATCTGCAGGCATGCCCTCTGCGCTGCACAGCGGAAAGCGGAACAAGCTCATCTGAGCGACGGAAAAACACAGCGCTTGGAGACAAGGGGGAACAGCAATGTGCTGCTCATCATCCCTTACTGCAAAATGATTCAAAGAGACTTTTTCTGTAGGGATAGAAGGAAAAGTTTACTAATTCAGAAATAACTGAGTAACAGCAAGGAACAAGATACTCAAAGGATCCTCAGGCTGAAGTAGGAATAGCCCAGTTCTCTTTCTGAACAGATAGAATAAATTACGAAGGCAATTAGAATAAAGATTGGACTGAGTGGCTAAGATGTTATTTAAAAGAGAATGCTTTTCCTTCCATACTCATCTGCAAGACCATAGGAGCTCACAGTACTATCCCCTTTATTAGTCACAGCACACCACAAGAATAAAGATAAAACTGAAGGGGATTCAACAGACATCCATAGCTGGCTCTGCACTGTGCTGGCCACGTGACAAGGGGTGGACAACCCAAAAAAGCTGCAAGCTACATCCTAACCAAACACTGGGACAAGCTTCAGTTCTAGGAGCTAACTAGGATTCACAAAATGGACATGTCACAAGAGACAAAAGACCATAAAAAGCACTGAGCTGAACAGCTCAGCCATTTACCACACAAATATTTGTAGATCTCTTCCTGACCTTGACAGACATATGAACAATGTCTCCCCGTAGGTGCACCCTGCATTCACTGACTCTGGCACTGGTTATCAACCAAAACTGGCGTGTGTTTCACCCAGGGCAAGCAGATAAGCCTGCATTACTGTGTGCTGACTAACTCCCAAGGAAGTCTTCCAGTACCAAAACAGAGGCATCTCTGCATGTTGTGACAGTGTTCAGTAGGCAAATGAACTATTTTAGCTTCTTCTTAGGTTCTGGCTGGATTCACTGCATTTACCTGTTTCTCCTCAGCATGACAGACGTAGTGCAGAATCTTCTTGCTGTAATAACAGTTTTGATGAAGTCTACTCTTGCACTATTCCTGACTTCCTGAGGCTCATGACCAAAGCAACATCGGCCTAAGCAACAGCCCAGGAACCATAATCCATGAGATCTAATCCAAGATCATTTCATAGGTTACTTTTAGGACACAGAGGATATCAAGTACAGAGTTCTGTGTCAGAGTAATGGCAAAGCTAAAAACGCTGACTTCAAAGAATGTCCTGCAGATCACACGGCTGACAGAGACCTTGTGATAGATCTTCTACCCCTGAGAATGCCATGATACATCTGCTGTCACAGTAAAAGCAGCTCTAGTGCATTTCTTTATTTGTTCAACTGTTTCAATTGATTATGCATGCACAAGGCACTTCTTTCCACATTACTTAAATATTGGAATCTAATGGGTGCTGCCACTGATAGCACCCTTTACAATTCCAAAAGGCTTTAAAAGGCATGAAACCTCTGCTTAATGATGAAGCCTTTTAAACCAGAACTCCTACCTTACCCAACAGTATTGAGGCTTCTGTTACTGAGGCATATCATAACCTAATTCCTGTTTACATATTCCCATGGTTTTTACAGATACAGCAGACCCGAGTCATGATTCTCAGAGAGATTCTGCATCATCCGGATGGAAGTGGGGTTTTTTAGTCCCTCCACCACCTTCTATCAAGGAGGTCACTGAGATTCCCCAGTATGAAGCACAACAGAGAGCAATAGAAAACATGGTTGCTTGGTTCTGTAGGTGTGCTGGTGCTCAAAGGATGCAAGGTAAAGCAGTGTTTTCCAAATACAAGTTCTCCAGGTTCAAGCACATTTTATGGTAGAAGTTCGTTGTCAGCACAAGAACAGAACGTTCCACATAAACGTTTCTCACAATTTTTTACTCCTGAAATCATGTGAGTGAGAACAGAATGGATGTTTCTGATTCGCTCAACAGAAAATCTCACTTGTTTCAAAAGAGCATTACAGTTCTAGAAACTAGAATGGAGAGTTATAACCAAGGAGTACTATAATCAAGCCACAAAGCAACAGAACTTCACACAACACAGAGCAGGTAACAATTATTTTAAATGCTATTTTTAAATGCTCCGTTTTAACATCTGTTATGTAACTGCAAACACAGTTTAACTTAAGAAACTCTAACATTTATCAGGTTAGTATTCACTAGGTAAACAATAGAACTTACCCCTCTTTCTGTGTGATGCTGCCAAATCCAAATCAACATTTCGTCTTCCACTCTAGATTAAAAGATTAAAAAAGCCTCATTTCCTCAGGTGATCATATGTGGTGCACAATATTAGAGTATTTAAATTTCATCCCTCACCCATAAAAGTGAGACAGTTAACAGAGCTATAACTATTTCAATTTTTTTTACCGTTAGTGCTTTCTCTTAACAATGATGAATTAATGTACCAAAACACAGTGCTAAACAAATGTTTCAGATGTACTTCTTATCTAAATATTCTATTGACCATCTCTAAATACATCATGCTGCTTTACTTACCAGTGAATACCCTTCCTCATCTGATTCTGGCTGAGACAAATCAGATTCACTTCTTGACTTCATCAGTCTGTAGCTTGAGTTTGCATGGATTGAGCGACTTTCTGCTGTAAGACTTTCACTCCTGCTTCAGGTGCATCCATGTTCACATGCACACACAGAGAAAAAAAATGCTGGTATTACACAAAGGTAAGAGTCGATAGCTAAATTTAGCAGGTGTCACAGTTTTATTTGGGAGCAGACTATCACAGAACATCACAAGACCACACTAAAGAGGAAAAGAGTGGTCTGACAGTCAATTATGTTTATAAAGGGTATTAGTAAACTTTGTTACTTCTTAACAGCCTTACTGGTCAACTGAACAAATGGCAACCTCAAATGGGTGATTGCTCTAGAGCCTTGGTAAGTATTACACAGAGTAAACAGAAACACTCTGAGCTGAGAGGACAAGAAACAGAGACCGAGTAAGCAGGTCAAAAAGCACTGAACTTATTAAAAACCCACCCATAAAATGCATCCTAAAGTTGATATGCTGGAGATGAAAGCCACTTTGACAATGACAGAGGCAGCCACCCATGCTTTGGGGACTAGATTTCCAAAAAGAGGCAAAAAGAATAAAAGGGTACTGAATATATATAATTTTCCTCTCCAATACCTTAATACTTCCCCATCAATATCTAAATTTAAAATATCAAAACAGGACACCTAACAACAAGTCTTACCCATGCCTACATTAGGAGTATTTCTAAAAAATCAATCATGGACTACGCTTTTGCCGTAACAGGCTTTGAAACATTTGTTTTAAACAAAAACAATTTCTTTTCAAAAAAAAACTATATAAGACATTGGTACAGTTCAAAAAAACAACAAATATGGTTAAAAAAAAACCCAAACACAAATTACAGGAAAAATAAGTAATTTTTCCAAGTACCTCATGCTATCTGTACAGCTGATGATCTGAACTACTTACCACTAAGCCCAACTTTGAAACTTAAATAGGGTCCACTCAAAATAAAACTCTTCAAGTTTAGTTAGCATGGCCAAGGAAAATTGAGAAAAATCACTATTTTCAACAGAAGCAGAACACTACTCTCAGCAGAAATTTTCTTCTAAAAAAACCTGCAATAATCTTCAGAGGAAAACTGGGGTTGTTTAGTCAATTCTAAAGGGAGCAGAGAAGAGTCACCCACTGCATAGAGGCAGCAAAGCCCACCTTGTCATGAGCCCGATCCCCTCCGGAGCCACAGAGGGAGGCTGCTGGAGCTGCCCATCCTCCCTTCGCTTCTGGAGCTCCTCAATGACAGGGCTCACTCCCAAGATCAGCAAGGCACATCTGTGGATCACAGAGTTGCAGGCAGCAGTGTACACGTCTTGCCCCTCTGTCAGATCAGTGCTGATCCTGCGCTCCTGCTGGGACTGAGCAGGTGGATCATCAAGTCTAGTCCCCGTCCCCGTGCTCATCCTATCTCGATCCCGACTGCGAGCTACTTCACGGGCTGATAGGAAACATTGAAATATTTCTGTAACACGCAACACAAAAAGAAAGTCTTAACTTCTAGACAAAGCTACAGAGAATAAAATATTCATCTCTATCTTGGGCCAAAAACTGCCCCATTACAAAGAACAACATTTTTCTAACAGTAAAAGAATACAGTAATAATACAGTGCCATAAAAGAAGTCATGCAAACAAGTTAAATGAAACATTTACACAACGGTAATTTTAAAATGAAGGACAATGCACTTTGACAGAACACCAAACACTCTTTCAGTGTCTTACTGCAACCCAACTCCTGTTTGAATAGCATCAAAGAGAAAGAGATTATTTTGTGTTTGCCTTTTATCAGATGTATATAAAATAATGCTTCTGTAAATCTGTATTCCAGACGCCATAATATCTCCAATTCAATACTGGAACAGTTTCAGACTTTCACTAGCTTTGGGCAGTACAATGAAGAGCCTATCAAAATTATTAGCCTTCGCTTTACTTAATTCTGCTGTAGTCTAAAGGGCCAGATTCTTCTAAAGAGTATGCATGAAAGACCTCCTCATCTATGTCCAAAGAACTAAAGTTCTTTTCATTTAATCATTTTAAATTTTAAAGATTCAGTTCCCCTTTGGAAAGGCAAAGGTAAAACTAAATACTTCCTTCACTGATATGAATAGAACTCTGCATGTCAGGCTCAGCATCCCTTAGGAACAAGTGAGAGAGTCATCCTTTTCGTACTTATCTGTGCATGTAACACTATGGTCTGTCTGGATGTTTCTGGATACACTTCCTTTATTGTACCCAGAAGCCCTGTCTAGGTGGAATTTGAGAACTCTGAGCATTTGCCCAGAAAAATTGCAAATCAAGCATCAACACATACTGCATATACTGAGCAGGTGACACGTGAATTTTGTGGAACCACAAATCATCTCGCGAATGTGCACTTCAGCTCCACTGCACTGTCCATGGAACCACACACTCTATAAAACTACAGGGGTAATATACATTTTGGTCAATAAAGTCCCAAAGAGAAATGTGGGAGTCCTGATGGGAAACTGTCAGCAAAACAAGAGACGACAGCAGAGACTGGAAAAAGATGAACATTCTAACAGTATGCAGAGGAACGATATTTGGAAAAGAAAAAAAAAAAAACCGTGAAACCATGGAAAATCTTTCAAGTCAGTCAATTTCATTTTTTAAGCTATGTGCATTCTACAGAAATTTTCCAAGGCTAACACAAATGCTGTCTTGGAGAACACTCAGTTCATGACAGAGAAAAACCAACCTTGTGTGACTGTCTGTTGCTTTGCTGAAGCTGCAAAAATTAAGGATTAACTATCCCATCAAGCTGGACTACAAGCCCCAATCAGTGTAACAACAGTTTGTGACATGCACCTTTCTCAAGCTATCTTCTGAAGAATTAAACAAGATGTTTAGAAAGCCCAGGAAAAAATATGGTAAATAGTGTTAAGAATACCAAACTGACTAAAACCTCCACATTTTTAAGACCAGAGATATTCGAAGACAGCAGTGAATTCCAACACAGTCCACTATTATCAACAGCTCTGTTCCCAAACTTCAGAATAACATTACCCTTCGAAGCGTACTACATAAAGTAACACCCCATACAAACACAGCCAAAATTCTCTGTCTAAATACCGATGAAAACTCAAGAGCTCTAATGACAAGAACTTTAGAGAAAACAAGATGAAACCAATTGGTCTTGCAGACAGTGCATATAGAAGTGTTGGTGTATGTCAGATGCCTTGAATTGCAGGGATTTGCTTAGTACTCACATTCCTTTGTACCTAAAAACTTTCCTGATACAAGAAAAACCACTACATCGCTGTATAAAAACAAACTCCTCAAAATGTTTATGCAGACAAATCTTTCATAATCTTTTAAATAATTTCTCAATTTTACCTCGGAGAGAAAAAGACACTGTCCTTCCAGAGGACATGGCATTACTGACATACATAACCAGTACTTACTACCAGCTGTCATAACTTCATGTTCTCTTTCCTCCTCTTCATCTTCTTGTTCTGGGTGTCCTTCCTCCCTGTCACGTTCTGCCTGCTCCTCCATTTCTGCTTCCTCATCAATTGTACGAGTAAAAGAATGTTCTTGCGTATCAACATCAGCAGATTCTTGATTATCTAGCATCTTGATTAAAAAAATACATGAAATTACATTTAAAAATACGAATTTATGAATATATGAATGACATAAAAATACATGAAAATACATTTTAAAAATACATTAATTTCACATGAAGTGAAATTACTTCTCACCAAAATGAAAGATGAACGTACAAGGACACAGGTATTTAATAAGAGGTTTTTTCCTATCAAAAAATACTTTTGATATTGTGTGAAATAAACGACAGACAGTTGTTTACATTCAAGGTCTCAAATCCTTAAGTTCGAAAATTTAATTTTCCTTTTGTAACTGTGACTCACATTATCTGCAGAAAAATGTCTCCTTGTAATGCTTGCTTAGACACTACAGTCAAACTTTGACATTTCAGCACCAAAGCCTTTAGAAACCATAAGCCTGGGTATACTGTGCAAAAGTAAACCAGGTGCTTTTTCCCAATGGTATTCAATCTGAAACAACAAATCTACTGCATATATCAGATTTGCTGTATTGCACCTGTAAGTCTGAGGATTTCTGGGAGTAACAGACCTTACTGCATGCACACCCAATGCTTTCAGAAGCGCTGAGTATCTTGCAGCTATGTTAGACCTACCCTGAGAAAGGAAGTGGCCAAGACACACACACCCCCTCGTAATACTAATCAAAAGTAGAAGACATACCTACACTATTTTAAAGAGCACCACTAGTGCTTTACAATACAGCTAAAAAGCCTCTTAATCCTGCTGTTACATAAGAATTTTGTTGATTAAAAATATCTTGGTTGTAGATTGTAAATCACAATTTAAAAATCCTATCAGAGAAACCTGCCTGAAGGACTACTCTGTATTGCCAAACAGGCCCCAACTCTGCAATTCACTGAACACTTCCATCATCAATGCTGATGTGGCTTAATAAAGTTTTTCAGAAGTTGCCAGTTTCAGGCCCAGTGCTCTAATATCAGACATTCAAGTAGGGCTGGCAAGGACAAGTTGCCCTACAGTAATGCTAGGGCTAAGAAGATAATGTGGCCATGGAGGAAGAACAGGTAGGCAAGGAAGGGGATCAGAGATCAGAGGCCCAGATAACGCAGCTGGGTTCAGGAATGGCAGCAGACAAAGCTGTGGCCTGCTCAACACAGCTGAGCCATCTCCAGCTAAGCTGTAGGGCTTCTATGGCCCAGCATTCTAGAGATGGGAACAGGGAAAACCAGGCTCAAGGCTGTGCTTGAGTCGAATTGTGCCAACCAATCATTTGCTTTGATTGATTTAATATCACATTCTCCAGACTAATGGACTCCTGATTATACCCTGCCCATTTTCATTTGGAAACTCACAAACATTTTTCAACAGGATAGAAAAAAATACTGGCAGTATATATGAAACTAACATTATGTAATATTTTCTTAATAGCCAGTAAAGTCAGAAGAACTGAAAAGAGATGCACAGCCTTACCCATCTGTCTCTGGAGGATGACCTGGTCTGAATAAGCTCCATGTTCTTGCAGGCAAGCAAGCGACTCCGAACTTTATACACACAGCGGTAAACTTCTGCCAAGGCCTTGCCAGGCTGGTACCTACGGGAAATCACAGCCAAGCCAGAAAAAAAAAAAAAAAAATCACACAAACCTCCTTTCAAAAAGTCAAGCTGAACTTCTAAAAGCAGCTTTAAGTTACTTGCCTGCTCTCACCACAAGCTTGGCTAAGTAAACTTGTATGTTTCAGAAGAGCTGCAAGGACAAATCTGGACACAGTGTCTAGGAGTGATTCATTACTTAAAGTTGCAGTATCCCAATCTGAAAATAGAAAGGATTCATCAAAACTGGCTACTGTTCCCAAAAACCAAAAGTAATTGTTTTTTCAATATTGTATTAAATATCTTAAGCCATTTAAATCCTATTTTTTTTTTTAAAGGAACTGACTTTTTAATTTCAAGAAAACTTTTCCCCACTTTAAAAAGAACCATTATGAAAATAATACTGCTCCACTATGAAATAACTGAACTGCCAAGCAAACCTTCACAAAGCACCACAGTCTTCCACGGGGAAATAAAAACTTACTTTCCCCCTTCTTTACAGATATGTTTATAATATTTTTTACTGTTAAATGTGATCTATAAATCCTTGTGAACCGCTGTAGAAACGACAAAACTTACCTGGCCATAGGTAAGTCTAGTCTAATACACCTGCTCCTCAGCAAGTTCCATGCCGTTGCCTGTGATGCTATGCTAACATGACCGTACAACCTTCAGGCAGCTGAACAGAGCAGACCCACACCAACCCGTAAGGAAGCCAGTTCCGTGGCCTAAATTATACATATCAGCCTACTTGACTCCGAATTTGCAAACAGATAACCAGCACCTTTTTTACTGGAATTCCCACTTCTGTGGAATTCTGTAACAGAATTCTCTGTGTTGTTCTCATCAGGCACACAATACCATTTGCTCATTTCTTCATCTGGCTGAGCTTGGCCAGAGCTACAGAAAATTCGCTTTGGATATAGCAGTTACAGTACAACTACAACGCTCAGTGGATCTCATTGAAAGGAACCTGGAAAGCTTGAGCAGGAAACACAGATTTTAGGCAATAAGCACGAAAAACTATTACTACTGTAAGACCAGCCTCCCAGAGACCTGGAAAACAAAAGATGACTTACCCCTTCATTCCATTCCTAACATATTTTGCAAGTTACTTTGCCTTCCCCCATCTCCTCCCTTTAATTTTTCTTTTTAATTGCAAGTTTCACCCTGCTCTACTCAGAAAATAGAAAAAACAACTAAGCAAACAAGAGTTTCTTCTTACTAGTTCAGAGGGAAAAATAACATTGAGCTACATGTTTGCCAAGTACTGAAATCAGTATCAAAAGTAAGTAACAGAAAAAGCAAAAGAAAGATCATGGAACATAATAATAAATTAAGTTTATCATGCTGAAGAATTAAAAATCGTTGCCAAAGAAAATACAAGATTATGCTAGGAGCGTAGCTGGAGCATTTAACTCGCTTTCAATAGACACAGGTATTTTCAACACCTTACCTTTACTGACAGCATAGTCCTGCATACTGATCCAGAGGCTCCTTGCTGGCTCTTTTGTACAACCCAAGGCCAAATCAACATAGACTGTGATCTCTGGTCTCAGCTTATAATCAAAGGGCTTCTGCTCCTCATTTCCAGACAGGGCCACTTCTAACAAGGAGCTCATGCATTTGTCTGACAGAAGGGAAATACCAAAAAATCAAACTCTGCAAGTTTTGAAGATTACACATATCTATCTAAAAGCATTTAAACCAGCTTTCACCTTCCTCTTAATCAAAAAAAAAAATCCAGACATGTCATTGTCCTTCCACGAATTTACCTTACATAGGGAAGTGACTTAAAATACAATCTACATAAAGCCTATGGAGATTTAGATGCATTATCCAACTCTTCTTCAATAGCACAAATCTGTATTGTTAATTCTTCCTGAACTGCACAGCTATACACTTGTGACTACTGCCTGGACCCATTTCAAAACACTCTGTCTTGCAAGCCTTGAAGTAGCCTACTCAGAACCAGAGGCCGGAGAAGATGTGAACTAAGAGGGCACAAACCAGCAAAAGCAAGTGCCCCATTCAGACAGGACAGGATGAGTGGAACACCACTGCTGAGTCGTTAACAATTCTGGTAGATCATAAAGAATGAAGTTTGCTATTAATAGTATTGTTTCTAATTAATAAAAAATTCATTTTCCAAGTAGAAAAAAATGCAAGAGATTTTCCAATAATTAATATGAAAAACTGAGTTCCTGGAGTGCCCATTAAACACTGAGCATCTAAGAATAAAACATTTCCAATTAACTCCGCGAAGTCTGTAGTCTTTCACTGAGAAATTGTGATTTCTTTCTCCTGTATGCATTTCCAAGATCCTTTATAAACTACAGCATATACTTAAACACCATTTTCAAACTTTTTGTATTACTACACAAATACACAAGAAAGCTGAAAGACAAGCCTTAAGTATAGAGACTTAGTCAAACACCATCAGAAGTTTCACACCTGAACACAAGTATTTCCACCGGCCTGCAGGCACTCGCACTGAGCAGCTCACCTAAATGAGGAATATCCATCTCCACTCCGTCGCTGAACAGCGGAGTTTTGAGCCAGTAGGCCGTGTCCTGCTCCTCAGGGGACACTGGAGGGCCCTGCAGCATCCCCCCCAAACAACGCCCGATGAGCAGGGCCACCGTCCTCTCCAGGTCCACCAGCCACACCCACGACTGGGCAGGCTGCGGCAGGGGCATGCCCGCAGGGTCGATTAGCTCCGGGCCACCTGCAAGTATATTCACTGCCGGGTTAGTCACCGATGCCCAGGTGTCACAAACAATTCCAAAATTCCAAAACTAATGGCAGATCTTGTTTATATCTCCCAGTTAATAGCACATCTGCCCCTCAATCAGCAACCTTTCAACTGAAGAAACAGCTTTGTCCTCAGCTAGGACAAAGAGACCGCTGAACATTGGAACTACAGCAGCAGCACAGGTCACTCCCATTCATGGCACAGCTGGTCATGAAGTAAAGGCTCTTTTAAACTCTGCCCAAGAACCTGCTTTGTCTAACACACACTTCCTTGTGTTCTGATAAACATATCATAGATTAATGATACAACTGGAAATGGCACTCAGTAAGAGTAGAAAAAAGTATTTCACAGCAAGGGACATTAATACATTAAGGAAATTGAAAAGGAGATGTAGCAAGACACATAGTTTAAAAAAACAGCCATCTTAAATGGGAAAGCTAAATTCCACTACAAAAGGTGCCTTTGTTTATTTTTCAGTATAAAAGCATGTTTGTTATTACACCTACCATGAAGAGGCCACTGTAATTCCTGATCTTCCAAAAGGGCTGCAGCAGGCAAGAGTCTGTTGAGACGATCTAAAGGCGGCAGCAGATCCAGCAGGTAACTCAGCAAAGGCCGGGCTACTGACACTGGCAGCAGCAACAGGGAGTTGACAATCTGAGAGAGCATGCTGCCAGCAGCTGATACATAAATCACATCTGCAGAGAAAAAAACAAACCTGAATTAGGTACAGTTATGGAATTACGTAAGCACAATTTAACAAGTCACAGAATTGTGCCTCAGCTATCTTAGAATGTCTTAAGCAATAAAGGTTGAATTGATGGGTTTGTTTAATAATTATTATTCTCTTACTTTAGTTACACACTTTACAGTAATCACAGTAACTGTGCTTTTAAAAAGAGAAATCTAGAACTAATGAAACTGAAACAATAATGCCCATTCTGTATTCTGTTCATATTCATATTCTGGAGTGAAGGTGAACAGAATGGAGAATTCACATTCTCCAACCTGTGCTTTTCCTGCACACAAAATGTCCTATCAAAAACATGAACCAGATGCCGTTCCTGGGTAGACACCTCATCTCCTCCTTTGGGGGAGACTTGGGATGCCTACTTTATGCAGATATAGGAAAAAGAAGGGATTTTTAAACTCAAACTAAGCAAAGAAGAAGTGCCCTAAGGTTACAGAGCCATCATTACTGACTTTTCCATGGACATTTACCTCTCAGTTTTTCCCCAACACTACCATTCCAAGAACTTTCCTTAAGCAGTGTTGCAGAACGGGAGTAGATATCTGTAGCATGAGGCAATAAAAGCTGAAGGTGTTTGTGAAGCAGTGCCACACTGCTGGAATTCTAGAAGGAAACAAACGTAAGAGTAATTGTGTGAATATATATAAGGGGTTCACTAATTAATTAATTTTAGCTTGCAAATACTCAGAAGATTTTCAAAAGGAACCTTACGAATACTGAATTCTGTGCTTATGAATACTGAATTTTTGGTGCTTATGAATAATGATTTTTTTTTTTCTCTCCTAAATGGTAAAAATAAGGACACACACCTCAGTAACACTGTTGATATGGCAATAAGCCAGCAATTGTTTCTGCAGGGAACATAAAAGCTCATGCAGATGAGCAGGTTGGCTGTTTTCTGATGATGATGTACCTAGTAAAAATTTATCACTGTTTTTTTCCAGTTCTCCAAAGGCTTGGTCCTATTAAGACAAAAGAGGGAAAAAGATAACAATTAACTCTGCTTCAAGTCCTGTAATACTTTACTACCACCTAAAAAGAAGCATTTTTATCCTTACTATGTGCATCTGTAATTACTGGAGAAATTGGATAATGTAAGTGGATCATGGGATAACCCAACTTGAAATTCCAATTGTCTGTGATGTCACAGGAGTGACTGTGGTAGCTGTCAGGTGAACATTTCTTAAAAAATGTTTCTTTCACATGCAGCAATGCTTTTATTCCTCACCAAGGACAACCAGATTAAAAACCTCACTTCCTAACCTAGCCTCCAAAGCAGAATGTGTTAAAAAAGGTAATAATGCCTTAGGATCTGTTGTGGGCTGATGCATAAGATGTCTCACATTAGAATCCTTGTTTGCATTATCTAGGGTGGCAATAGAAGGAGAACACAGATGGCTGCTTGACTTCCTTTAGAATCCACTGGAAAAACTGAGTTAGTTTCAAGCAGCCAATTCAAAGCAGACAGTTCCACCTTGCTGACTGAAGGAGGTCTAGAGAGAAGAACAAAACACTGCCACCTGCCCTGAGGAGCCCCACACTACGCCAAGGAAGTCCAAACTCTGACTTCTTCTCACTGTTTAATTCAACTGGCTGGTTGAATAAAAAGCCGAGTCAGTGATTTGCTCTCACGCTCCCCTACGCTTTCTAAGAACAACAACCTGGCTGACACACTGCGTTTAGTAAGACCTGTACCTGCTGCTCTATTGCAAGGTGGTTACCACCCTAGCGAAGTTAATTAAACAGATTCATGCTCCTGGTGTCTGCTTATTGTTCCCTGCTGGCTGAGATTATACCGACAAACGCTGCGTACAATCAATTTACTTCTTGTGTTACATTTTATCTTCCAAAAAAATCTGAAGCCAAAGCAAGAGCAATAAAATAATCAGCTGCATTTACGTAAGCCACCTTAAACAATAAATACCACTATAGCAATATTAGAACCATACTGGTAGAGATGATTTAACTGACTTTAGTCCACTTAAGGACAAATACATGTGGCACTGCTACTTTAGATAAACAAAATGAGCATCATTTTCTTAAGATGAGGGGAAAAATTAACCCTTCAAAGTGTCAAAAATTAATTATAATTTAAAAAAATAAATTAATATGAAGCTTGTACATACTGTATAAAATCCCAAGTTTCTTAGAAGAGTCTTCATTAAGATTTCAGCCAGATGAGTATCCGGATGACTGCTCTGGACAGCATATGCTTGATCAGAGAGGTTTCCATAGTTGACACACAACGAGGAAGTTTCTGTGGTATCAGATGGGGAGCTATAGCCAAGCAGGGAAGCTACATGGGTGTGATCCTGCAAGCTTGTCAGAATGATGTCCAACTGCATTCTCTGAAGAAAAACCACAAAAATGACTCTTTGATAATAAAGATAAAATAATGAGCTAAGAAGAAAAAAAGCATTAGGCATAGTTACCCAAAAAAACCATTTTAATGGGACACAGAAATAAGCTGGAGGGCTTTACCAAAATACTCCAGGTTTTCCTGAAGATCTGCACTATTAGAGAATGGATAAATATACTGAATTAGACTGACCATACCTAGTAAAAATCCGAGATTAAGAGACAGAAACTAGATTGTCCACACGGTAGGCAATGAGGGTAAGACACTGAACCAAACACTTTCTCCGGTATGTCCTGGTTATCTGATTATTTGGGAAGGCGGGTGGGGAACACACAATTTCTCTACACTGTACATAGGAAAAAGGGTACAAAAAATAACCTTGCAGTCATCTTTGCAAAGTAGGGTGAAATCCATGTAGGGAAAGCATTATACAAGTGTTCATCCCAGAAAACAGTTAATTTTCTCTTACCAAGGCTTGTTAAATCAATTTAGTATTCAAAACTATGTAATCTCTAAACTTGTCTGGATAGACTACCACAGCAATTCCTAAGTTCTCTGCAGTTGACTCTCACTTGAGAAAACAAGCAGTGCTCCCTGCCTCACTCCCTTCTGGTTTAGTCAGGCTGCCCTACAGATTTTGTTACCCTGGGGTTTGCACTGTGTCTCCCCAGAAATGTGCTTGCCCTCTGCAAATGAGGCTCACCTCACAGCTCAACATGTTCTCACAGAAAAACCCAAAGCAAACCACCATTGCTCTCAGGCATGTTTTTACTTGACCTTACCTGTCCTTTTGATAAGCTTTCCCATCTATCAGGACCTTGGGGTAGAAGAGAATGTAGCAATTCCATTCTCTCTCGCAGTGGAGGAAGTAGCATAGTTGCTCCAACTGACAGAGTCTCAATTACAACCTAAAATTGGAGCAGCAGAAAATAGTTCTTCACTGGAGAAGGGAAATAATCAACTCACCTGTATCCTTAAAAAACAGCATACATCACAAATGATATATCCAAAATACCTGCTTAATTTCACTTAGTATTAGAATTCTACCACACGATAGCACACTAACCTTCTATGCTGTGATGCAAACATGCAGTACATTGAAGGAGTGAAACAAGACCAGCAAAAGTTGCTGTTTCCTCTAAGAGTGCATTTTAGGAGAATTACTCAACCAAGTTAGTTACTCAATCCACAACAATAACATTGTCAGTTCATTATTACAAGGAAGAATGATTTAAAAGTTACAAAACAAAGCAGCTTTTTGAGGTTCTTATGCAAACATTTTCCTTTGCTTTCAGATCATAAAACAGTGATGGTGACTACATTTTTTAACTTTAATGAGGAAAACTGGCAAGTCAGAATCATTCAGAAAATCTGATCAATATCTAACTACACGGTCAGAAAAAAAAGAGAAGAGAGTAGCACAATTTTCGCATGTAAACAACAAGGCATTACTTACTTCCTGAATTTCATCAGGGACAGAAGAGTCCATCAGCCTGAACAAGAGATTTCGAAGAGGACCAGCCTGCCGGCCAAGAATGCTGGTGGCTACACCTCCAGCCAGCGCAAGTGCAAGGTGATTAGAAAGCAGCTTCAAACACAATTTAAGAAAATTGTGATGTTCCCTGTAAAAGAAATACATCCCTGTTAACCTCTCCTATTATTAGCATTATTCCCTTCCACTTATTTGTGCACTAAGCTTTTAATTCTCCTTTGATTTTTCATATCAGAAAGGCAAGTAAATTCCAACTGGGAGTTTGAAGAAACTCCTCTGAGAAACTTACTGTCAAACTGCTTAAAAGAACAAAAACTGAAACTAGAATAGAGAAGTGTCTTTGTGGACAATGGTTGCAAGAGGCATTCACTTTAGATTAGTAGGCCCATGAATTATGAGGTAAAACCAAAATACAGAAATAAACAATAACATTATACATAGAGGAAAAAAACTTTTAAGAAGTAATAAATATAATCTTCTCTCAGAAGATTTAGAAGTACAACAATCAGGTTAAAAACAAAAAGTCAGGATATTAATTTCTAGTCCTCTTAAAAAAATTTGAAACACTGGTTACAGGAGTAAGACCTGACAATACAGAAGCAGTAAATGCATTTCAACTACATAGAAAAATGTTTCTCAAAGGAAAGCTCTAAAGTAAAGCATTTAATTCATTGCACAATAAATTTCAGACTAAAGATCCTGCTACATTTGCGACACTGTAAAGCTCATCTGTTATACAAATGCATTAGAGTAATTCAAAACAAATGGCACCTGAGTGAGCCAGTAAACCAGACTTATACTTTTCAAAGAATAGACTAACCAGGACTAAGCCATGCACCACTGCTGTAAAGAAAAAACAAATATAAAAATCTGTAACATGCATATGCTGCATGTACCTTGATGAAGGAAAAGGAAGAGGAGGAACTTCACTGTTAATTTTGTCACAGTAGTGCTCAAGAAAAGAACGAAGATGTGAAAAGGTGCTTTCTTCAAGGTCGACACAATAGGGTCTGTGCCATGCCACAACTTGCCTGGAATCAAACATCAAAGAAAATTACCTTCTGGAAATACTTCAACTGCTTTAATAAATTCATTGTTTAAGCAGGTTGAGTACACACATAACTAAACCAGTTTCTTTCTCAGAGCAAATTAATACAACTCTGGCAGACCAACTTCCTGACCCATGAAGGTATTTTCTGCTCTCTTTTCTGTAAAACTCTTTACAATCAAACACTCCACATTTATGGACAAAACCACTCAATTCTGTAAATCTGAAGCCACATGCATTTAACCTGATTCATGCAAAGGCTGACCAGTACTCACAAAGCTGGTTTTAGTACAAATGTCACATTAGGGACTGTGCTAAAATGCCGGGAGAACTCAAAAGGGGAAGCACCACTTAGTCCTATTTGAATCTCACTCTTTCCTTAGTCGATAGCTCCCTTGAAAACAGGGCATTTGAGATTCTCCTTGAATTATCTTCCAAATATTAAGTTTTTCTGTTCCTTTGTGTTAGTCAATACACAGAAGTTTACTGGTTCACTTCAATCACTTGCTAACATCTTTGGTGTAGAAATATTATTTGAGTTATCGTATATTAATAACCAAGCTATTTATTTAGGTCCCTATTTTTAGTTTAACATGTAACCGTACAGAAATTTTTTAGTAACATGCAACAATTAGGGAAGAGGAGGGAGGAAAGAGGACTGGAAGAAGACTTTCCAGACCAAAACGCTGCAACCAGAACGCTTGACACACGTGATGTGGGAACACCTCCAGGAAATAGTTAAACATATCCCAAAGTGGACTTGTATAAAAGAGTAAAATGATACCTGACTCAAAAGTCATTGTTACCTGTCCCTTGGAAGAGCTGTCCAGGCAAGGCTATGGGATGTTCCTGCTGAAATCTGTTGAATTGCAATTCCATCTAAACCACTTACTTTCTTCGGTTTAGTAATGGGGCCAGTAGAGTTGCCCTGACCACACTGTCCCATTGAATTGTTACCCCAAGCATAAACTTCATTATCTATAAACATAAGCAAAGCAGAAAACAAGAGCTGAGATACAACTGCTTTTGATCAAGAGGAGGATTATGTACGTTTACAGTTTGTTCTCTTTACCATGAGAAAGTGCCAAACAGTGACTGTCACCAATGGAAATGTCAACTATCCTGGTAGCAGCCAGCTCTTCGATGAGCTTGGGTCTGAGAGCAGTCGCCTCCGAAGAGCCGCAGCCAAGGCAGGCCCCGCAGCCCCATGCGTAAACCTGGAGCAAAGCAACCACAGAATAGCTGCGGGTCACACCTGTGCTACTGCTGAGCACAACAAGCAACATCCCAGCAAACCACCTGCACGACGACTGCAGCTACGCTTTCAGCACAATGGGCACAGGACTTTCCTGCCTGGAACACGTGCATCCCATACCGTGGGCACTCCTTCCCCCAGCCACTGCGGTGACTGGCCACAGAGCACAGCACTGGGGAGGCTGCTGCAGGACCAGGAACTGCGACAGTGAATGCCAGCATTCCCAGCCTCCACTGAAAACCCACTGCCTTTGAGTCACAGAGCTGAGGGTATGGAAATGCTTATTGGATTACATGCATCCATCACGCCAGGAAGGGCCCTCGTTTACCACCTCCACATTTATCTCCAAGCTCTCCTGAGATTTTTTCAGATTAGAAATAAAACTTTCAGTTAATAACTATATTCTAATATATGCATACATTTTTAAAAACTATTAAATCACCTAATCACCTGAGTCAGTTACTGCATTAAAAATTACAAGCATTTTACTACTGTTTGTTTCTTGAATCCAACTTGATTTTACGCTGGTTACATTTATTAACCTAAAAACACTACATTTTCTGTGACTAAGCAAGAATCTTGAAAAGTGTGTTTTAGATGACTTAGCACATTTTGAAATACTCTTGTGCATTAGGTACTTCAACCTTTAATCAAGAACTTCACTTCTACTTAAGTACTAGTTGAACATTTTCTCAACAGTCAAAGTAATAAATGCTGAGATAATGTGAAGCCACACCCTGTTCACCAACTCCCATAACTGGAGTGAAAACTTGGTTTTGCCTACCTGTCCTGTTGATGTCAAGGCAAGAGAAGACTGACTTCCAGCACAAACTTTTCGAATAAACATTCCTTGCAAGGCTTCTATAACTTTAGGTTTATATACTCTATTTGTATCACCATGACCAAGTTTGCCTGCAAAAGGAGGAAACACAACTGGAAGGTATTTTCAATGGACAGACAACAATTCAAAGTACCCTGAAAGAATTCTTTTTGGATTTCTAAAACTGTCAGAGTGGATTTTTTAAATTAAAACATATTACAATTTTTAGAAAACCTGTTCTCTTTCAATTACAGTAATTACAGACTTCAAGAAATATATATTTACTATAGTCTATTTTAAAATTGGAATACGAATCCCAGGCAGTTTAAATGTAATAGTTTGTGGGACATGAATAGCTGCTGTCATATCACGAGTGAGCTTATTTGAAAGTCATCAGCACAGCATTTTTTCCAGAATTGTTCATCCATTCACTGACCTTTCTGTGCTGTGAAACCCCTCCTCTGCTGAAAATCTTTTTTTTAACCCTATATTCTTGCAGGTGAACATCAGATACTGTATTTAGGTTTTTTAAGAATCTTTTCCTTGAACAGCTACCAAACGACAAAGAAAAACCAGACCCAAACTGCAAGGAGGACTGAAACTATGAGGCTGATGGAATAAGACAAAAATTACTACCAAAACATTAGTTTTACCTACCATTGTCTCCTCCTCCAAACGACCACACTGTTCTCCCATCTTTGGACAGAGCTATTGTGTGTGAACTGCCACAGGAAACCTCTCCTACGTTGCTAATATCTTTTACTAAAGTTGGAATGTTGCGGCTGTTGCTGTCACCATGGCCTAAGGAGAAAAGAAAAAAGTATTTTCTTTTTGTGAAGATTAAAGTCCTATTTCTGTTTTGCAATCATAAGACTTTGCAAATTCCACGTGTATTGCAGTCACCACAAATGATAATTTCTGCCCACTTTTTGGAAAGATTCGTAGTAAGTTTTGGAAGACACCTGTGGTAAAGTTAAACATTTTATATGACATACTCCAGAACACCTGCTCATATCTCACTGCCTCTAAAACTTATAATTATTTTCTACCTAGCTGCAAAGAACTAAAAAGAATTGCTAGCACAACCGCCTTTAACAGCAGCTGATTAGGTAGCTAGACTTCCCAGGACTGGGCAGCAGGTCTCCTGCACAGCACAGGGAAGCCGCAGTAAGGGCACTCTGTCACTCCTGTCAATACTGCACGGACAGAACACATCGGCCTCTCAACTGCCTTTAGACAGCCACAGCTCTAACAGGTCCTTTCTCCAGAAACCAAGTACATAACAGCTATCACCTACTCTATAAAAAGTTTCATTTCTACTAAACTACAGAAATTCCACGGACATGGAAGAAAAATGGAGAAGAGAGGAAAATTAATACCACTGGTATCCATAACTGATTAAATATGAACAATTTCCTATAAACTAATGAAATGTTACTTTTTAGGTACATGCTGGAACTCACCATTGCACACTCCAAGACCCCCAAAGGACATCAAAACTCCATATTAATCTAAAACTGAAGGAGAACGTTTCCACAATTCCCACCAAAATTCCAGTTAAACCTCTAACACAGAGTTCTTTTCTTAACAACAGGGATACACTCAGAACCGTCTGATTCCCTTGAAAGCTGTGACTGTCGAACACTGTCCTCATCTTCCACCCCTGCCACTTGCTTGCTTTTACCCCTCTACACTTGGTGATTGTGACATTCAAAGAAAAAAAAGCAGAAGGGAACTGAAGCCCAACTTGAAACAATTTTCTGTGCAAAATCTGTTGGTTCAACTGAACCTGCTTGAGAAGGGTGGTTTTATACCAGGCATAGCAGCTGTACAGCAAAGATGATGGAACAGACAAGTGAACTTCAATTGAAGCAAATAGTAATAAAGGGTTTCTTGTTTCAGTTAAATTGAACTTTTCAGATGTATTAACATAAAAAGACACTAAGCCATTCTGGCCAACTTAACATCGAGTATGCTTATTAGAATAAGACCCTTGATATTATTAGCCAGTTATTCCTGACTGTTCAAAGAATCATTCTACCATCACACCAGATGAGGTTTATCTAGAATTCAGTTTATGTTAAATGTCTACTGCTTACATTCCAGTGACATTAGCAACCATATAGTCTTATAAAGGAATAAAAGCAACTTGCCTTGAAATGAAATATCTTTTTAAAAAAAAAAAACTTTGTAAAATTAACTGCATTAAAAACTTCTAAGAGCCTCTGCACTTGTCAGCTGTACGCACACACCTGAATAATGTGTACGTGTACACAGAGGGGACAATTAGAGCACAAGGCAAATAGATGTATAAAACCATTACCAGACCCAGGAACTTTTCCAAAAGCACCTCATGAAATGTTCAAATTACCTAATCTTCCAAAGTCTCCTTCTCCCCATGTGTACAGCTCTCCATCTTCTGTGACAGCAGCACTGTGTCTGTAGCCCGCCGAGACACATACAACCACCTACAATACATGCAAAAAGAAAGATGAAGTTTTTACACAAATCAAGTGGGAAGCTTGAAAGCTTGGGAGAGTCAAGTTTCAGAAGGAGTCTACATAAACTTCTTCACTCACATGGATCAAGCACACACACAGTCTTTGCAATCTTTTCTATTTATTTGATAAGGGGAAATAAGTACATAAAAAGGCAAGTTTATATGTAAAACTGCTAACGATTTATTTATCAAGCGACTTTAACATCATGATATCCTAGGCTTACAGGAGAAAAAAGAAGCATCAGTGGATGTTTAATACACTGAAAAAGCTGTATGGGAAAGCCTTGACGTTGCAGCTGGCAAAACTGAAACTGCAATTCAGCAAAAGCACCTGAGCAAGTTTGACTCAAGACTGTGAGAAGCTTTCCTGACAATGCCACTGCCCAAATCACAGGCCTAGAGGCAACAATAAGCTCTGGTGTTTTGCTGAAAGCAGACCCAGCCTCAAAGAGAAGTCTAGAAAAAAAACCACAACTTTTTCTTAGGATTTTATCTGTTTCAAACTTTACACAGCACCCCAGCTGAACAAAACAGGTGCTCTACTATACGAAACTTACCTTCCCTTGTAGAGGACCCTGAATAAGTTTGGGATATTTCTGAGTTGAACTATTTCCATGTCCCAGTTTGCCGTAGTCACCGTCACCCCAGCTGAAGACTTCCCCTTCTGTTGTAAATGCTAAAGTGTGACCATCAGATCCTTTTGAAGATGACACCTTTTTAATAGACCTGTGAGGCTCAAAAGTCAATTTTTTCAATGTGGACTGATTATTGGAGTCTCCCAGTCCCAATCTCCCATAGCTGCCTTTCCCACAGGCTCTAACAGAACCATCCGTAGAAATGACAAATGTACAATATTGTCCAGCTTCAATCTACAAAGAGAAAAAAAGATGCAACAGAGAAATGCAGAGATTAGATAAATCCAGAATTCACATATATGTCTAGAAATCTGTATTTTTTAACAGAATTTCAGGCTTCTTCCTATAACATAATGTAAAAATTAAAAAAAATTTGGACTTCTGCAAGCAGTAAAACTAAAATTCCTGGGAAATATTTTATGATTAAATCTATTTTCACAACTCAAGTATGTAAACAGTGATTATTTGATTTGTATTTCTTCTACAGACTACAGAACTTGTGCTGCATTCAGAGCTCCATAACTCATGGATGGAAATCTTAATTTTTTTAAAGCAAAAAAGACAAAGTAACAGCTTGATAAAACACTCTAGATTTTGCTTAATTTTAACCAGTAATTACAGAAATACACCAAATGCTAAAAATCCACTCGAGACTACGCATTTTTAATTATGTGAACATCAAAGAAATAAGAGCTTTTTAAAAAATAAAATCTTTTAAGAAAATAAGAACTTGTCCCTATTAGGAAGTCAGCGCTCAGCTGATGAATGACCCAACAGCAAATGGACTAACACAGAAATAAATCCCTAGAGGAATCTTAACAGAGCAGAAGTGCAGAGCAGGTCCCATCTGAAGCATAAAGGCACATCATAAAACAGCCCCAAACAGGTGGCCACAGCCCTATTTAATGGGAATTAATGTCTTCATACAGATAATCCTACAACAATCATCCACGGCTAAGTGGAAAAATCACATAAATTTATTGTATAGTTGTATACAGTACTATTAAAAGAGTAATCCGTTCAATTCAGATCATGCATTCCACTCTTGTGTATTAGTCTTTTGAATGTTTTGAAAGTTTTCTGAATGCATAAACTTTCTTTATGATGTCCAGTCCTGCAGCCCATTGGAATATAAAATACATCAGTGATGTCCACAGAAACAATTTCAGAAAACGCACCTAAATTGTCTAGTGACCAAAAAGTGCTTTTACTTAAGTCAACACTGCAAAGCCAATATAGTACCAGAAAAGCAAACTATTATATTCTGGGTCATGCATCAATTGAAGTGCTCAGTTGCAATGGCAGAATCTGTGACCGAGAGCAGAAAGAGTACGTACACTGATTTTCAGAAAGCTAATTAAGGTTGCTGTGTCAGCAGCTAGCCCAGTTTGGAGCTTTAAACTCTGCAATCTTGGGTGTGAAAACCACCAATGGAAAAGAACATGGAATAGTTAAGACACCTTTTAACCAATAGTAAAAAAAAATAAACAAACCTACCAAAAAAACAACAGGCAACTACACTTGTCTCCACAGAGCAAGTCAAGTAATTCAGTCATTCTTCTTACAAGGGTATTTATCTCTGTGTGTCACTAAAAACAAACCAGAATGTTCTTCCCAGGCATCAATAAAAGTAGTGAGATATTCTCAGTAAAATAACCTGTGTGACCAGTTCTGAGCCTCATCCCTTCATTACAACTTGACACTCAGGAATTAAGTACCATTTTTCAATTTCATACTGTGACTACGAAGCTGCTGAGCGTTACATAATGTACCACTAATAAACGTCACTCACCGTCTGCGCATCAGAAAAACTTGGAGCAAGCTTGGGCTGAAGTATTTTCTCTTGAGTTCCTTCTACCAGCTGGTGACTGCTGTTACTGCCCCACACATACACTTCACAGGTCTCCGACACAATGGGAGCGTCGCCCGTTTGAATGCTGTCAGGGCTGGCACACGTCCTTGAATAGTCCGAAGCCATTCGACAAACCTGTTCAAACCACAGATTTACTACACAGCAGCATCTTCTCCTTCTTCCTATACAGTCACAATGTTCAATGCAGCTTTAACTGCCCCTCAGCACGGTAACTGCCTAAAACCCAGATCACCATGACCATATCATTAGCCTGCCCAAATAACTTTGTTTCACTACATCTTAGTTTTTCAATGTGTTTTGCACCTCTTCTAGCCCAGAATAACTCGGCCAAGACTGGACTACACCCATATGTGCACACCAATCACATGTGTGAGGAGGAAGTAAACCACAGTAACTTAGAAGTTTTTTTCAAGACATACCTCTTCAAATAAACACAGAGCTGCCTCATACAGAGAACATAAGCCATCAGATGTTCTGGTTGGCTCTCTCCATTGACTTCGATCAGCAGATGATCCCTACAATGTTTAAATGGTGTTATTAGGAGAAAACAAGCTTCCAATACAGCAACAGTCCACCTGGACAAAATACATTACGGTTTTTTTCTTATGGCTAAGCACAAACTAATGACTCTTTCTATAAGCATAAGTACGCTACCTCTCTCCTGAGCTGTGATATCTGCACACACTTTAGGAAAACAAAACTGTCACAAGGGCTAGTCCAACACTCTTACTGATTCAGTTTTGTGAAAGTATCGAGGTTCAGAGTTAATTTCTTCCAATACTATTTTGAAATGAAATGCATGTTATTTGTGTTTAAAGTGAAAATTATTTTTAAATTACTAATCATAATTAATTTTATGTTTACATATCTTTCACATTTTGGTCTCTAATTGTATATATAGCCCAAAACCACCAACAAATAAAGCTGCCCATCACAACATTTAATCCAATTCAGATATTGCTACTGCCATGCTATTCTCATGGACTCCATTCTTTAAAAGAATTTTTAGATCTTTTTTAGAATCTTTGTTTAGATTTTAAAGTTTATGTCTATTAACAGGTAGTACAAGCCCGAAAGAAAAGAACAACCACTTGAGAAGGAAAAAGTCATTCCCTCTTTCAGTCTGAGCACGAGGCAGAAGCTGGCCACAGCTTCCGACTGTGTACTGTGCAATAATTTCACACCTTCAAAAGTAATATTCATCTAGGACCAGAAGAAAGCACTCAATATACAAAGCAGTGTGCCACACTTCCAATTTAGCTCATTTTCTTATCACATTAATTTCTGAGCATCAGCAAAACTGCTGAACATCCTGAAGATGTATAAGCAGAGGCCCAGGTGAATGGAGGAGAAGGAATGCCCAAAAAAAGTAACTAAGAGGAAACAAGGTGTGTTGCAGAACTTTGACTTTTCTAACTTTTCTTGCTATGAACTTAAATGTACAAGTCCAAGGGGATCAAGTATGTCCTTGATTCTTTCCCTGAAGTTAGAGCAAAACACCAAAAATGACAACACAGAGATTGTTTTGCTGTTTCATCTTTACCTATGAGGAAACAGGTGGGCAGGAAGGGAGAGAAAGAGATGGTGGGTACCAAAGGAAATATGAGGGGACAAAATTCACAAAAAGCCCCCTTTCTAACACATTCAAGCAAACTGGCATTCGGTGTGGAGAAACTATTCCATTTAGAATGCAACTGCAGTGCAATGCAGAAAAACCAAAGCTGGTTATACCTACCAGAGATCGTCGCATCTGGGTCAGTATACTCATAAAGCAATCAAAGCTGATCATCCCTTCTGGACTTTGCAGCAACTTGGTTTTCTCCATGGTGTTTACTACAGCTGAAGCACCTAAAGCCATTTCTATCCATTCAAGAAGGTATCTCAAGGCACCTCGCTGGGCAGCCAAACCAAGAAGCAACTCAGAAGCTAATCTACGACCTAGAGTATCTGCCCCAGAGTTTGGAATCGTTACTCCTTTAAGAAAAGTTGTTACTTGTGACAAGCAGTCCAAACCCATTGGTGGAATCTTGCTTTCATTTGCTAGAGATAAAGGTGGTAAAGAGCTCACAACTTCTATTGCAGTATGGATAACATCATTGCAAAGACTGAGGCCAGGTCCTGCCGCAGGCATCATCCAGCTTTGTCTGAGCAGTGCAAATAACAAGCTCAATCCAGTCCGAACTCCCATTTCTATGAGCGCGTCTGTACTCGACCTCGGGCGTTCACTGACAGAGTGCACATCCGTGGACCCAGAGCTGCTTTCTGGTGAATGCTGCTGCTGTTTCACCTTACCCTTATCGTGGTATTTATTAGAAAGTGCATAGAAGACACGCTGCAGCACAAGGAGACGCTTTCGAAGAGCTCCAGCAAACGGAGAGTCTGAGCACACCATCTTTGCCAGTGCCAGCTGGCTGCTAAGAAGGGCATCCAAGTAGTGGTCCTGTTCATCACTAGATAGAGATTCCCGCTCAAAATCTGGTAACTGAGGTCCTTTGAGGCACAGAACCTGCTGGGGCAATGGCACTACTTCTTTATTGCTAACTAACTTAGCGTACAAGACAGAAACTCCCTCCCTTGTTGCAATAGATTCACTGTCTTCTGTGATCCAGGAGCTGTTTAGGTGTTCAAGCCATTTCAGCTTCACAGGCGGGACCATAGCTGCCATGCTGGTTTACTTCTTTGCCATTAGTCCTGAAGATGAAAAAAAACTGTCAATAGGTATGCAATGTTATCTACAGATCTTACTACTCACTGCAGGACAAACCCAAATAATCCTTTCAGAAGGTAAGCAGCAAAAGATTAACCACCAAGAATTACTAAAGTTTCACCACTTGACCTACATGTATGTGCAACTTACTTAACATGATGTAAGAATTTTAGTGTCTGCATTTTCTAAGTCCATATGCACAAAAATTCACACAAAGCAAATTTAATTCTGCTAAGTGACACAAACAGCATTTAGCAGACAAGGCAATTTAAGGTTTAGATGTCAAGAACCACAAAGGTACAGGGCTGATAAGCATACCTCAGCACTATAATGATTTATGTCTGCAGGATCATCCATGTAATGGTATGATATTTTGCCATTTTATATGAATAAAGGATTATAATTCCAAAAACATACACTGAGTTTGAAAAATTTCTCACATACAAGAACACAGACTGATCACAACTAGATGAATCCAGGGTTCTTCTAAGTCTGAGAAAATTTTTAAAAATTAATGAATTAAAAGAACATTCTGATCCCAAAGAGACACTCAAGTTACTAATTTTAATGCTGGTAGCATTTAGAACTTCAGTTTCTTCAAGAGGGTTCTTGATGTCAACTCTAAGTTTTCCCAAGCTAGTTTATAGCTTAATATGCAAAGAGGCTTCTTCAAAGTGAGTGTTTTCCAACTGCTTGTTTTAAAAGAATTTTCCCTAAAGTAATGCTTTACCTCCTATTATACAAAATAGATTTGTTTAACTCCTGTTTTATAATCATTAACCATGGGTTACATAGGCTCTGAATGATCACTTTCTATTCTTTGACCCTTTAAGGCCTAATGTATTCAATTTCACCAAAAAGAACTATAATTTCCTGAAGGACAGTTTTGTATCCTTTGGTAGTGTGAGCCCTATTTGATCTAATTTCAGACTAAACCCCTGGGGGAGGAGGGAGTCTGTGCCATGTAGTGAAAGTCGGTGCTGCTGCCATGCCATGCTTGTAGGGCAACGGGTAACAGGCAGAGCAACCTGGTCCTCATTTTGTCTTGACATTTCACACTCAGAAAACATAAATTAAAAATATAAACTACCACAGTTCTTCTGCCAATACATCTGCCAAAAAAGCACACTATGTACTACTAAGCACCTGCTTTTATTTCAGCCAAATTTTCCCTACAATAGATTAATTTCTTCATAAAAAGCTTTATTTGAGCCCCAGTGAGCCCCACCCAAGTAACTTCCTTTGCACTACAGCAGACCCTTACCCAGGTCTATCCCACAGAAAGTGGAGCCACAGCTGTTAAGTACCGTTCAGAGCAGGGAGCATTCCTTGCATTTCATACAAGACACACCTTCTGTCTACTCACACCACAAAACTCCCCAGAGGCTCAGCCTCCAAGTGACACAGGCAGGTACTATTATACCCAGGACCCTGCTCACTAAGAAAAGGCTACACTGTCTCATTTGTCAGAAAGGATTTGCTAACTACCAGTTGCTCCTAATAGAAACTGTAAGGCCAACTAATGGAAACATCCCAGCTCTGGTCTTAGGAGAAGTCTGTGCCTTGTCAAGAGGTAAAACATGGGGATGTAGCTCCATTAAGAAGTTCTCTGAATAGACCCATTCATGGGCTTTAAGCTTTCACCAGCTGCTCTTCTTTCAGAAACTTCAAAATGTGCTCATGTACCTCAAAGGTGCAAATACTGCTGCTTTTCCTGAAAATCGATAGATTTTTTCCCTCCTGCCCTCGTATGCATCTCTAAAAATAAGACTGAAGCTTGAAGCTGAGCTCTTAGCAGTGCCCTACTCTCCCCTCCTGCAGCTTTTGGAAGAAATACGTTGGTCCACCTCGAAAAAAACATTCCATTTCATGTGACAAGCAGAAGGCTTTAACCAGACACTGCTCGTAATCCTGGAAATGCTCTCTGAATACAAATGTAAATCATCTCTGTCTCTGCATGTAACAACTGCAGATCACTGAAGTTAAGCAGAAACCAGGTAACAGTGGTAGCACAGTGTATAGGCAGGGTTTATTTCCTCCAGCTTGTTGCCATAAATACAACGTTTGTAATTGCTCCAGAGCCTGGACATGGACATCTCATTTCTTTTTAGGGCAGACAAAAAGAAAATACATTTGGCTTTGAAAACTCAAGTGAATACTCACTCCTGTTACACTTTATCTGACCGCTGCAGGGTCAGGTGAACACGTGGAAGGTACCAAGTGCGCAGGGCCAGTCCCACAGGGTGAAGTCCCACACTGTCTGAACATGCTGCTCACATGGTCATGCACAAAGGGAGAAGCCAGAAACATGTGACAAGTGGAGAAAAGTACTCTTCTTTTGTCATCATAAACCTAAAACAGTCTAAAGGTACAGCAACAGCTTTATAAAACTATTTCAAAACTGGAAGACTTAAAACACTTCAAACTGAAGTACCCAGAACTTTCTGGGATTTGTATTTAAAAAAAAAAAAAAAGCCCAGCTCTCCTGCCCTTACTCCTTCATTTTGCCTCCTGCTCCTCGGGTGGGGGTGGGGAGAGTAAACTGTGAGAATGTGCAACACAACTCATTTGTCATATCTTTTAGAACCACAGTTCCTGTTGAGGAAATCACCATTTTGAGGGAGTAAATGTTTGCATATATTTTACTGTCACCTATTGGTAAGTCAACTGAAAGGGGACTTCAAGCTCATAGCTGAACAAGGATTCCAACAGTGTTACCAAATTTAACACCTATTTCAAAGTTTTACTCCAGGGAACAGTGGGGACAAAATGCGTATATCAAACCCTAAAAGCCAAGTTCTATGTATCCTGGATGTAGAATTTTTCTTTCAAAATAGCAGTGGCAGCAACTTGAGCTGCAGGGCAAGACACGTGAAGGTAGCTGAGCTTGCCTTCAGAGCTTGTTGGCCCTGAGCAGCATGGGCAGCGCTGCAACTGAGCTCAGGGAAAGGCCTGCTTCACCTGACCCTCCACTGGAGTGTGTGCACCAGCACAGGGACAGCTGTCACCCATCACTGACTGCACACCATGTGTTGTTTGCTCCTCTTACATCACATGAATGGGAATGTGAGGAAAAGAATTTTCAAATGAAACCTGTGAAAGCACAAGGAATATAACCAGGGAAGGCTTTTGCCTGAGCTAAGAGGAGAGTAGAACACTTAAAAGATGGAAGAAAATGTGCTTAAGAGAAGTCTCTTTTAATGTTATAAGAAACATGGAAATTACCTGCAGCAGAGACAAAGGTTTTCCTTTTATCAGTCCATTGCTTTAAATGCACCCAAAGGTGAACCTGTAACTTCCAAAGCTGAATCCCACTGCAGACTGAATGTGCATCCCCTCGGTTTCAGATTGTCTCTTCAAGCTCAAAAGTCAAAACCAGATATTTCTGTCTGGTCCATTCATAGTTTTCCCCATTATGCAAACAAACGCACCACACGGCCAAACTACCACTCAAATTCTAAGCTCAGAATCCAGTTTCCACATCCTGCAATAACTAGTAAGCATAGATGGGAGGTAAGGGGATGCATTTCAAATTCAAAGAAATCAACTTACAAGCAGCCCTAACGATTGTGAAAGCATAATCATTAAATGATTGGCACGCATTTCCACACAGCCAAGAACTCAGAAAGAAAGCTGTTGAGTTTTCCATTACCCCTTTATCCTTGTATTTCTGTTAATCTATCTAGTTACATAACAAGTTTTAAGAAGTTTTGGCTTAGATATGTTTGCTGCACCTAAGGAAGGAACACACACAAAACCAAGAGCCTGCAAATGTTTGTCAGCAAGACAGAATAAACACTAATAATAACTGATACACTTAAGATTTTCCCTTTTGAGTAAAAATAGGGAAAAAGAGGAAAGTTGTCATGTTTCAGGGAAAAAAGCATGCAGTCTTCAGTGGTCTAGCAAACAATTTTAAAGAATTTTAAATACTCTGTGTTATTAACGAGTTTGGTTTTTTCTGAAATAGGAATTAATTCAGCCTGAAACCACCAGCTAATTTTTACAGGTCACTTAAAATATTAATTTTTGTGGTGTAAGCTTTCCTAGAATAACTAATAAATCACATATATTAAAGTGTGAATGGCCTGTTGCCAGTCATTATTAAATACAACAGACTATTGGGCATATTAAAATTAAAATTAAGTTTATATCACTAATGAAATAGGCCAAACAGCCAATTCTTTCACTGAGAAAAACTGCATCTTTGTTAAGGAAAAATAACTATTCCCCTATCTCAAACAAGAATAAAGTAAGAGACTCAAGATGCATCTAACTACATTTACAAGTTATTTCCATGAAGTAGAAATAAATTATGAAGACAGCAACTATGAATGCTGTTCCTTCCTTCTCTCTGCTACCACAGCAATTTAATCACAGAAACAGAAAGAGGAACTTGATCTTGTCAGTAACCCCAGCTTGCTTATTTCATATATACAATACCAAGTCACTGACTGCATGGATGACTAACACCTCAATGTACAACTGACCAGGAGACACAACAAAATGGGTATTCCACTACAAATGTTTCCATATTTTTATACATACATACACACGCATATATATTTATATTTTGGTATTTATATTAGATACTAAAGATATCTGTGTTTCATGTATATGTGTCTGAAAGCACATAATCTTTCCAGAACAATTATTTATTTTCAAAAGTGGAATGATTCTTGCAAAACATTTCAGTGAACATCAAAGTGAAATTATCAAGAAAATGATGTAGACTTTTTTTTGTGTTTATATAAAATGACATACATAAGGTAAAATGTGACTGAAAAGTAACAGAAAATTTTCCAGCCACTTACCACCATCTCCTAAATTAGCTATGGAAAGAGATTTTTGTAGAAAGGGAACAAAGCAAACCCTAAAGATTTCACATAAATCCACTTGGTTGGCTCAGACATGAAGACTGTCAAACCTCTAAGAACAAACTTTTTTTTCAGATTTTTACTACAGCTTCAGGAAACCAAGAAGTTTTTTGGTCTTCTCACTTTGAGGTAAGTGGGACAGCTTTGATCACCTTCAAATGCAAGAATAAGAACTCACAAGGGGGGGGAAAAAAACCATTACTAAAGAAGTTAGTAAGGGAAGTTCTCAACTTCAACACAGTCAAAGGACTGAGGAGTTTGGAGACTGCCCCAAATACCTCTATATTCCAAGGGCATGGGGGGAAATGAGAATAATTTACAAAGGACTTCAGCATGGGGTTGAAGGTTAAAGTCTATAAAGTTATAAAGATTCTGTTTCTCAGTCCAGCAGGAAAGACAGGTCTTGGACAGAATATACGCACTTCCCCGAAGGAATTTCCATAGTCTTCCCTTTCCATGTGAGCTTGGAAATTATGGGAGATGCTTGAATTTGTCACCCAAGAACCACCTCCATACAGCCAGCAAATTTATCCCAATACAAGTAAACAGGAAGCTCCCTTCTAGGGTTTAGATTTTAAAAATGCTTAGAATTCTTAAAAACTCCTCAGAAGTTGGTGTGTGTAGATCTAAGAAAAAGATTGCTGGGACAATTTAAAGAAAGGTGGATATTGGGCAGAACATGTACAGTGTGCCTACATCACACTCTTTTTGAGTAGCTCCTTTTGAGGTAAAATCAGGAAGATCAGGAACAGCTCTAGGCAATTCCAGAGAGGTAACACTGAAGTCCTGCAGGAATGGATATAAGTATGAAAGTCAAGACAAGAAAAAATGGAGGGGGTTGTGTTTGGTTTTAAAGAAAGTTGCAGAAAAGATCCTTAAAAAGTGGAAGACATGATTATTATCTTGCTGCTTTAAGAAGTACAGAGTTTAACAGCAGAGCTTCCCCACAAAACATGTTTTGCTTTTTCAGTCCTTAGCACAGACACTCAGCTTATCAACAGACAGAAACTACAGAAACATGTGGAAGGGAGAAGCTGATTTTAGGGCCCTTTTTTTCTTTTTTTCCCCAAAACATCATCACCTCCAACACAGTGGCTCTACCTCATTGCCAAGTGCAGGTAATCACTGGTATTCCAGCAAGAATAATAGAAGCCCACAGATAAGGAGAAGGAAGGTACAACTGCTGCTCAGGCTGTGAAAAGGAAAATCTGAACCATCAGCTCAGAAATGTAGGTAAATCTTGAAGCACAGTGATTTCCCATTGCTTGTACAAACCTGAATCTTCCTGCTTAATTGTTATTTTACAGCTTTGTGCTTTCCTCCCTGTACAAGGCCCAAAGAAGTAAACATTGTAATACAGGGATAAAAAGCAAAACTGATCTTACATAAAGTGTTGTGAACACAGCAAACAAGGGGAATATATTTTAACCTAGTCTTTAAGACAGGCAGAACTTCTCACAGTCCATGGAGATTTTCCAACCCATAAAATGGATAAAACTATATACAGTATGAAGAAAATCCATTTTCTTCAATCAGTGACACTAGCACACACACTGAAGATACAACAAGGCCAGAATTTAACAAAGCTACATACTACCACACTTTTCTTTAACTTAGCCTGACAACAGCAGAAATCAAGCACACACAAAAACAATTATTCTGACAGAAGCCAAGTGCTCAGGCTCTTAGAACTCCTACAAAAGTAGCTGAAAGCTTTATTTTCTGCAAAGCTCTTGAAAAACTGCACCTATAAAGCTGTAAATACTATATGTCCTAAAAATCAAGTTTTCTCAGAGGAAAAATAAACCTCACAAGCATTCACTCCCTCCCTCTTGCAATCAGCAATTTCAGCAACCTTTGTAAGATGCTGACTACGTTTATTTTATGGGAACCTAATTACAAAAGCTCGTAACACAAGAGGTCTGCCTGTACAGTCAAATCACAGGCAGGAAACACCAAAACTGAAGAACATGCAAAGATCTCGTTGTGAAACTGAATTCTATTCCCTGCCTGCCTGTGATGTTGTACCACACACCTGTGCAGAGCTCTTCACTGTGTGTTCATGGACAATGAACTTTCCTAGAGTCTGCAGCAGTTCCATTTGCTATTTTCAGCATGAAGGGTCCTAGAGCACCTTCTGTGCTCAAGGTACCTTCAGCATGATGTCACCTGGGTGGTTTCTAAAGAGGATTAGAAAATTTAATATTTAAACAGATGGCGGCCAGAGCACACTACAGCTCTTGATGCTGCTACAAGTAGTTAAAGCTTCATTTGCAACTGTGAGAAATTAACTTCTGTGATGGGCCAGAAAAATCAAGCCTTTTGAGGCTCATGCAAAACTCAGGAAAGATATTGCAATCAAAATAATCAGGTAATTCTATGAGCTCGTTAAGAACATAATTCAATTAATTCACTGCAAGTGACACTGACTACTGAAGAACTTTATCCTGTGATATTATTTTAGATATTTTTTGATAAAGTAGAAGTTCTGAGTTCATTGCCAATCACAGCTCTGGAAAAGCTAATTTACCCAGAACACGACAGAAAATCTGATGCAATATGTTTCCATTTACTGCTCCACTGCATTGACAGTATTACAGTTGCATTATACAAGTGGAATATCTTTGAAGTTGCAACATTTTAGTTTCCCAGCATAAGCACTTAGAACCCCTCTAAATTATTTTGTTAATTCAAACACATGTAACATTCTTACCAGTAAACCAAGGCCTTTAGTCTGTATCCAAGTCTACTATTCTGTCAAATTCCTAACCTGTACGATTCCAGAGTTGCATGTGGAATTCAAGATATGCCTGTACCTTTATTTTGTGCAACAGAAGGACTGTTCTCTGGTTTTGCCAAGTTCCAGTCCTAAGAGTTCCTGACATTCCATAAAATGACAATTACCTTAAGTTTTTATCTTTCCAGTCCTTCACACTTCTTACAAAGGAGACACAAAGTCCCAGTAAGAATCTTGCTTCACATGCTGCCAGCTGGTAGAGTGCAGCAATTTTTGCAGTCCTTATTAGAATTTTACAATCTGAAAGTACAACTAAAACAAACTGATTTGCTTCCCTTTTTTCATAATTAAAGGGCTGTATATACAGGATTTAGCAGTAGGTATCAAGGCTCCAAATAACATGTACAGCCTTTTACTTAAAAGGTGATTTAGAAACCAAGAATATATAAAAGTAATTAAAATCCTGCCTTGTCACAGGCAAAAAATATGGAATGTACAGAAATGCAAAACCCACAAGATGTTTCATATTGCTCATGACCAGGGGACACTGACAGTTGAAACCAACAGAACATATAATGCTGCCTAGAAGAGTTATCTGTTCAATATTTCACCAGTGCCAAAAAGCACTGCAGGTCACTATGCAAGGTAGGAATCTTCAAATGTTCTTTTCAGCCTGTCCAAGTAGTCTAGACACACCGTCATGACAGATGCGAGGTGAATGGAATCCATTCAGAACAGTCATGGGAAAGAAAAACGAGAAAATGATAAATTAGAAAATACTGACACTGCAGTGAAATTACTACAAATTCACAGAGAATTTAAAGCAAAGAGACAAAAAGTGTCATTAGAAGCAGTAAAAAAAGAAAAAAAGGCAGTGGTGCTAGTAATAGGAGATGGACTATAAATCAATGTAGAAAAAATGAGTTGTGGTCTCCTATGAATCTGGAATGGGAAGCAAGGAGCAAAAGGAACTAACCCAGAAAAAGCAAGCAAGAACAGCAGCTACATCAGATTGTTCTTCACTCCTGAAATATTACAGTGAAATACACACCAGCATTAATTCATGTGAACATCTGTCTCCACTGAGCACAATGGCCACTATCTTCCCTCCCTGTATTAGCCTCCTGCTCAGCATATGGAAACCAAATGAATGACATCATCATTCCGAATAAGATTAATTAGGCAAACAACCATCAACTTTTCTTTCCAAATATTGAATTCCACCTAGCCTTATATTTGTTAAGTAAGCCATGGTAAGGTTCTACTTGATATTCTTCCAGTTTTAGTCTTCCTACATGATTTTAGGTTCCTGTGGGATTATTTATTTATTCATTATCAGCTATAGTATTGAAACCAATATAATCCTATGCTTTCAGCTAGTCACAACTGGTCACTCCAAACACCTTTTCAGAGACAGAGTAAAGGAAGACAAAGTTATTTTTAAGTTAATACAAAATTAAAGCTATTTGCCCTTTTGCCCTTAGGTTTAAAAAGAAAATGATACAAAAACCTAATCATGGTTTGTCAGCATAAACCCCTGAGGGCTGTACAAAATCTACCCAAGCAGAGAAGAAATAAAAATTATCATTATTGTTCAGCAGATAAACTTAGAAAAATCAATTTAGTCCATTACTTCTTCAGATGCTTTAAGATTACTGAAACAAAAGCTGAGAATGCAAGACGCTCCACATACACAATCATCAAAAGCAGTTAGTGAAGAGGAGCTGAGAAGCAGAAATTCCCATGCATCAAAAACATCCCAACAATTTGAGTAAAGAAAGGTGCCTGATCTTGCATTGGAAAAGGGATGAAAACTCTGGGGAGGTTTTAACACTACCACTCTCCCCAAAAAGTACAATCACTTGTACTTCTACTGTGTAGTTACAGTATTTTCCACCACCACAACACACAGAAACAGACATCTTCTTGCAAAAACTACAAAAAATTTGAAGATGCATTTACTAGAAACATGATTTGAAATTGAGAAACTCAGCAATGGACAGGAGAGTGCAATATGTACAGACAGACAAAATTCAAACACACTCAACTTTCAAGTTAGCTGTACGTAAGCAGAAAGGTGGACTACAGCCTTTAGATAGATATCTAGATATCCAGATATATAAAAGGGATGCATAAGAGCAGTGGAGAGATACCTGTTATCAGGGCCTGTGGTGACAGGACAACAGGAAATGGTATTAAACTGAATATGGGTAGCTTTAGATTGGATATAAAGAAGAAACACCTCAATGAGTGTGGTGAGACACTGGAGCAGGTTGCCCAGCTAAGTTGTGGATGTCCCTATGTGTTAACACTTCCTGTTAACATTTGCATTTCTTGACTCATAGAACTCCTGTTATAACTAATTGAAAAAGAAACTTCTGTTGTGTAAATTCATGCATTTGTAAGGAAATATTTGAGGATGAAATTTCAGTATTACCTAGTCCTGACAACAACAAAAAACTTATTACTAGTAAGGAGGACTCAAACTGCAGGCTCTCCTTTAAGCAGCAAATTAATTCCAGCTCCCAGCAGAGAAGATGATTGCTCGAGCCACCTGAACATCCTTCCTACTAGCTTGGTGACATCAGGTCAATCACAACAGGCAGCCCAGGCCAGGGAACATACCTGGCCAGTTCCAAGGTCACAGTTACGCTCGCTGTTGATGGGCAAACCCTGCAGCCGCTGGGCTCCAGGCTGGCTTTGTTTTCTTTTTGTTATATTAAGAATTTACAAGGGTTACTCTGAATGACTCCAATGCACAGCAAGCAGCTGCAGCACACTGGCAGTTATTTCAAGCAGCCCTGTGGCAGCAGAGCTTCTTCTGGGGGCTACTTCAGATGTTTTTAAAGAGCTAACACCTACTAGATTTCAATGTTCCACTTGACTGCCAGTCACTACAAGGGAGACAGACAAAAAGAAAACGTGGCAGCAATTTCAGAGCTTGAGTACTTCTGAGAGCCAATCACGAGAAACACAACCAGCACAGTACTCACCATTCACTATGAGGACTTTGACAGCAGGAAGTCAAAGCAGCCATAGAGAATTGCATCTCACTTGTAACTAAAACACACCAGTGCAAGATAAAAATCTCTCGAGTTACACGAACAGAGGAAGATTAAGTATCTGTACAAGATCTAAGCCTGTTGTATTGAAAGGTTAACGACTTCCTAACAACCTATGACCAGAAATCAAATGCCTGCTCCACCAAGCCTACCTCAAATACATATAATTTCTGTCTCCATTACTTATTTTTAAAATGGAGATAAATGCACCACAAGTATTACAAGAATAATTACACTAAAAACAGAAAGAAAGACTGGAATACTATGTGTGTCTTAACATCTTAAACGAAAGTACTTAAATATACATAATTTTACTATTCAAAGACAAATATTATTGATAACATCACATGTAGCTTTCCCCATCTGTAAAACGGCCCTATTCCAGTCATTACTGATACTTTAAAATACACAGAGCACCCCTGTACTGTTTTCTTTGAAAAATAAAGGTTATGGCTACCTCAAATTGATAAAGGTGAAAACCAACAAAGCTCTTTAGTCAGGTCACTTAAATCGTTTCCTAATCAACTACTGTCCATTTCATTCAGATCTGAAACAGCAGAACAACAAGTTTTCACTGGCAAACTATTTTTCAATTCAAGGATTAAATTAATAAAAAAACGCTGTGTTATATTCTTACTATGCCAAGCAGTCTCTTGGCAAAAATAAATCAAAGACTTTACATCCCTATGCTTAATTAACAATTAGATAAACAACTCCTTTACACAGTTTCCAAAAAAAATTTCAACACTCCCACTTCCCCTTTAACTTACACATTTCCAACAACAAAAACATGTTTAGTCTTAATGTTCAAAGAACAAAACATACATTACATATTTAAATAAGGACATAGGAGCAGAGAAGAAATCCTCAGTACAGGTTTGTACTCACAGACAAAAAGCTTTAAGATGTTTCATTTTAAAACACAACCACTGTGACAGAGCCACCTAACAAATTCCTCATAGGTGTGAGGATACAGGAGACTGGCAATGCCCTTTTGTCCTGGAGCACAACACTGTACAGCTTTTAATCTTTCATGCAAAATAACAGATTCCTCTCAGAATGGGGAAGCAGTAGCAGAATGACCAGGTATACAGTCTACTTTTCCAGATTAAATACCTATTATATTTTTCCTCAAAACAATGAGACTTAACCCTGAGATCCAAGTCCTCTGCAGTCCCACACCCCAGGGGAGCAAATGTAGTATGTATGGGGTGTCTAACAAGGAACATTAAATTCAGCGCATGTAAACTTAGAGCTTTGAGGTTTTGTTATGAAATACCAGCACAGAACACTCCGCTAAACCACAAACCTCATCAACCTCATGAGATGATACACACGTGTATATATGCAGATACATACAGGGTATGATACATGTATATAGACCATATGGTTCCAGCTACAGTAAATTACACCATTCAAGAGGAAACAATCAGCTCAGGTATGTGACAACAGAAATGAACATGTTTCAACTGCACTAAACCTCCCCTATATACACTGTGAAAGGGAGAAGGCATAACAGTAGGATTCTGCCCTTTAAAAAAACATTAAAAGCAGCTTGTATACAGCAACATCTCAATGAAATTGACCATATGTAGTTAAAAAAAATCCCCAAAACACAACAGCAAAACACCTGCTAGGACTTCACTTTGAAATACAAAATAAATCATCTCTAAGTAAAAGTACACATATAATGTTCCAGTATTGCAAGCAAGAGCCAGCAAATATGCCATGGGAAGACGGTGCAATTCAGATGAGAGGTCTGGATATACGAGGAACACCTACCTACAGTCATGCACACAGCTGATGAAGGCTAACATGACAAATTTCAGATTGAATTTTGTGGCACCTGCCAGGTCCACCTGGGATGCACGTAGCCAGAGATGCGTTTAACACTAGAGGAAAATGCACGGCCACACTACAACCGCATTCATGAGGTTCACGGGGAAAAAGCACAGGCTCCGAGGACCTTGGCCGAAGCAGAATGCGTATCGTTTATACCGCTTCGAAGAGGCACAAAAAGCCCCCACAAAGGCAGAAGAGCTGCCGGAGGACGCCCGTCCTTCTCCCACCCTCAGCAACAGGGCAGTGACACCCGACCGGCCCCACCTGCCTCCCCTTTTCCTCACAGCCGCCTTCACGTTCCCCCGTTCCCGGACGCCCGCGGCTGCGGCCCCGCGGTGTTGTCGGGCGGGGAGAGCACGGGGAAGGCGCGGGGAGAGCCCCCCCGGCCCTGGGCTCGCCCAGGCCTCCCGGCCCTGCCCGCGCTCCTCAGCCCCGCGCGGCCGCGCGCTCACCAGGCAGCGGCGGGGGGACGCGGCGGCGCTCAGCCCGGGAGCCCCGCGGGGCCGCGGAG
>VWPU01000404.1:0-11887 GCA_013398955.1 Callaeas wilsoni
TCTACTTGTGAGCCCTTTGTTAACATTTTTTTCATTCCTCTGCCCAACAGTGGAGGGTGAGCGAGGAACTTTCGTGGGTGCCTGGTGCTGGGCCAGTGTCAAACCATGACAGATATTTTTAATCATTCTTCAGTTTAATCTTCTGAAATGTTAGTAAATGTGCAGGATAATACTTTTTTGTGGCTGACACAGTGAAAAAAGTGTTGGAAGCCTGAAACTGAATGAGCTGAAAAGACAGTACATAATTCTATTTTCTCCAGATTTCCCCTCTATTCCTCTTACGTTAATTTATGAGATTTATAGCTTCTTTTTAGAAAGTGTATACCTCCTAGATATTCCTACTTCACAGGATAATATCTCCAGCATTATCATCTTTACCCACGCAGGAGCTCTGCCTTCCTGGTCATGAGATACTACAGAACATGAAAAAGTGAACATTTCTGGCTTGGGGCTATTCTGATGGCTGTGAATGTCAGACTTGCGAACAAATACAGAATGAAAACATTCCTAATGGATCACAAGCTGTCCAACAAACTTCACCTTTTATTGGATCAATTTATTTATCCTGACTTTCATGCAGCCCTCCTCTCCAAAGCCCCAAAAGACACACAGAGACCATAACCCCCTCCCCCACAAAGCAAGCCTATCATTTTTTTCCACTCTTCTACTAATTTAATTTATAATAGGCTGCTTTGGAAAAAACTAAGTTGCCCTCTGATAGCAATAGCTTTGGGCTTCTATTAAACATAACTGGTACAATTTTGTAGTGCATACCTTCTAGAGCAATAGATGAAGAGAATTTAGATTTCTGCAGCTCCATAATTGCATTGTTATTTACCCTCTGCTGAAACTGTTTTCTAGAAATTAATGTTTATCTTTCATATGTAGGATATTTTATAATTCAAAGTAGCTAAAGAAAATACTTAAACTTTCCAAAGTAATCTGTGTTTTATTGTCTCTGACATCAAGGAGTCTTCTTTGTTCATTCATAGCAGCCTCCTTTGTGGAGCTAATTAGGTTTTAATTATGCCATTCCTCAACCAACATCCCATCCTCCCCATAAACTGAGGTTCCTGTGGCTTAAATCTGAATTCAAAATATTAAGACTGAAAAATTCTTGTTGATTTTTTTTTACTAAGATTCTGATACTGAAATTTCTAACGTGCATCAAGATTTAATAAAGACTGAAAATGCAGACAAATACTATATTTTTCAATAAACCTCAGTTTCATTTAATCTCTGGTTAAGGTCTAGAGCTTACATACCTAAGACTTAGATACCTGTCTTTTATGACCAAGGTCTTTTAAGTGTTTTCAGTGTGTGCCAAATGCATCAACTGAACAAGATTTTGAGGTATGTCACTAAGGAGGCTGCCCCTTGTATATAGGAGATCAGGGAATAAAGCAGACAGTCAGGACAAAGAAGATTGAGCATCAGTTCTTCCTGGTCAAGATTTTCAAACTCAAATCTCTTGTGAGTTTAGGTTATGGGATGAGAAATATGTGCTTCCTATTCCAAAATTAAACAAAGAAAATGAAGGATTGCTAAGATAAAAAGACTAAATGAAAGTGCCATCTTCCTGCTGAAAAAAAAAAAGGTTTTTTTAGTTGTGTAAGCAAAATTTCAAGCACATTCTTCAGTGTTTGCTTCGTCATTTACATCCTTTACCTGGAAAATACTATGAAAAAAGGCACACTTTTCTAAGTCTGTGTGTAAAAACACTGTTATTAAGCCTGTACCCAAAAAGGGGAACTATTTTCTTTAGCTTTTAAAAGTAAAAACTTTTCTGCTCTTGATATCCTAGCAGATGTCCAGTTAAGGATTCTGGATTGTGGACTGGGAGAAGGTGTTCCATGGTGACAGTGAGACTCTGTAAACCCTTTCAAGTGAAATGTTCAGACCCTGAATCTATCCTGCAAGAATGTGAGTAAAGTATTTGGCTTCATCACAAACATTTTAGCACTGTATTCCTAGATATCACAGAGGAATATAATTTTTTAGGATGAAGTCCAATTAAGAGATGTGTTATGATTAAGAAATTTTGGGGAGGTTTTGTGGATTGCACATAATAAAGACTAAGGTGGGAGAGAGGGAAGAAAAACATACAAATAGGAGAATGAGGCTCCAGTCATTAGCAACACATGATTGGCACTTTGATGGAAATTATGAAAACCTCACATTAATTGGCCCAACTATGACCTCAGCTTCTCTGCTCTATTTGTTTACTTTTCCAGAACTACTCTTTGCTCAGAATCAAGAGAGATCAGAGCTAAGATTCTTGTGTGAGTAGGGATTAATGATGTGTAAAGATTACAAGACTAGACAAGCATTTTATTGGCTGAGTTGCACCTGGAAGTTTAGGAAGCTGAAGAAGTTTTGCTGGCAAAACTGGAAATCTTGGTGTTGCTCAGTGTCAGTTGTAGTGTCCCACAGCTGTCTGTAGCAAAGGACAGCAGATCTGCAGCATTTTATTTATTAAACTCTTATTCTTTGCGTATTTATACGTTAGGTGCTTTTATGGGGTAGTGAAAAGCCACTTCTTCCCCCAGTTTTTCCCAGAGGTACCATTTCCTACTTTGAACTTTTGCAAAATGAGATCTAGGAAGTCTCCATCTTCCTTGTCATGCTTTGCTAAAAGCAACAACTTTCCTTGCTGATCCTTCACCCCTTGAAATGGTTGGACCTGTACAGAGCCTGATTGTGCAGCTGGGAGATCGGAAATCTCCAAGCTTGGTACTCAGGGAAAACAGAAGGTGGCGATGCAGGAGATTTTCCAAAATTATCTACTCAACATGAAGGAATGCCTTGTTTATTCAGTCATGTTGCATGTAACAGGATTTAAAATGAAATAGATTTAGAGATAGAAAAATTAATCAAATTTATTTAAAAATTCATAAATAAATTAGTTAAATTTATTTAACAGTAAAGATTCTCCCTAGCAGTTTCTGTATCTAAGTCAGCCTTCAAACCTAACAGGCCAAAAAATAATTTAGGGGTTGGTATATCTTTGGAAGCTCTTGAAACTGCAGTTGCCTGACTTCTGTTTTGGAAGGCATTTATTGAAGTCATTCGTGTTAAGGTTTGGGGCAAGACTTTCCTTCTTCAGTCCCAGATGATATTATCTGCATTTCTCTTTCTTGTTTATTTCCTGCAATTTCCTGTGAATTAGTAGCAGGATATCATCTTCCAGTGCAGGAAACCAAGTCCTTTCCTTTCTCTCTTCTTCTTAAGTCTCTTGATTAATATCTGTGCACCTCAATTAGCATATTCCTGGCTTCAGGCTTCTTTCTTCTGTTACTGACTTCTGAGAAGAAACTGGTAAAATAATGTTATGAGAAATGTTTATGCATGGTTTTCATACTGGATGCATAATTACTTTTTTTCTCTAAGCTTTATATAAATATTAAACATGAGATAGCAGACGGTAAAAGTGGGAATAGGTTTCTCTGAATAACAATTCTCCCCCCTCCACTCCTGTAGTTTTAGGGGGAACCTCAGGGGGAACCTGCCTAGTGAAGTTCCAAAGCAGAAACTGCATGTCAAGACACTGATTCCCATTAGCTACCAGTTTGTAACTATGATATGTTCAATCTGTCAAAAGAAAATGCTTTAGAATAACACCAGTTAATAAAACTTCTAGGATTTCGTTTACTTGTTTCTGCATTTGTAATTGGAAACATGTGCTTTCATTCATCTCTCTCCTCAGAATACTCTGCTGAGAGCTTGGCCTTCTCTTTGACTGTCTTCCTCTGCTAGAATATGTAAGTGGTTTAGTCTTGTTTCTTGAGAAATCTTTGTCAAGAATAGAAATGTTTTGATCACTAGTATGGATTGGAAACAAAAAATTCATCAACTTCATTTGTGTTGACAATGTCTGAAACCAATTCCAGGAGCATGAAGCAAAAGACAAAGAGGTCTTTGATCCTTTTGAAGATTTAAACAGGCAATGGCTGTCACAACTTGTTTATTTACTCATGAACTGTTCATCATATGAAGATTTTAAATCTTGTATAGCAGCAAAATGTCTGCTTGGATTTTTTTTTAACAGCTTAATAATGGATTCTTTTAAAATTATTTTGTCCCAATACAACTGTTAGTCTTTAGTCTCTAACCTTTATTTTCAGGCTTTTGACTACTTTGGACGCAGTGTTCTACCCCACCTCACAACATTCTGATGACATTGTCTAGGGTTCTGTTCTGGTGATTTAGCAGAGTGTCATCATGAAACAACAGGATATTAAAATTTGGTTTATATGTGACAGACCCAGTCTGAAGCTTGCTTCTGCTCCTGGTATTTCGATCCATCTTTGCCCTTACTTGAAGAATGCCCCGAAGCATATGTTATTCTTTGGAAGCATGTCACTACACAACGAAACAGCCAGTGCCTCCTAGGCTAAGAAAAGACGTGTTTACATTTCAGCATCTCATCACCCTGCACTTCCCTCAGACTGAAGTCGTACTACCTGTTGTATGCTCTTTGCTGCAGGTTCTGAAATGTCAGGCTGTGGTCAGAGCCTGATCTTCCTGCTCGTTGCCCTCACTGCACATCCATTGCTGTCACATTGTGCAGTGGGTGTGAGATAAAGGCTCTGGCCCCACTACTGACATTGTGGCCTCTTACACCTCAGTCCAGCATTGAGGACTGCTGCATAAAACACTAGATTGATTCTTTTCTAACACAAGTTGAAAATCTGTGTGCTCAAAGTATTTAGTATCCTAGCCAAACTGACTTCTAGATGTTAGAGAGGATTGAAGATACACACTTGCGCCAAAAGAAATACCTCTAGGAATCCGAGTCAGCAGTTCCTTTTGAGAAAATTATCTCTCTCCTATCAAATGATTTGTAACACACATGTAGTGATGCTATCAAACCATTTAGGTGATTTGTTTACTTTAAGATCACATTCCTTCTTATGTTGTTCCTTGTTTTTTTACAAATAGCAGCATAGATTTTTTTTAGAATAATCAAGAGAGCAAGAAAATAAGTATCTTTTGCCTCTTTTGAATTCATTATATATTTGTGGCACATTGACAGGTTCTCCATAGCCAGTTTTTCTCAATATTTGTTCAAATCATTGAAACAGAAGTGGGAAAGAGAGAGGAACTTTTACACTGGGATGAAAACCAAACCAAACCACAAATACCCCACCTTAAAGATGTCTTGGCTTGAGACTCAGACAATATATAATACCTGAAATGAGGCTTGACTCTAATTTAATTAGTTTTCTTTACAACCAAGGATATATTAAGATCTGATTTCCCTGGTGTAGTTTTCTTTCAAATAACCTGAAATACTTTTATGGCTATTGAAGAAATAGTAGCAATTCAGGTTTGTGCGAGGCATATGTATGTTTTACGCTGTGCGATGCATGTTTATTTTCATGAAGTCTAAAAATTTATATAAAATTTTAAAAAATCCAGGTGTGCTAGAATATCAGCTTTTATCAGAACCTTTAGCAAAAAGGGATGTGGTCCCCAGTTTTAGATGGAAAACCAGTAGCTATTGCTGCATTGATTCATTCAAATGCACAAAGCAAGTCCTAGTAATAACCATATTCCTATTTCTTCTGCATATGCAGAACCATGATTTAGGTTGGAAAGGACCTCACGAATTCTCTAGTCTGGCCAGCTTCCTACTCCAAGCAGTGTCAGGGGGAAAAAGGTACTTCTTATCTCCAGTCTGAACCTCCTTGTTTCAAGTTATGCCTGTTGTCTCTCATCCTCCATCAATGCACCATGCTGAAGTAAAATGCTTGCACAGGTATCTCACTGGCCGGCAGGATCACATCTGAAAAGTTTTCGCCTACAATAATCAACAGCTAGTGCTTCTGCTAAGGTGTTGCACCTGCTAAGTTATTGCACCTGCTTGTTTCAAGGCTGTAGTAGGCTCCTTGCTGTCCTTAGATGGAGCAGTAGGCAGAGGAGACCTGACTGCAGTGAGGAGTGCTGAGGAAGCAGAATTTTTATGACCTGAAGTTTCATGGTTACTTTGAAATAATCAGATTAAGACTTCTTTGTGTCTGTGACAAAACTTACATCCAGTTCACCAGCAACAGAAGAGATGAGATTTTACCCTCAACACTTTTTAAAGCTGTCAAATGGCTACTGCTCCTTTCTGGGTCAAGCATCATCTTGTACAAGGACAATTATTCCGTCCATTCTTGTTTGGAAAATGCATGAAAATCCCTGAACAGTGAAGAATATTTCTAATACTGATAGTTTTGCATCTGTCTAACTGACTTGCTAAGAAGGCTTAGAAAATAAAACTAAGTTACCGGAATTAAAGTAAATTAAGTAATAAATGACAGTAAATTATTGATAAAAACAGGGAACACTGCAAATCTAAGAAGAAAATAAACAATTTTATTTTAAAATTAATTTATATTCAAAATGAGAATACCTTTTATGTTGCCAGTCTTTATAAGGGTTTTATTTTGGGCATTTCTTCTCCTAGTTGAAATAATTATGACATTTATATATTGAATGACATATATCTCTGGCACTCATCTGATACCCTTTAGCGTGGTCCAATTATTTTCAGTGATGCGTCAGGGACGACTGAATGTGTTGCTTACATCCGAAGGCTAAACTAATGCTGCTTCATTAGGCACAAGCTGCATGCCCAGGGATGCTCAAAGCAGTTAAGCATCTGGGCCAATTTAGACTTTCATGTTTTCAGAACTTTTGCTTTAAATATTTTGCATCCCTCCCCACCCTTCTCCATGTCTCATCAGAACACACTCTTTTGTCTTTCTTTCACTAGAACAGGTGTTAACATAAGCAGAATATCGTTCAATGTGAATGGATTTTAAAAAAGTGACTTAAACATTGGAGGATATGCAGTGCTGTTTTCAAAGGAGACACATATTCAACTATGTGCAAAGCCTGTCTTGGTGAAGTGCATGTTTTATCAAGCAATAAAGATTTATGGGCCAGCCTCTGAAAGCTAGAGGCAACACCACTGTAATGCTATTTTTGTATGGCTTGGATTAACATGTGCACACAAATTCCTTGCATGTGAGGGTGTGTATATGCAGAGTGAGCGTGCAACTGCACTTAGAGGAGGGCTGCAGAAGGGGATTGATATTCCTACATGATATGTCTAAAAGCACGCAGGAAAAATGTTTAATTTGAAAAAAATGAGCTCTCTCTATGTGTGTGTGTGTGTGTGTGTGTGTGTGTGTGTGTGTGTGTGTGTGTGTGCTTGCCTAGGTATTGCTTGCATGCCTTGCCCTTTGTGTATTAGGAGTACTGCTTACATTTCAATTTCATATTGTTACAACTGATTTGGTATCTAATAAGGGACTCAGTACCCTCTTGGGATTCTATCCAGCCGTTTTCTCCACAATTACCATAAAACTCTAACTCTTAAGACAGTATACTAAGACCATAAAATGCACAACAGAGTTTTTATATACCACTATCTTCACCAGAAATTGGTTTGTTTGCTTAAGTGCCCTGCTATAAGGTGGTAATGGAAGTTCTGAACTCAAATTAGAACTTCAGTACCCTTATGAGTATGGTTCTTTCAACTCTATCTTCACAGGAGATAATATTCCTCTTTTGGAGGGAAATTCTATTCTTTTGGAGGATTTTTTTTCTGTTCTGTAAATATTTTGCTCTTTACAGAGTTCTTCCAGCCTTCTTAGCCCTCCTTTCTTCATCTATCATCATCCTTAAGTGTTTTAACTGAAGATAGCATAGAAGATGCTACTTACAATTTCCATGAAGAGTTCCTGAGTTCTGCAATTCCCTGTATTTTCTCTCATATAGCCTGAAATCAGCCCTTTATGGTGGACATATATCAGGACTTGCCAGATATTCTTAGGCTTCTAAAAAGCGGGAAGTTTTTGTCTTAGGTAGTTTATTGACTGTTTTTTGCTTGTCAAGTGAGATGGTAGAATCACAGAATGTGGTTGGACAAGGCCTTCGAGATCATCAAGCCCAGCTATTAACCTAACGCTGCTGTGCTCACAACTGCACCATGCCCCCAAGTGCCACATCTTCTCATTTCTTGAACATTTCCAGAGACCACGACCACTTTTCTGGGCAGCCTATGTAGAGCCTGACCACTGTTTCAGTGAAGAAATTTGTCCTACTACCTTATTTAAATCTACGACTTGAAGCTATTTCTTCTCTTCCGGTCACTGTTACGTCAAAGATTCATTTATTCTTCTGTATTATTTGTGGCTTAAATACTAATTAAATATTGTGTGTTACATCTTTAATCATCCTCTTACAAAGACAACATGCAAATTAAATTTTCTGATTCAGAAAAAGACATTTGGAATAGGTCATAATGGAATAAGTAAACTAATGGAACAAAAATATATAGCATAGCAACTCCATTGCTGTAGAAATTTTATAATGAGTAATGGAGTAGGCAGATGTGACTTACTTACATAATTAATAATTTAAAGTATTTATTATAATTAAAATTGTTGAAATTATGTGGATAGTAATCAGTTTTCATTACAGTTCTTTGCACATTTCAGTGCTATAATTAGACTGCGGCATCTGTCATTGCTGATTAATTTGTAGACAAGTCTATCTTCCCATTAAGATGTAATGTGTACCAAAGAAAAATTATCATTATCTAAAAATACAAAATAAAAAGTGATAGTGGTTTGGGGGTATTAGCTTTTTCACTTTATCATTTTTGGAATCGAGAACATCCCAATGGGGTCTGTACCATTCTCTGTGAGCAGCACAGGGTGGAAGGAGACAAAGCAGCTCTTTTTGCACTTAGAAAATAACAGCCTTTTTTTTTTAAAGCCTTTCACTAAACTCTTATACTCTTTGGGCTCGGCAGTCCATGAAAAGCTCTTCTAATTGTAGGAAGAGAAGAGCTTTATGCTATCAGGCTGTGAAGAGTAATAGTATCATCTAAATTGCAAAAAACTTAAATACCTCTGGTGCTCCTGCTGTGTTCAATAAAAATTGTGTTTGGCTTCAGTTGTACTAGGATTTGCCATTTTTTTACCTGTATTTGCTTGTTTGGTTGTAGTCTTGAAAAGCTTTCACCCATAAGTAAATGAAAGCTGTAAAGTCCCTGGTCTGTTCACTCAGCTCCTGGGATGCCAGAATGTTGTGCTTCTTTATTTTTTGTAGCCACATGTAATATACCTTAGCAGAACTATGGATACTGTTCATTGATGACCTGGCTAGGTCTGCCTTAGCTGCTGTGTTGCTTCTCTTGTGTTCTCTACTTGGATTGTACTTCAGGGTTTGCTGGATTTAACAGCAAAGGTAGTCTATGAAGTAATTTATGAAATGGCTTCTCCTGCTTCTTCTTCTCACCCCTCTGTAAGATTTCTCAATCTCCTTCGCTGTGCTGCCAGGTTTTTTCTGTCTTCAGTAAAAACTGAATCACTAGGCTGATCTAAGCTAAAAGATAACCTTCTGAAAAAAAGCACAGAAAGCAACATATGGGCAGAAACAGGGATGAGATCAAGAAAGATGGGAATTTTTGATCTCTTTTTTTTGCTAAGGGTAGCATGTTGAGACTATATGGTTCCAGTCTAGTCTCCTGTGAACTAAATCACAGGGAAATCCCATATGCAAAGCCACCAAGCCAGGACATACTTTGCAGGTGCCATTTCAGGGCTGGACATCAACCCACACGTGAGCTTCTAGGAGATTTGCTTCATTGTGGAGCACATATTTGGACTAATTCTGCTTTCAGTTTCTTAATCCACCTGTGCTACTGTGCAAAATTTTCACTTTGAGGCTGGGAGTATTTATACTGAGAAGCACTAAAGAAATGGGACAGTTTTTCAAAACTAACGTATTCTAGCAGGCAAATATATTTCTTCACTTCTCCAATACTAATAAAAGCCTTCAGTGCTAATTAGGAGAAGATAATCTCTTCCAATACACATTGCAAGTAGGTTTAACACTACTTAGAATGGCAACCACGATACAAATAGAGTATGCAAGTCAGGGTGTGTGTCATATCAATAAATATTTTTACAAATTCAATTACTTGACAATATTGAGAAATAAGTTTTCATGATGATTAAATCTGTGCTACTAATGAATATAGTGTTAAACCAAAATATAGCTGGCTGTATTAATAAAGTTAAGACATCACGTCTTAAGTCCTGTGCATGTATAGATATGTTTTGTACGAAATGCTTCAATGTGATATGGTCTTCTAAAACAACATAAGTACACAGAATTCTGTCCTTGAAAGAAAACAGAAGTCTTAGATTTTCAAGATTTGTAAGCATGAAGAATCTCAGCCATAGCACTTCATTAATGCAGTGATTTCATTTATTATGCCAAAGCTCACTTGTTTGCATGTGCAATGAGTTGCTTTTCTGATTTCTGGATGAGATAAATATAATGAAAATCAGGGGTTTTTTTTGATAGATATGAAGCCATCCAAAAATTTTAAGTTGAAGGTGTTGATTTTCTAATTAAAAATAAGATTTAAGGCATATTAAGCAGAGAGATTGCATTATGCAAAAAGTGTGAAATGAGTTGCACATTGCTGTGACTGACTGACATATTACAGGTATCATAATCATATTGCTCCATGATAAGCAGGTCATGATCAGCAGCAAGCAGAAAGATTGAATTAATAGAAGAAGGGACATCTAAACATTTATACCTAAGCCCAGGAAGGAGACTAGTGAGAAATCCTAGATATGAAGGTAGGCAGGTGAGATGGATACAAAGCTGTAGCAACTACTGTTAGGAATATGTGCAGTCATTTTCCAGCAATTTCCAGTCATATTCAGCATTATTCTAAATATGATGTTAGGATACTTCTAAGATAATTCTAAAATACAAGTCTGATATGTAGTAAAAATAAATGTCTTTTCCAGTCTTGTATGTTCATACTCTTGCAAGCGTCTCTTTTTGTTTTCAGAAGCACTTTCAACTGATTCTTGTTTTCTCCCTATCTTCAATATTATTATGCTTTTAATAGAACCCTAGTGGTACAAGCACAGTAGGAGCTGGAATATCATCCAAATTTTTATTTTGTTGCTAGTAAAGTAGCATTTTCAATAGACTGACTGCAACAGTAGACAAGGTAAGAACGTCCGTGTAATCTACCTAGATTTGTGTAAAGCCTTTTATATAATCTCATGCAGCATTTTGGCTACTAAACTGGAGAGAGAGAGTTTTGATAGATGGACTATTAGATGGATAAGGAATTGACTGGATGGTCACATCCAAGGAGTTATAGTCAATGGCTCAATGTCCAAGTGGAAACCATTTAAGAGTGGTGTCCCTCCGAGATCCATACTGGGACCAACACTACTTAATATCTTCCTCACAGATCTGGATGATGGCGTTGAGTGCTCCCTTAGCAAGTTTGCAGACCACATCAGGCAAGTGGTGTAGTTGATTCCCTGGAAAGAAGGGATGCCATCCAGAGGAACCTTGACAAGTTTAAGGTGTTGGGCCCATATTAATCTCATAGTCTCATGAATTTCAACAAAACCAAATACAAGGTGCTGCAGCTGGGATGAGAAAAACCCCAGTATCAGTAAATGCTCAAGGACATTGAGAGTAGCCCTGCAGAGGAGGACTTAGAGATACTGGTACATGAAAAACTGGACCTGAGCCAGCAATATGTGCTTTCAGTCCAATTGTATCTGGGGCTCCATCCAAAGCAGTGTGGCCAGCAGGCCAAGGGTGGATGATTCTGCCTCTCTACTTCGCTGTGATGAGACCCCACCTGGAATGCTGCATCCAGCTCACAGGTCCCCAGTGTAAGAAAGGCATGGACCTATTAAACATGTTGTTTGAGAAGAACAGCTGAGAGAGCTGGAATCATTCAGCCTGGAGAAGAGAACACTCTAGGAACATATTATTATGGCCTTTCAGTATTTAAAGGAGATTTAAAAGGAAGATGGAGAGAGAGTTTTTTCTT
>VWPU01000405.1:0-32335 GCA_013398955.1 Callaeas wilsoni
GGGCGGGGCGGCGCGCGGGGCGCTGCTCGCCTTTTGTTCGGGCAGGAGCGGGCGGGCGGCGGAGAGCGACGGTGAGCGGGGCCGGGGCTGGGGCTGTGGGGGACCGGGCGGGGAGGGACGGTGAGCAGGGCCGGCGTACCGGGCACGGGGAGCGACGGTGAGCGGGGCCGGCGTACCGGGCACGGGAAGCGACGGTGAGCGGGGCGGGGCACCGGGCATGGGGAGCGACGGTGAGTGGAGCCGAGTCAGCGAGCATCGGGCGTGGGGGAGCGACGGTGAGCGGCGATAGGCCGGCGGAACCGGGCAGGGATCGCTCCGGTGAGCGGGGACGGGTCTTGAGGACCGGGCTGGCGGCGGTCGCGGCGGGGAGCGGTCCGGTGAGCGGAGTTGGGGCGGCCAGAACGGGGCCAGGGCCGTGGCCGTCGGTCGTTCCAGGCTGGGCTGCACCGCGGCCGTGCGGGCTTTGCCGTGCGTGGCTGGGGAGAACCTGGTTGTCCGGGCCGGGCAGCACCGAGTGTCCCGGCTCGGCCCCGCTGCCGCCGTCTGGGGCAGGGCTCCCCGTGTGCTGCCCGTGAGCCCTGCCGGTTCCGCGCGAGGCCAGTTGGGCGGGTCCCCGGGGCTGCCCCCATGGGCGGCTGGGCTACCCCGGGCTGTCCCGGCCCCTTCGCAGTGCCGCGGGAGCCAGTTTGGGAGTCGCTGCTCCGGTGCGAGGCGGTGACTCTGTCCCCGGCCCCGCCCGGAGCTGCTGCTGGCCGGGCGAGGCCCTGGCACGGCTCTCGCCCGGTGCTGCGGGGCTCTTACGCAAACTGAGCTGCTCCGTGCCCAGAGTCACACCTGGGGACACCGCGTGCTGCTCTCGAGGCCACCTCGGAACCGCCTCGACATCGCCATTCCTACCCGCGGGGCCGGGGTACCCCTCTCCCACCGCCGGGCATATGGGGTTTGGGGGCTGAGAGGGCCGAGGGGGATGCGGGTGACCTGACTTCACCCAGACAGCCCCCCGCGGGTTAGAGGTGCTAGGCACAGTGCGGACCGGGGGGTCCCAGCTGAGCCCCTGACAGCGGACATCCGCACCGGGGAGCGGCGGGAGGAGCGAAACTTGGCTGTTTGTCTGATGTTTGGAGAGGAGAGAGCGCTCTAATTGCGTTAGCTGAGTGATTAGCTTAATTAATCAGGTTTACAGCACAGATGAAAGGATAATGCTGAAATGTTGCTGGGAGTTGCCCGGAGAAGGCAAACGTGGGCTGTCATACGAGCAACGCGGGGAGACGTGTGCTGGGAGAGGAGCGTGAACGCTCAGGAGGGCACGGCTGCTGCTGGGGACGGGACAGGGTGACCTGCGCCACCTGTGCCTGCACGGGTGTGAGGGCATCAACCTGCACCCTCTCCGGCCAGGCTGTAAGTCCTTGCACCTCTGGCATCCCTGTAACGCTGTTGGGGTGCCTGGGTGAGTCCCATGCGTGGTTTGATGTTCCCTTGTCAGCTTCCCCATACCAGAAGGGTGGTGGGGGCTGCGGACGCCCCGTGACACAGCCCCCTCAGTCGCCTTACCTCCTGCTCCAGCACACGTCGTGCTGGTTTTGGCGCTGGTGCCAGCCCCGAGGCTCGCGGGTCTGGTGTCCGCCTGCCATCGGCTGGTGGGGAGCCGGGGGCGCAGCGTCTCCCTGCCAGCTGCCGCGGGGATGGGGCTGGAGCGGTGCCGGGGGCTGGAGCGGTGCCGGGGGCGTTTGCTCCGGGCTGTCAGCCGCATCCAGGGCAGGTGCAGTGTCCGCGGGGGCTGCTCCAGGCTCCGCTCTCGGAGTGTCCGGCCCAGCCGGAAACGGGGATGGGAAAATTACAGGGGTCCATTTCTGTGTCCTTGTCGGTGCCGGAGCTGGCTGGGGAAGGGTGCAGGGCACCCACTGGAACTGTGTTTGCACATCTGAAGCCTGTGGTCACTCATTGTTTTGGAGGATTTCCATGAAGTGTCATGAAAAACCTATTTCACTGCTAATTTGGTTTAAACAAGTTGGCCATCAGGACGGGGACGCACAGAGCTCCCGGCAGCGGTGGCTGAGGATTGTGCTCCCCCCTAGCCCTGTGGCTGCTGTGCGGGAGCAGGGACAGACGTGGGTCCCCAGGGCTCAGGGCGCTGGGGGAAGGTGGGGCGGCCGCGGGGGCCCTCCCTCAGACAATGGCGTTACAGTCTATTGTCTGGGCGATGTGCTGTGTCCTTGCCGGCTCCAGGAAGCGCGTTCATCCCTGGGGAGGAGGGGGGACGAGCCGGGCTGCTGGGAGGGGTCTCCTGGGGTTGGGTGTAGGAGTAGTTTTTGCACCGTGCCTGGAGCCTCCGCGGCAGCGCGGGTGAATCGTGGCCGGGCTGCGGCCGGGGCCCTTGGGGAACGTCCCCTCTGGTCCTGGTGCCGCATTTCAGTGTATCATTCGGCCTAATCCCATTAACTCACGCCTTTGTTTCCCCCACCTGAAATCCTTACTCAGCCCTCGCAGCCGGGCAGGCACTGCAGTACAGCTGCACGGCTCCTGCAGCTCAGCCCGTTCCTGGGAGGACGGTTTCCCTTCAAGACTGTGGTTTGGTGTGGGAGCGCTTGATGGGATTTGGCTTTTTATCACACTTCCAGATCTCTGGGATTTAAGACGGCGCTTTTGCCGGGCGCGCTGCCGCTCGCAGATGGCAGAGCCTGGGAGCGAAGCTGCCCTTGGCCCCGCTCCGCAGGCTGGCGGAGCAGAGCCTCTGCACAGAGAACTTGCAGAACTTTAATTGCAGCATCTGTACCGACGCTTGTGCTGGTTTTGAAGGTTTAAATTAGACTGGGTTCTAATTAACAGAAGTTAAAAAGAAACGTAGTGTGTATTACAGCAGTACAAGCCTACCTCGGAGATCAGCTGGTGCTTCCCCACCTAGACAAGGTGTGTGGGCACCCAGCGTCACCCAGAGCGGGGTGGGGAGGGGAGGAGGTGGTCAGTCTCAGGCACGTGGGGTATCCCAGGTGGCTTTGTGTGAATGGAAACATCTAGGGATGGCAGCTTGGGAGGACACCAGGGCTGCATTGGTGCCTTGAATCGCGTTCTCTGCTTTGGAAGAGTTGCTTTTACCACTCTTTGCTCATGGGCATACTTGACGAAGTGGTGGACAAGGAGATGGGAAGGTCCAGGTACGCCCTCTCCAAAACGGCTTAAAACTTAACCTGAATACCACGTCTGTGCTTAAACAGGGCTGGCTTTGCAGCCACACCCGGCTTGTGCATGGCTGCGGGGTGGGGGGGAGATGAAGATGTTTCTATTTAAGCAGAGGTTTGAAATGCCCTTCTAAATACACCATCCCCTATGGGTTCTGCTGCGGCTGCTGACGGGCTTGGAGGCATCCTGGCACGCCTTGGACTCTCGGCTCCGGCATCGCTTTGGAAACAGGGCAGGAGCTTCGTACCGCGGCTGCTGGGGCTTGTCGGGCAGCCCGCGACATCTGCGCTGTCTGTTCCCAGCGAGTCCTCGGCCTCCTTCCCAGACCCGGAGCTTCTGGTGGGGCGGAGGCGGAATGCTCGGTGTTTTCCCAATATCCCACGCTTGGGTGATCAGACCTGGGAGGGGCTGACGGTGGCAGTGCCCTCCAGGGGGCTGCCCCGGTGCTGGCGGGGAGCACGGACCCCATGGGGTGGGTGCGCTGGGGTCCCGTGTGGCCCTTGGGGGTGGGTGGCTGGATGGAAAGCGTGTGCCTCTGCGCGGGGGGAGAGACCTTTGGCTGCTGGCAGAGCCTGCCGTAATCACAGTGACGCGCGGGCAGAGCCCTGGTGACAAATCATTAACTTGCTCCGACAGGCCGGGTGCTGACGGCTGTTGGTGATAATTTCTTGTGAAGCGTCTGAACTTTGCAGCTGTAATGCAACTGGATGGAGAAATTAAGCCGGGGCTCAGCACCACTGTGCCCCTCCTCACTGCCTCGGCCCCTCTGGCAGGGCCAGGTGGCAAACCCTGTGTCCTGGACACCGTGGCTGGAGCTGGGAACAGCTTGCAAGGGTCAGAGCCTGCAACTATGGTGTTCTTAAAGAACAACTTGTTCTTTGTGCTCATTGAAACAAAATAATGATTTTGATTTTTTTTTTATCCAGATGGAGTAATTGTGATTAATCTCACCATGCCAGTTCTCCTTTCCATGGACAAGTGGCAAATTCCCATCCTTCCCAGTCATGATTTTAATGAGATCAGCAAAGTCTGAGGAGGGGATGAGCCCATGTGGGTCCCCCTGATCTTGGTGCTGCTGTGAATGGAGGTGGCTGTGCCAGCAAATAGGGATGTGGGGAGGGGGATGCGCTGCCAGAGAATTCCCAATGGGTCTTTGGCAGGTGAACGTCCCTGGGAAAACCTTCCCTGGGCTGAGAGTCCTGCTGGGGGCCCTGCCCCCCGCACAGGAGCGGGGGTGGATGTCATGCTCAGTGCTGTGTGTGCACTTGTAGTGGGAGAGCACTTGATGGATAATACTGTGTTGTTTTGTGATGTGAAGTGCCAAAACATCACAGCCTGGGCCCGGCGTGTGCTGGAGCTGTCAGGAGCGGTTAATTCAGGTGCAGGCGAGGCGTTTTGGGGACGTGCTCTGGGTTGATGGAGAGCATCAGCTGAGCGCAGCAGGTCGTGGCGGAGGTGCTGCGTTCTGGGGCCTCTCTGCTGCCAGAGCCTGGTCTTGTGCTCGGGGGATGCAGCACCCCCAGCAAGAGGAGCTGAGGCTTTGCATGGGGCATTCAGCGGCTCAAGTGTAACAACATCATGGAAGCCGAAATATAAAAAAGGTTTAAAGCCCCCTCCAGTGAAGGAGCTGGGATCTGAAGCTCCTGCACCCCACTGCCTTTCCTGAGTGCCCCGAAGCTGTCAGAGCTGGTGGGGCAGCCAGGAGCCATTCTGAAGCTGGGTACATCTATGCACAAAGGCCACAGGCTCCTTTGTGTGCAAAGCCAGGCCAGTGGTTTTGCCTGTTCTAACGAGAGGCTGATCCCCTGCTGCTGTGTCCTCCTCATTAAACTTCAAGCTGCTATCGTTCCTCTTTGAATTCTTCCACTCATCTTCCCTGTAAAGCCCCATTGAAAGGGCTCCTGGTGCCAGGATCTGACTCGAACGCTGCCCATTGATGCTGTGGAGGTCTTGACAAGCTCCTTTCTCTGCCTGCTCCCGCTGCGTGTTCCTGAGGATGCTCTTCAAAACTACTGAAGCTTTTGTACAGCATCTGCGGGGCCTTCGTTAGCGGCTGCCCCAGCTTCGTCAGCCCTTGGTGTCACTTCAGAGCACCTTTGGGCAGGGTGTGTGGGTGTTGGGGGACTTCGGGGTGCGGCTCTCCAGGATGCACGGGGTTCTGGGTGCCCTTGTCTGTAGGAGGACTCTGTGCTGTGGCTGCCGAGGCCGGGGCTGTCTGAGCGGGCAGTTGCTAATCCCCGGCTGCTCCAGGAAGGGGGGGACCGGAGATGGCTTGTGTGTAGCGTAAGTGCTTCTAAAATAGAGTCTTTTCTTGTGCTGCATTTATTGAATTGCCTTAACTGCCTCTTCCCTTTCCTTAAAAGCCTCGGCGAGTCACACGCTCCCACCACCGAGCTCAGCCCCTCACATGCTGTGGCTGCATGAGGGGCCCCCCCAGCACTGTTGCCCTTTGCTCCTGGAGGATGTGAGTGAGGGTGGGGCTCTGGGGGGCTCTGGCAGCTGCCTGCTGGCACCCACATTGCTCTGTGCTGGGGTGAGGGTAGGCTGGACCTGCACACGATGAGCTCAGGCTGCCCCTCACACCCACTGACCCTGGGAGCCAGTGCCTGGTCCTGCGCAGCCCCTGCCTGGGGCTTGTGAGGGTGCCCTTTGGGCCCCACCTGCTCCCTTTGGGGCGACCCCACACTGGGGATCATGGTTGCTTACCCCAGGGACTGCTGGTCCCCGAGAAGCCCCTGGGCAGTAGATATTTCTGCATAAAGCAGCCCTCGTGGCTTTCCTGCTGCTATTCTGGCCAGCTCAGCCCTGTCTGCCGGCTGTGTCCTGCCTGGTGAGGCTGAAGGCTTCACAGCAGCTGGTGAGAAGGGCTAGTCTGGCCTGGGGCTGCATGTTTGCCAGAGACTTCCTCCGCAGACGGTGTCCCGGGGGGCCGGTGCTGCTTGGACGCCGATCAAATGGCTCCGGGGGCGGATGAAGTGCTGGCCGGTGCCCGACAGCCCGCGGGAGCTTCCTCTGCCCTCCTGGCTGCGGGAAGTGGTGGGAGAGGGATTAACCTTTTCCTGGCAGTGCCTTGCTTGAGTGGCAGTGAAGACCCTGCCTGTCCTGCATCCCATGGCTGAAGCCCCCAAGTGTCTTGGCCCCTTCCCCATTGTGGTGTGGGAGCAGGCTGGAGGTTCTCCCCAAACCTGCTGTCCCCTCTGAGGGGTTCCCTCACATGTGCCTCATTGTTTCCTGGGGGAATTCTCACTGTTCCCAGGAGCGAGTCCTGTTTCCCTGGGGTCCAGGCTTGTGTGGAGTGGGGCTCAGGTGAGGCCTGGTGGCACCTGGTTCTCCACTTCCTGCTCTGTCAGCCTGGTGGGGGGAGATAAGGGCTGGGCTCAGCAGCAATCATCCTGTCCACAGGCCTGATGTGGGAGGGCTGGAGCCCACTCAGACATGCCCCCTGCTCGTGGCTGACCCTCCAGTGTGGGTATTTCTGCATGTGCCCCAAATAACCCCCTGCTTCTCCCTCCTGCATGAGGGTCCTGCCCCGCTACAGCACTTCCCTAGAAGCATTGCCAGGGACTGGCTCCTGATAAGGTGAACCCAGGTGTACCCAGCACCCTGGTGCCCCTCTCACTCTGATGCTGCTGAGGAGGAGAGAGGACACCTGAGGACAGAGCCAAGCTGTGGAGGACGGGGGAGAAGCTTGTGTCAGTGTCTGCCCCTCACCGAGTGATGAGCAGGGCACGCTTGACACAGGGTTCAGAAAATGTCACTGCTCACCGTAGGAGCGTCTGACATTTACTCCACTGGCCCCGTCACCTCGGGTGCTGTTGGCCTCGCTGGCCCCTGTGGTGATGAGCAAATGCTATTAGGGGGATGCTTAGGGAAGGACAGGTGCCCCAGTCTCTTCTGTGGGGCTCCTGGTCCCTCTCTCCTGCTTGGAGCTCATCTGGGGCTGATCACCAGAGCTCATGTCTGAGCTCGAGGAGCTGTGCTGGCTTTTGATGTCCCTGGGTGCTGTGGTGCAGACAGAAGGGGTGGCTCATGCATAATGCAGGGCTCTGTACGGTGTCTGAGCCCAGCTCCTGGAGGTTTGGAAAATTAAGTGCCTGTCTGATGCTGTAAATTGTGGAGTGGATGTCACTGCTCAACAATGGTGCAGCGGCATCAGCCCCTGCCAGATCTGTCTCGCTGCTGCCCGGGGTCCCTGCTCTGGCCGCATGATCTTTTCTGCCCTCAGCTCTGCTCTCCCCCTGCCCACCTCGTCCAGGGCAGCTTTCCAGTGTTTGCCCCGGGTGTTAGGGCCCTGCTGCCGGGGCTCTGCAGGTGGAATGGGCGCCGGTTCGCCCAGCTCCTGCACCATGGTGACGTGCCCTGCCAGTGCCACAGAGCGCTCTCCTGCCTATCACTTCCACACTTCATGAGGCGTGACTATTGCTTCTCTTGAGCTTCCCGACACAGTCTGGAGACTCTGCCACCATGGCCCGGATGACCCAGCCGAAGGACTTGCACTCCCAAATACCAATGCAGCACCGCAGCACTCCCAGCCCGGCACTGGGGCTCTCACGGCCCAGCCCTGCTGCGACGCGGGGTGGGGAGCAGAGCTGCCTCTCCTCTCGCCCCTGGCACCATGCATCACCCACTGTCTTCCCCCACTGATCAGACATCCCAGCTCCTACGCGCCATGGGAAGGCTCTGCCTCCGCCGCCCTCCATTAGCGGGTCCCTCCGGTTCCTGACCACCGTGCATTATGCACAGCCCATTACAGCTGCTCTGAGTCTGCCAGTGCTGCTTAACAGCTCAAAAAAATATTGGATTGGCAGGAGCAGCGCCCTGCCGCGGCTCCTGGAAGGCGGCTGGGGCTGGGGCTGGGGCTGGCCGCGGGGGGTTGCAGGATTCACCCAGCCGGGGGGACGAGCGTGGCGGGGCTCCTGTTTCCCATCTGGCCGCTGCTCCCGCGAATGAAGGCTTGGGATTCCTCTCTGCGAGCGCCGGCCTGTGCAGCTGTGAGGCTCGGCCGCTCCTTGGGAACAGCCGGCAGCGGTGGGACGAGCCGCGCCAAGCCCGTGCGCGCCGTGCCCCGCCGGGACGCCCCACGGAGCCGCGTCCTCGGCCACCACCCGACGCCCTGACTCAGCCGCCGGCCTGGCGAGGGGCTCAGTTCCTTCTCCTTGCTCCCCCAGGAGGGTGCTGGGGCCCGAGGCTGCTGCCCCGGCCCGGCTGGTCCCTGCGGGTCCTGCGCTGTGCCGGCGGCTGGAGCGGAGCCAGGGACGCGCGGCCGCCCCGGTCCAGCCCGGCGCAGGAATCGGGGCCGGTGCAGGTGGTAATTAGGCTGTTTGGAAGTGGGTGCTGCTGCGCCCAGGTATGCCGGGCGGCAGCTGCTCCTTTCGCTGCTTATCGCCTCTGAAACTGTGACTCATTCCACTCCTGCGCGGCCGGGAAGGGATAGGAATCCTGGGTGATGGGTCAGCGGAGGGCTGGGCGGGTGCTTTCTCCATCCATCCCTCCCTCCCTGCCTGCCTCCACCCCTCCTGGCCGTGCCGGGGGCCTGGATGCAGGGCTGGTGACTCACAGCCCTGAGTGAGCTCAGGCATTAATCCATGAGCTATCCTCCCTCCTCCTGTATCCCCAAATTAAAGACAAGGAAATCTCAGCCCTGCTCCCAGCAACCTTGGCTGGTTTGTCCTGAGTGTTGGGATGTGCCGGGCTGCCCTGTCGTGGCACTGAACGGGGACTTCCCAGCCCCGGACCACACTGTGGGCGCCTGTGGTGCTGAGCTCCCATGGGAGAGCTGAGCCACTGGCTTTGCCTGCTTATTTTTAGGTGCTTTAGGAGTGTCCCAGGAAGCTTCTAAAAAGGTTCATTTTATGCTTGGAGCTCCAGCCATATGGAGCTTGGAGCTCCTGGCATGTCCCCAGCTCTTTGCAGGTCCTGTCTCTGGAAAGGGGTCTTAAAAAAGCTCATGGGCATCCGAGGGACCCTGGAGCTTGTGGTGTCCCAGTGCACCGGGCAGAGCCTGCCCACGCCTTGGCCGTGGCAGTGGTGAGACACGGTGTTGTGAGACAGAGCGTTGTGAGACGCAGCTGCCGTTCATGTCTGAACACGAGCAACAAAGTGCTGAGCTTTGGGTTCGTCATCCCGGTGCCGCCTTTCATCTCCCGTGGGGGAGGAGGGCAGATAGGGATCGGCTCCATCTGTTCGTGGGCTGCCGCAGGGGCCGGCTGCTGCACCAGGGGCTGCTGCCATTCAGGGGCAGGAGAGGCGAAGGAGGGTCCTGCGGCAACCTGGACTCTCCCAGAGGCGTAACCTCTCCCCTCCCCATCCCACAGAGCAGCCATGGAGGTGATGCACATGATGGAGCAGCCGATCAAGGTGACGGAGTGGCAGCAGACCTACACCTACGACTCTGGAATCCACTCCGGCGTCAACACGCAGGTGCCCTCTGTCAGCAGCAAGTGCCTCGGGGACGATGACGAGGTGTATGGGAAGCAGTACACCATCAAGAAGACAACCACCACGAGTTACTGCCAGGGAGGGAGCCAGGGCCAGAGCCAAGCGCAAGGTAAGGGCCTGCGGGGCCCTGCACATCCGTGGGCTCAGCTGCTCAGCTCCTGCCTTCCTCTTCCTCCCCCGTAGCCATGCTGCTTCTGGGCACTCCTCCATGCTGGCTTCCACACCCCGGGAGTTGTTGCTGCCTAAAATATGCTCCCTCCTGTCCTCCTTCCCAGTGCCGAGAGGCTCTCGCGCAGGGGTGGCGTGCGGCCAGCCCGCGCTGGTGCTGAGCTGCGCACACATCCGAGCGCGCCAGCGGGTTGGCTTGAGATGGGAACAGCTGATCCCGGCCCACGGATCTGCCACCTGCTCTACTGCCTGTTTGCCTGCTGGAAAACCTGTCCCAGCGTGGCTGACAGAGCTGCCAGTGTGTGCCGTAACACCGCGCTGCCGCCACGGCTTCTCCCGCTGAGGCAAGGACGACACGGAGCTGCAGCCTGGAGTGAAGGAGATGCTTCCCCCTAGCTTTATCCCCTCAAAGGGGACTGGTTTGCTCTGCTTGCCTCTGCAGTTCCCTGTCAGCTATAGGCTCTGGAAGGTTTATTTGCCAGCTCCCGCAGGGATCAGAGCCCCCCACAGGACCTTGTGCTGTCCCTGTGTTGCAGAGGTGGGGACCACGGGTGGCTACTGCAGTTACCACACCTCAGTATCCTCGATGGGGAAGGTCTCAGTGTCCTCCTTTTTATTAGTGCCAGCTGGTCTCAAGTTGCAAATATCCTTAATTTTTTAATTAATGGGCCTTGTGTGACAACTGCCTCATCATGCTGCCTAATTGAGTGTTGTCTTATCTCTGTGCTGCCGTATCTGTTTACGCTTTGAAGCTCCAGCTTCCAGAGTGTGCCTGGACTGCTGACGTGGCCAGTGTCGCTGCGCTAAGCTCTTGCTCATCTAGTTGGGATTGGGAAGCAGGGCTGGGAGCGCTCCTTGGAGAGAGCCTAACACTGCCTGCCTGTCCACCCCTGCAGCCGACATGGAGGCTCAGCTGGCCATGACCCGTGCCCAGCGCGTCCGGGCTGCCATGTACCCTGAGACGGTGGAGGACCGCTCGCTTCTCGTCACCACCCAGCTGGAGGGGCAGCAGACCAATGTGCAGCGCCTGGCAGAGCCCTCCCAGATGCTGAAGTCGGCCATCGTGCACCTCATCAACTACCAGGATGATGCCGAGCTGGCCACACGTGCCATCCCAGAGCTCACCAAGCTGCTCAACGATGAGGACCCGGTAAGGAACTGTGTTTGCTGTATGTGTCTCTGGGCTTTCAGCTGTTGCACAGATGGGCTCCCATCCCTGTGGGGCTCTGTGGCCATGTCTGTCTCCTTCCTCTTGGCCAAACTCCTGGTTGCCACTGCCCTGCACCAGCCCACCTCTGCCCACCCACGTCACCTTGCCGCCTGTCCTTGCTGCGAGACCCCTTCCCACATGCCGGCTCCTCTCCCTTCAGGTGGTCGTCAGCAAGGCAGCCATGATCGTCAACCAGCTCTCCAAGAAGGAGGCGTCGCGCCGCGCGCTGATGCAGTCGCCGCAGATCGTGGCGGCCGTGGTCCGCACCATGCAGAGCACCAGCGACCTGGACACCGCCCGCTGCACCACCAGCATCCTGCACAACCTCTCCCACCACCGCGAGGGCCTGCTCTCCATCTTCAAGTCTGGTGGCATCCCAGCTCTCGTCAGGATGCTGAGGTACGCAGTGGTGATGGGGACTCCAGGGGGGATGGCAGAGCCTGGCAGCCCCTCCTGGGCTCAGGGCAGAGGAAGGGAGGGCTCCTGCTGCCCTCAGTGTGGTTCCTCCTGCTCACCTAAATGAGGGAGTGGGAGACTGCGAGCCTGTGAAAACCCCTGGGGTTTGCTGTGCATGGAGCTTGCATGGGGGCAGGAGGAGGGGAGAGGCTACCCCTCCCCTGCCGCCCTCGTCACAGAGATGCCGCTCAGGCTCTGAGGTGTCCCTTCTCTGGGGCCATGCTGAAGGCTGCTGGTGGGTGCTGGGCTCGGGGAAGCCCCGGGGGCTCTGCTGCAGCGCGGTGAGCGCAGTGGAGCTCCTGCACTGACGTGGTGTGTGCTGCCCACCCACAGCTCACCCGTCGAGTCGGTTCTTTTCTACGCCATCACCACCCTGCACAACCTGCTGCTGTACCAGGAGGGGGCCAAGATGGCTGTGCGCTTGGCCGATGGGCTGCAGAAGATGGTTCCCCTGCTGAACAAGAACAACCCCAAGTTCCTGGCCATCACCACTGACTGCCTCCAGCTTCTGGCCTACGGGAACCAGGAGAGCAAGGTGGGATGGGGATCCCAGACTGACAGAGACATGGGAGTGGTTGCCCAACTTTGCACCTCACAAATGTGCAGGAGGCAGCGGTGGAGACCCCACCATCTCATGTGTCCCTGGCAAGGTGACTGGAGCATTCCTGCGTGCCAAGGGGTTGTGATTCCTGCCTGGCTTGTGTCCTTACATGAGCTGGGGAATCTGGAAAGGGGGTCCCAGCAGCCCAGGACTGCCACACACCACCCCTCCATTCTTGATGCCCCATACCTGGAAGTGTTCAAGATCAGGACTTGGACAGGACTTGGAGCAACGTCATCTAGTGGAATGTGTTGCTGCCTGTGGTGGAGGGTGGAACTGGATGGTCTTTAAGGTCCCTTCCAACCCAGACCATTCTGGGATTCTGTCTTGCAGCTGATTATTTTGGCCAACGGAGGACCGCAGGCCCTGGTGCAGATCATGCGCAGCTACAACTATGAGAAGCTGCTCTGGACCACGAGCCGCGTGCTCAAGGTGCTGTCGGTGTGTCCCAGCAACAAACCTGCCATCGTTGAGGCTGGTAAGAGAGGCTGGGGCAGAGCCACAGGAGGAGGATGATGGTGATGTTGGGGTGATGGAGCTGAGGACGGACATGTCCTCCTGCATGTGTGTGGGATGGGCAGATGTCTGGCACAGCCAGGCGAAGCCACCTGTGCTGGCCTGGATTCCTGCTCTGATGGCTACTGAGGCATGTTCCTGGCACTGTGTGTGGGCAGGATCCATCCTGGCTGTCTGAGAGCTCTTTACACACCACATTTGGCCTCCACCAAGCCATGAGGCTGCTCCGTGTACAGAAGCATCAGCCAATGCCCAGGCCACGCAGTCCTGCTGCCACTCACTCCTCCTCCTGCTGGGATGGCCGCGGGCGCTCACAGGCCTGTCCCTTTCCCTGCAGGTGGCATGCAGGCATTGGGCAAGCACCTGACCAGCTCCAGCCCCAGGCTGGTCCAGAACTGCCTGTGGACCCTGCGGAACCTTTCTGATGTGGCAACCAAACAGGTGAGTCTGTGGGACCCCTGGTTGTGCTTCAGCGCCACGTTTCGGAGCCGTGTCCATGCCGGGTGCTGGGCTGCTCACGCCGGGCTGAGTCCAAAGCTGCGTGTTCCCTGTTCCGTGAGCTGCAGCAGCACGTGTGCCTGGTGGGGTGAGGGGATGCCCCAGTGGCGTGAGGGGATGCCCCGGTGGGGTGAGGGGATGCCCCGCTCTGCCCAAATTACCCTGCAGCAGGGCTTGCCCTGCATCACGGGGGGCTGCTCACTGCTCGTGGCCCTGCCCATGCCAGCACTCCTGCGTGTCCCCAGTGTGGGGCCGAGGCCACCACAGTTGCTCTGCAGGTGTCACCGAAGTTTGCTCTGGCTTGGTAGCCCTGTCAGCCTGTCCTGGGCTGGCTGCCTGCCCAGCTCCTGCAGGAGCTGCCGGCGGAGCTGCTGCCAAGGCTGTTGTGCCCCACAGCCGGTGCAGAGGTGACCCCAGCCCTGCTCTGGGTCTGCTCTCCCAGCCCTTTGCTGCCTCCTGATGAGTTTTCCCATCTGCTGGGGCCGCTCCGTGTGGATTAGCTCTGATGCAGCCTGGAAACTATTTTGGCTGTCATAGAACCATCCCTGGCTCTGATGACTGAAGGGTTGAAGGAGGACGTGGTCATGGCGCTTTAACTCCTTCCTGTCCTGCTGCTGGCTGCCAGCCAGCACGGCCGGGACTGGGGTCGCTCCATCGCTGTGTGGGGAGTGCTGGCAGGGGCATCGGAAGTGTGATTCCAGCAGGGAAAAGCTGCTGGAGACATTAAACTCTGAGTGAAACTGCACATGTCAGAGTGGCTGGGGCTCACTGTGAAGGAGCAGCTCCAGCTGTGGGGGATGGAAAAGGAGCCATGAGGGGATAGAAGAGGAGCTGTGTGGGAATCAGGAGCGCTGCAGCCCCCGCATCACTGCCTGCTGGGGGCACGTGGTGCCTGATGCAGGGCTGGAACTCGGGTCTGGCTGTGTATGCTGCTCCCACCTCCCATCCCCACTCCTGCAGGAGGGCCTGGACGGCGTCCTCAAGATCCTGGTGAACCAGCTGAGCTCTGATGATGTGAACGTGCTGACCTGTGCCACTGGCACCCTCTCCAACCTGACCTGCAACAACAGCAAGAACAAGACACTGGTGACACAGTCAAACGGGGTGGAGGCCCTGATCCACACCATTCTGCGGGCGGGCGACAAGGAGGACATCACCGAGCCGGCCGTGTGCGCCCTGCGGCACCTCACCAGCCGGCACCCCGAGGCCGAGATGGCACAGAACTCGGTGCGGCTCAACTACGGCATCCCCGCCATTGTCAAGCTCCTCAACCAGCCCAACCAGTGGCCACTGGTTAAGGTAAGGAGCCACAGGGGTGTTGGGGGCAGGAGGGGGCTGGTGCCTGAGCTGGAGCGAGCCCCTGGCTGCTGTTCTGCGGTGGGATGGGCTGCTGAGGGGGTTGGCAGCTGGTGCCATGCACAGCCCTGCTCCTGTTGGCTCATGTCCTTGACAGCAGCTGATGAAGAAGTGGCTTGTGCCTGCTGCTCCCTGGAATCGAAGCTCAGCCTGGGGAGGGGATTGATCTGGTGCAGGGGGAAGCTGAGTCAGCCTGCACCACAGAGGGGATGGGATGGGCCAGAGGGGAGGGGCCCAGCCAGTGGGTCTAGTGGGTCTCCTGGGGAACACGTATTCTGATCCACAGTCGAGACAAATCTCTCCTTCCTCCTCTTCTTCTCCAGGCTACCATAGGCCTGATCCGCAACCTGGCCCTGTGTCCGGCCAACCATGCCCCGCTGCAGGAGGCTGCCGTCATCCCCCGCCTGGTCCAGCTACTGGTCAAGGCTCACCAGGACGCCCAGCGACACGTGGCCGCCGGCACACAACAGCCCTACACGGTGAGTCCCCACCCCTCTGCCCCGCTCCCAAAACCCAGCCTGTCCCGGGGGTCCCCTGTGCCCACGCTTCAGGTGGCCGTGCCCTGGCGCATGGGGGCCCTGGCTGAGCTCTTGTTTCTTGGCAGGATGGAGTGAAGATGGAAGAGATTGTGGAGGGTTGCACAGGGGCACTGCACATCCTGGCGCGGGACCCCATGAACCGCATGGAGATCTTCCGTCTCAACACCATCCCTCTCTTCGTGCAGGTCAGGGCTGTGGGGACGCAGGGGCTGCACTGGGCCACCTCCTGCCCAGCCTGCACAGGGAGCTGCAGCCCTGGGCTGACGGCCCCCTGCATCAGGACATGCCCAGAGCACAGGGGCTCCTTGCTGGCTGCTTCACACGGCCGCTGATCTCTCCTGACAGCTCCTGTACTCGCCGGTGGAGAACATCCAGCGCGTGGCAGCCGGCGTGCTGTGCGAGCTGGCCCAGGACAAGGAGGCAGCAGATGCCATCGATGCCGAGGGAGCCTCGGCTCCACTGATGGAGCTGCTGCACTCCCGGAATGAGGGGACAGGTGAGTGCTGCCGTGCTGGGGGCTGTGCTGGGGACTCTCCTGGTGCCATCCCAGCTGGGGCTCCTGGGGCTCTGATGCTGCGTGGCAGCAGGAGCTGAGGCTGGTGCCCATCCCTACAGCCACGTACGCAGCCGCTGTGCTCTTCCGCATCTCGGAGGACAAGAATCCTGACTACAGGAAGCGTGTCTCTGTGGAGCTCACCAACTCCCTCTTCAAGCATGACCCGGCAGCCTGGGAAGCGGTGAGCATCCCAACAAGATCTTTTCCCTGGGCAAACCAGGGCCTCAGGGAATGGTCCTGTCCTGCTTCCAGAAACTGTTGCCAGCACTTTCGGCCAGAGCTCAGACAGGAGCGACTGTCACAGACAGTGGGAGGTGGGAGGCAGATGGGCTGTGGCCTCAGCTCCTGGGTTGTAGCGCCCACTGCCTGGGACAGGGCTTGCCACCACATGGCCCCTGAGCGTTGTGAGCGTGAATCCCTTCAATTGTGCCACCTTCTTCCGTAGGCTCAGAGCATGATCCCCATCAACGAGCCCTACTCAGATGGTGAGTATAGCAGCAGCCTTCCTTGCAAGGTCCCCATGGGCTGGGATCTGGGGGGGGCAGTTGCCTCATGTCACCAAGCCAGACTGGTTTTAAAACCTTTTTTAGGTGGCTGCCAGTCAAGTGCCAGCCCAGTGTGCTGGGGATTGGGGGTGCACAGTGGGATGCTCAGCTCCCAGGGAGCACACACAGCTGGTGCTAGGGGCTGGTGGGGCCCTTTTGCAGCACCACGTATCACACGCTGCCGTGGGTGGTGGGACAAGGAGGTGGCTGAGATCTGGAGAAGTTTGGCTGACGGGAGCTGAGGTTGCCACATCCCTTCCCTGCAGAGCTGGACCCTGGTTACCGCCCCATGTACTCGGGTGACATCCCCCTGGACCCCATCGACATGCACATGGACATGGACGGAGACTACCCCATGGATGCCTACAGCGACGGCGTCCGAGCGCCCTTCGCTGACCACATGCTCGCCTAACCCGCCCGCAGCCCCGCACCAGGTACTGCCGGCGCGGCCGGCACGCGGGCTCAGCCCTGCCGCAGGATGAGTGGCCAGGGGAGGCAGGGCTGCCTGGTGGCACCTGGCATGCTGGGGAGTCCCTGTTGCCACCACGGGGTCCCTGGCGCTGCCGTGGATCAACGTCCCCATCTTCTGTGGGCTCAGGGGGTGCTGGGCTCTGGTCTCTTCCCAAATCCCCCCTCCGTGGATGACAGGAGTTCTCTGCCGCTGCAGGTGTTCTCTCCATGCAGAAGAGGGTGGCCCCAGAGCTACGCATTCACGAGAAGGACTTGGGAGACAGAAGTGCCTGAGAAGACAAAACTTTTCCATTCCCACGAGAGGTTTTATTTTTCGATTTGTTTTCTTCGCTGTGGGTCTGTGGAGAAGGTCCTTCCTCCTGGGACTGCTTTGAGCACCTACTGCCACATCCAGCATCCAAGATACTGTTTCTGAAGCTTTAAAACACAAACCCTGCACCGTTAGTGATCTTTCATTGGCAAAATAGTCTTTTCTATGAATATATATTTCTTTTTTATTTTTAATATGGTGCCAACGGCTTTTGCCGTCTTTAAGTTTGTGCTTTCTAACTTCCCCACAATTTGTTCTGCGTGTTAGTGTTCTAGGAGAGGAATCTGACATGGAAAAACCCTTTGCTTCCTGCAAACTCCAACTGAATCAGGCCAATCCAGAGTTTGCTGAAAGCAAAGGGTCCGTGTCCCGGGACCTTCGGGGTGTCTGAGGTTTAATTCTTTCCCATCAGCCGCTGGGAGCTGACTTCGTGTCCCTGTCCTGCCAGTCCCCATAGAGGAGTGACTCCAGCATTAGGAACTGTGTCCTTGTACCGATCTTTGTTGCACATTTTAACCCTTTTCCCTTCTCTTTGGTGAGTGGTGTGTTTCCGTCCCCTCCTCCCTTACCTAATGCATTTTTTAAAGAGGCTTTAGATCTGATGGTGGTTTAACACTCCAGCTGGAAAGGGATGGACAGTTACTGGAGTGTGGGTCAGGAATGGAAGATTTTATTATTTCTGTAAGTTGTTTTTGTATAGACCAAAGCAAAGAATAAAATAACCCCTGCAGCCCCGTGCTGCCCTGAGCCTGTTCTTCTGTCGGCTGGGGACGGTCCCTCGGGGCAGCCAGGGGAAGGCGCAGCCATTGCCCTCTGTGTGCCCATGGTGAGTCCCTCCGTGGGGCAGAGTGATCCTGGTGAACTCATTCCCATGCTTGGCACCTGCTTTGCCTGACCATGGGCTGCCACAGAGCATGGCAGGATACCGAGGTTCACGTGCCGTGCTCGGGACTGGAGCAAGCGGGGACAAAGCAGCAGGAGCTGGTCTGGGAAGTGGGACTGGGGGGGAACATCCTGCCTGAGCTCAGCGCCGTGGCCGCAGCCAAACCCAGTGCTCAGGGAAATGGATCTGCTTCCTGCTGCAGCCCGTGCCAGGACCAGCGACGAGCAAAACAACAGCTGCTTTCCGGGCAGTCCCAGCAGAACCCAGTGCACTTCCCGAGGGCAATGGGGCTGGGGTGGCTCGTGGGATGAGGCTGGGGGCCAGACAGCCCTCGGCCTGCTGTGCCTGCTGCCAGAGCAGGAGACAGGCACTGGCAGGCCTTGGCTCCAGCCTTGTGTGCCTGGGATGGGGGTTTGGCTGTGCCGAGCCTGGACCCCACCTTGTGGCTCCTGGTCAGCCCTGCTGTCAGTCGCAGGGATGTTCCTGCTGTCAGATTTGGCTGTCCCCAAAGTGCCAGCGGGTCTGGAGATGACCCAGAACACCTACCTTAGGAGGGATCGGGTGCTGCAGCCATCCTGGAGCCATGGGCAGGGATGTGACCCTGCGCACGTTGGGGCAGGAATTCACGTCCCGAGATCCCCAGTTCCACTGCGGCAGAGCTGCCAGGGGACATGTCCGGGATTTTGGGGGGAAGCAGAGCTAGAGGATACCTGACCAGAGCAACCAAAGCTACTTGCGGGGCACTCGGGGAGCGGCGTCCCCGGGTGGGCTCCGGGAGTGGCGGGACGGACTGCGGGTCCCGGCATCCTCGGTCGCGCTCCGCACCTGCCGGGGAGCGGCTTTCGTTACCGGCGGGGCCCGGGAGCGGTGTCCGAGGGCTTCGCAGCCACCGTCGCGCCGGGAGCAGCGCCCAGCGTGTGTGCGGATCTCCCGCCGCAGGACCGCCTGCTGCACCCAAACCCGGCATCTCCCGCACTCCCGGCTGTACAGAGCGCTCGGCTCCCGCGGTGTCCCGCCCCACCTCCGGGGCGCCGCCGGTGCCCGCCGTCAGCAGGTGCGCTCTGTCTCCGCCTCTCACGGCTGCCTTCGGGCACCCCAAATCCGCGAGCGAGCCCCGGGCCGTGCCCGGCCGGTCCCCACCGGTTCCCTGGGGTTGTCGCAGATGGCGGCTGCCTCAGCCCCCGGAGAATTTGCCTCGTCTCTCCACTTCTCACGGCGCTCGGCCGCTCCTCGGGAGGTGCCCGGGCAGGAGGTGCAGGACGGCATCGGGCAGGGCAGGGAGCAGCAGGGGCGAGTCTGCACAGGTGCCAGGGGCGGACTGAGCCGGGACCTTGCTCCTGCTGGCCCATGTCCCATCGGTGCCCGGGAGCACCGTCCTGCTCTCGCCCCGCTCCCGTGGGGCAGGTCCCCGCGTCAGCGGCAGCCGAACGCTGGTGGAGGGGGAACGGTGTGGCCCGTGGTCAATGGGAGCGGGGGGCGATGGGAGGTGCTCGCACGTGTCTGAACAAGGTTCCCCCGGGGAGAGTGAATGTACGTGCAGGAGCTGGGCCAAAAGCAGACGCAGGGCTCTGGCAGTCCCGGCTGAGCTGACTCACCGGCCAGGCTCCCTCCCCGGAGCCAGCGGCAGCGCGGCACCTCCACACGGTGGGTCCCTGTCCTTCTCTGGGGAGAAGAGGGTCTGAGGGCTTGGGGCTGGGGAGATGTTCTCTGGGTGGCACGGTGCAGGATTGGGCCCCGAGGTTTAGTGGTCCCGGTGCCATGGGGCAGAGGACTGGGGAAGGCTGTGGGTGTGCTTTGGGGTCCGCGTGTTGCCTCCTGCCGCCCCTGTGTGCCAGGGGGTGCAGGGTGGCCTGGTCTGGGCGCTGTGCGTGTGGCAGCGACCCTGAGCACGCGCCAGGAGAGAGGGCAGCAATGCCCTGGGGTGAGCCTGCAGCCAGGAACGAGGGGCTGCTGGTGCCACAGTCCTCACAATGGGAGAGGTGGGAGGAGAGGTGGAGATGGGCCAGGGATCTTTCGCGGAGGCTCCTGCCCCACAGGGCAGAGGGGCAGCAGCGCCAGCAGTGTCTGCAGCCCGAGCCAGAGCCACTGGAGGTGGCAGGAGAGCACAGATATGCTGGATTTATGGCCCGTCTCATGATGTGTTTATGGTTGGGATGGGGCAGCCCCAGATGCTGCCCAGCCCTGCCCTGCACTGCATGGCAGGTCCCTGCTCTGCATCCTGGTGCCGACAAGGGTGGAGGCTCACAGATGGACTTTGCTCTTCGAGGTGGAGCTCCCCAGGGCTCTCGCTGGCACCACCGCCGTGTGTGCCCGCTGCCAGGCAGCTCGACAGCTCCTTCCCTGTTTGCTCCACAGGCAGCGACCCAGCAGGGACCCCGTGGGGGGGGCAGGGTCCTGTCCTGTCCGGCCCTGGCGCTGCTTTGGTGCCGAGACCTCGCGTCACGTAGCAGCCACCGCAGAGCAGGTACGCTGACCCCTTGCCTCTACCAAACCTGCGCCATATTCAGGGGTGGAGCTGAGTTGGAGTCTGTTCCCACAGCTCCCCTGTCCCAACGGCAGGGAGCAGGGACACCTGAGCCCTGGCTATGCCGTCCGGCCCCCGCGCTGGTAGATGTTGCCTCCGGGAAGGTGTTTGTCCTACGGCAGGATGCTGGGGCATACGGGGGTTCAGGATGTGTCCCTGGTCCCTAGAGCATCACCCAAACAGCTCCTTCCGCCCAGGCAGGGGCCGGAGAAGGGACTCTGCTGCCCGCCAGCGCCGCTCCAGGGAGCCAGGGCGGACGGTGTCTCTCCCCATGGCAGCCAGGCCCCCACGTAAGGCCAGCTAAACTGGACACCCCGGTCCCACGAGAGACCCTCCCCAGGCAGAGCCCACCCGCCTGCCACCTCCAGCCCAGCCCGGGCTCACCTGTCACTGCCTGTCCCCACACCAGCCCAGTGTCCCACGGGTCAGACACGGGCACACACCGCGATGCCGCGACCATCACCGGTGGGTAGAGCTGGGGGGGGTCGCCTGGGGGAACTGGGGTGAGGGGGCTGAGGAGCTGGGTCTACTTTGGGCTGTTTCTTCATCCTTCCTTGTCCCCATTCTGTGGCCGGAGCTGAGCCATTGTCCCGGCATCCTTCACCCCACGCTGCACCCCACGCCTGCTGTCCCCAGTGCCGCTCGGCCGGGCAGAGCGTGGCCAGGAGATGGCAGCAGGACCCTGCCCGCAGACAGCGGGGCGATGAGGGGGGAGCAGGGCAGAGCTGGGGCAAGGGTCCCTGAGTGCCACCCTGCGGGGGACCCCCCAGTCCCCACACGAGTGGCTCTGGGGACAGACCCAGCTGGTGGCACCAGTCCCAAACCCTGAGGGGACAGAGCGGGCTGAGGGGTGCAGGAGGTACTCACCTGCCACAGTCCCCTGTGCAGCCCGCTCCCCCATATGCCCCCCTCCCTGGGCTGACACCATGTCCCTCTGTCCCCAGAGCTGTGCAGCAAGGATGTCCCCGAGGTGGAGATCATCAGCCTGCTGGGCGAGCGGCTGCCCCGCTACACGCTGCGGGCTGACACCGTCTTCGGCTATGACCACGGCGACTGGCTGCAAGCTCCCCCTGGCCCCCCACAGCCTGTAGCCCCCCTCACCCCCCAGCAGATAGAGGAGACCCTGCAGTATTTCCGTGAGTGCCCGTGGGCAGCAGAGTTGGTGAGGGTGGTGGGCACAGGCCCAGTGTCTGCGCAGGGTCGCAACGGCGAGGGCGGCCTGGGAGCTAATCACTGCTAATGGGATTGATGGGCTGGATTTCCTCACCCAGAACATCCCGGGCTAATTCTGGGAGCAGCTTCTGCTGAGCCGAGCCGGATGCTGGGAGAGAGCCCCCATCATTTCCCAGGACCCCCTGCACGACCCCGCTCCCCCGAGCAATGCCATGGCTCACAGGGGTGGGACACTGGTGGGCTTGGCAGAAGGTGTGCCAGTGAATCCCAGGGCTGCTGCTCCCCCAAACATGAGAGCCTGGAGCGAGGCTCAGGGCCCTTGCTGCCAGCAAAGCCCCCAGAGCTGTGGGGATCCCAGGGAAGACTTCTGCAGCCCCCAATGCCCATGGCACTGTGACATGGCCCATTCCTGGTGCGAGGTCGGGGTTCAGCAGGGGGCACAGACGGATTATCTCTGCTTTGTTTCTGCCTCTGCTCTGCATGTGGCAGGGACAGGATTAGAGCAAGGGGCTGGGGGATGGATGTGGGGCAGTGGGAGACAGATGGGGCTGAGGCCTCCACCCACCTGCTCACGCCAGGCTGGGCTGGGGCTGAATCCTCACCATGCCTTGCCTGTGCTTGCAGCCTTCCCCTTCTGGCTGCTCCCCGCTGTGTTCAGCAGGTGCTGGGGTGCGCCCCCCACCATTAGCACTGCCCCTTGCAGTGACAGTACAAGGGATTGAGCCCCAAACCCTGTCTCTGTGCCATAGGGAGCACGCAGCACCACCAGACCCCAGCACCCCATCCCTGCTCCATGGGGCCAGTGGTTCTCAGTCCCGGACTCCTGCAGGTCACAAATACCCAGGCCTCCAGTGCCGCTGGCATGTGCTGGTGCGGAGGGGGCCCATGGCGTCATTCCTTTACCCAAACCTTTAAGCTGCCGTCAGAAATAGCCCCCTGTAATCTGCTTGTGCAGGCACAGGGAACCTGCCCAGAGGAGCAAATCCTGGGGTAGGGGATTAGGAAGAAGCAGCTCCTGCCTGTCCGTGCTGAGACGCGTGCTTGAGTCCTTGGGGTCCCCGTGGGGTAGGTGCCCAGTTGGTGGTGCTGGCTGTGTCCCAGACCTTACCAAGGGAAACACCAGTGCCAGGAGGAGGGAGAGGCTGGGACTGAGGGCACCTGCTCCAGTCCTCACTCTGGAGGGGGCTGGTGGTTACGGCAGGATGTGGTTGGGGTCAGGATCTCCATGGGTAGGAGTCAAGCAGGCAAAGGTGTATGATGGTGAGGGGCAGCTTCAGCTCCATCCATTCACTGATTATTTGGGTGCTAACAAGGAAGGGCATTGGGGCAGGTGATGAGGACAGAGCATGTTGGCATTACTGGCGTCACACCCACGCAGCTTGTGCTACGTGCCTGCCAGCTCTTCCATAATTCAGCAAGCCATGATTTATTCAGCTTTCCTGCTCCTGTGCTGCTTCTGCACTAGTGTGGTTGTGGGGACAAGCGGGTGCCAGCCAGGGACTGTGGGGCATCCTGGGTGCACCACAGAGGGGGCCAGGCTTGTGCCAGCCCATGCTTGGAGCCAGGGGTGGGGAATGGGGAGGTTGGAGTGGGATGGAAAAGCCCTTTCCCTGTTCAGGGACCTGGCAAGTCCCAGCACTGCAAAGAGCACTGCAGGTGCAGGGTTTGTGATGTGGGTGATGATGGGGGGACCAGGCCTGGGATGGCAGAGCAGGGCTGGCCAGGAAAATGTACCCTGACCCTCATGGGGACTCCAGCCCTGCATAGTCATGGGCCCAAAACCTCTCCCTGTCCTTCCCAAGAGGCAGAACCCGCTGTCTGTGCATGACCCATAGCGTCAACCCTGCAGAGTTGCTGCTCAGGGACCCCCAGTGTCCCCTCAGCGGTCATCACCACCCGTGGGGGCCCATGTGCCCAGACTTCCCGGGCTATGAGTTGGGACCAGAGGTGGGACACAGAGCCCACCTGCACCAGCCCCCCATGGCTGAGCAGGATTGTCCTGGTGGGTGCCTCAACAAGGAGCTCGGTCCCCGGGGCGCCGTGGGAAAGCGGGGGGAGTGGGCACTCCTGGGCAGCCTCTGGCAGCCTCTGACACCCCCCGACTCCCGCACCGCCCCCGCTCTGCTCCCGTCCGGCTCCGCCCCCGTCCCGGCCCCAGCCCCGGCCCCGCCGCCGGGGGATGCGCCGGGCAGGTGCGCGGGGACGGGGCGATCCTATAAATAGGGGCGGGAGCGGCCGCAGCGGCTCCGCTCGGCGTGGCGGGGCTGGGCTGGGCACGGCACGGCTGGGTGGGCACAGCGGGCTCGGCGGCTGCGGTGGGCTCGGCACGATGGAGATCTGGAGCAGCCCCGCCGCCTACGATGAGTCGAACGGGAACGCGGAGCGCGGCGGCGGCGCGGACCCCATCGCGCGGGAGCTGGAGGAAGGTGAGGCCGGCCCGGGTGGTCTCGTCCGGGGGATGGGGATGCGGCTGCAGCAGGGCTGGGCTCCCCCCGGGGCTGGTCCGGAGCGGTCAGGGCCGGGGTCTTCCCTCGGGTGGTGCCATCTGCTCCCCACCTGTGCGTTCCCGCAACCCCGGTCTCCCTCGTCGCCCTCTGGCCGGGGGTTGCCGCCACCCTGTCTCTTGGGGACCTCCAGGGTCACCCCGACCCTAAGGAGACCTGTCTCCGTGCCGGGAGAGGACGAAGGGACGGGGCGAGGGGCCCTGCGAGGTCTGCGTGTGCCCGTGGGGAAGGGCGTCCCTCGTTCCGTGGGAATGGGGTCCTCCGCTCCCGCATCCCGCTGGATCGGGCCCGCAGATGGATGTTTACATGTTTGCCAGCGCTGCAGCCCCCGTCTCCCAGGGCCAGCCGCTCGCTCCAACCGTAACGATGCTCATGCTCTAATTATTTCTAATTAATGGCTCAGGGGCCTGACGAGGTGCAGTTGGGGACCCCCGCGGGGAGCGGGTCCTGTCGGGGTGCAGAGAGGGGGGTGGGGCTGGGGCTGGGCTTGGCCCGGCCCGTCTTTCCATGAACGTGTTTGGGGTACGTGCCTTCTGGGGCGTGGGGCAGCACCCGGGGCAGTGAGGACTGGACGGGACCGGGGTGGCGAGTGGGGGCATTGCCATGACAACACACTCACCATTACACAACCCCAGCTGGGGAAGCCTAATGGGATTTGTGTGGCTGAGCTTCCCCGTTAACCCACTTCGTCTGCACGACTGGGGGTGGCTGTAACTGGGGACGCGGGAGGGGGCCCTGAGCGCAGCCAGCCCTGCTCTGCCAGGAGAAACAGGCACCCACCCTCGGGGCAGCAGAGCATCAGAAGGAGCATCGGGAGTGCTGTGTGGTGTGGGCAGGGTGAGGGGTACCGGCAGGTCCCGGGCTGTAAGCAGGGTCTGGGGTGCGGGCAGGGCTCGGGGCTTTGCGCCTGCTCCCGGCTCCCTCCGAACGCACGGCTCCAGCGCCGCCGTCTGGGTGCGTGCCCGGCGCTGCCTGGCAGCTTCTGCGGCCGCAGTTGGCAGGATCCGTACCCGGGGGACCGATGCCTCCATCCTTGTACCTCCTCTCCCTGCCAGAGACCTAGAGAGCAGCGGGGGGAGGCAGAGCTGTAGCTCCGGCCCGGCCCGACGCGGTGGTGTTGGCGTGGTCGGCAGCTGCCCGTTCCCGCAGCGTCCTGCCTGCAGCTGCCTCTGCCTCTGTTGCTGTGTGGATTGTTGTGCTGTGCAGCTGGAGGGGCATCGGGTGGGTGCGGGCTGCAGCATCCCCTCTCCCAGAGAGAAACTAGGGCGGGGTTGGCTTCTCGGGGGGGGATCTGGGGGAGGGGGCTGGGGACAGATTGGAGGGAAAGTCGCCTGTGAGCCCGGCTCGGCAAGGTGCCACCCACGGCTATTTATACTGGAGCTCCAGCCTGCTTTCTGCTGGAGATGTCACCTCCGATCCTGTCTCCGCTGCTGCCCTTCCCCGTCCCTCCTTTCTGTCTGCGAGTCCTGCAGTGGGGTTGGCACTGTGCCTGTGCTGAGGTTGTGGGGTCAGCGAGGGCGCGCAGCACTTTTCTTTCCACCTCAAGGTACAGGCAGGGTTGGGGGTGAAGTGTGAGCCCCTCCTTTCCCATGATGCTGTCACAGCTGTGGGAATCCCTGCCTGCCTCTGCCTGGCACGGCGTGAGGTGCTGCCCAGCAGAGAAAAGGCCCTTTCTGGAGACCAGCCTGGAGCAGCCTTGGGGGGACAGTGCTGAGCCCCTGGGTCAGTGCTCCCACAGTGTGGGGGTTCACCTTCTGGCCCTCTCCCCCAGTCCTGTGTGCTGAGCGGGTGGTCAGGATCACGAAGACCTACCATGACATCGATGCTGTCACCAACCTGCTGGATGAGGTATGTTGGAGATCCCACCTGCGAGGGCTGGTGGGACCCTGGGGACACAGGGGTAGGTGAGGACTGGGGAAGGGACGAGTCTCAGCTGAGGCAGACCTGCCCCTTGCAGAAAGAGCGGGACCTGGAGTTAGCAGCACGCATTGGGCAGTCCCTGTTGAAGCAGAACCGGAGCCTGACTGAGCGCAATGAGCTGCTGGAGGAGCAGCTGGAATTGGCCAAAGAGGAGGTAACAGCTCCTGGGCACAGGTGTGGGCCTTGGCCCCCTGCATGCCCCCCTGGGGGCACCTGTGGTCCCCTTGGCCGTGTCCTGAAGCACCTTGTCTCTCCAGATTGCGCAGCTGCGCCATGAGGTCTCCATGCGGGACGACCTTCTCCACTTCTACACCACCACAACAGAGGAGAGCGAGCCCACCACCACCACCTCCACACCGTGAGTGGGAGTCCCTGTCCTGCCTCTCACCTGGGGCAGAACTGCTCCTGTGGGTTGGGCAAAGGCGCTGTGCAGGAGCCATCACCATCCCTAGGGCACCACCGGCGTCACTCCCTTCCCTCCCTTGGTGGCTGTGAGTTCAACCCCACAGAGCTTGATCGCTGCAGATGCCTGGGAGCTGGGGGCATGGGCAGGGTTCTGGATGGGCAGCCCCATCCTGCCCGCACTGCGGGTGCTCAGCACCATCCCTGGTGTCCCCAGGCTGCCCAGGCACGAGTCCTTGCTGTCCTTGCAGCAGTACTTCCAGTACGACACCTTGCAGCAGAAACTCAAGTGCCTGGAGGAGGAGAACCAGAAGCTTCGTATGGAGGTGAGCAGAGCCAGCTGGTGGATGCCCCTCAGTGCCCACCTATGCCCTGCTCTCTATGGGGCAACCTGAGCTGCCCCCCGGGAAGACAGGAGGTCCTGCCTGTCATGCTCAGCCCCTCCAACCCTCTCCCCCAGGCCGCCAAGATCGCCACTGAGACCTGCCAGTACGAGGACCAAGAGCAGCAGCTGATGATTGACTGCGTGGAGCAGTTTTGTACGTAGGGCTCGGGGGTCTGCAGGCACTGCCCAGCAGGCGCTGCCCAGCTGCGTGGGCTGGGGCTGGGGACCGTGCCCCGGTGGTGACGGACCCTGGCCCTCCCCCAGCCGAAGCGAGCCAACAGGTCGTTCACCTGTCGGAGGAGCTGGCGCACAAGGCAGAGGACGCGGCACGGCAGCAGGAGGAGATCACCCAGCTCCTGGAGCAGGTCGTGAACCTGCAGCAGAAGTGTCGCACGGTGAGGGTCCCCTGCCTGTGCCGGGGGGAGGGGGATACGGGCACAGCGCCCTGACCTGGCCTCTCCTGCCCGCAGTACGGCTCCGAGGTGGAGGAGCTCCAGCAGCACTTGACCGCGGCAAAGGAGGTGCAGCAGCAGCTCCGGATGGAGGTGAGCCCGGGGCAAGCTGTGGGTGCCCGGCCTGATGGGGGGTCTTGTTCAGCCGCCCCCGGAGCCGTGCTCGAACTGTGCCCGTGTCCCCGCAGCTGCGGGATCTGCAGGAAAAGTACACGGAGTGCGGCGGGATGCTGCAGGAAGCCCAGGAGGAGGTGAAGAGGCTGCGGAGCCGCAGCCTGCCCAACAGCACCGTCAGCCACTACAGCGCGGCCAGTCTCCTGCCCGTGGTGAGCGCGGGGGGCCGGGCGGCAGGGTGGGGGTCCCTGCTCTCCCCTCTACTGACACTGCATCCCCCATCCCCAGGACTCTCTGGCGGCTGAGATCAAGGGGACGATGAGGAAGAGGACAGACAGCTCCTCCTCAGACTACAAGTGAGTGCTGTCATCGGTGGCTCGTGCTGTGCCGTGGGACAGGGGTCCGGCTCACCCCCACCTGCTTCCTGCCCGCAGGAGCTACCAGCGCGTCTTCGAGACGGTGAAGGCCGTGAACCAGGCAGCCAAAGCCAAGTCTTGCTCTGAGTCTCCCCACCATGTTCCAGGCTCCAAGCAGTTGTCGGCTGCCCACTCTGGGGGGGCCAGCACCCCCCACACCAGCTGCTCCAGCTCGGAGGATGCCCGGTGAGTGCCGGAGTGGGGGGGAATGGGGCCAGGTGGGACGGAGGCTCCTCCTGCACAGGAGCTGGGATGTGGTGAACTGCTGGGCACAGCAGGGCAGGAAGCAGCCTGGGGCAGGGAGGGCAGGGTCTGGCTGGGGTCCAGCACAGCCTGAGGTGCAGTGTGGGACTGCAGCCCCGGGCACCCTGACGCTGTTCCCGTCAGCAGGGCCGAGGGGGCCAGCGAGGACTCCCGGGCAGCCCCGGGCAGGCAGGACCTGGAGGCGGCGGTGCAGCGGCTGTCGCTGCGGCAGCAGAGCCACGTCTCCGAGGAGCGCTCCTTCTTCGAGGCCGAGCGGGAGCGCAAGCTCTGGCGGCTGAGAGACGAGGCGAGCTCCAGTGGCTTCCTCACCCCTGACGGCAGCATCGTCTCCACCGAGACCAACTGCTCGGGGGCCTCGGAGCTCACCGCTGGCTCCAGCTTCTCCCTCGGCTCCCTCACCTACTTACCTGACAAACTGCAGATTGTGAAGCCACTGGAAGGTGAGGGGCAGAGGGGGTGCAGAGCTGCAGGTGCTCTGAGGGTCCAGCACCCCCACCTGAGTTGCCCCTGGCTGTGTCTCCCCCAGGCTCTGTGACACTCCACCACTGGCAGCAGCTGGCACAGCCCAACCTGGGTGGGATCCTGGTGCCCCGTCCCGGGGTGCTCACCAAAGACTTCAGGCAACTGGACATAGACGTGGAGGAGGTGTACAGCCTCGATGACCTGGAGGAGGATGATGTGGACGCCAGCTCCTTCCAGCTGCTCCCTACCTCAACACCCTCCAAAGCCAAGGAGCGCCCCAGGGGTGAGCGTGGGGTGAGGGGACGGAGGGGACGCAGCCCCTGGGATGCCCCTATCCTCCCGTCTAAGCTGCCCCTCGCCTCCCCCCCGTGCTCTCCCGTCTTGCAGCAGCTTGTCCCTGCCACCTCCCTCTCCCTGCGGGGATGCTCCGCCCGCAGCTGCGCAAGGGCCGTTCTCGGGCAGCTCTCCCGGTGGGATGAGCCCTCGCCATCACCCTGGCGAGCCCCTGCTGCCGCCCGGCTTCCTGGAAGGGGCAGGTCTGGGACAGACGGCATCTCCTGGTCCCACCTGTGCTCGCTGCCCCCTCTGAGCAGGCACCAGACCACAGTTGCTGCTGGAGCTGTGCCCCGTGCATGGAGCTTCCAGCCCAGCTTTGGCTGTCCCGCCTGCCTTCCGCCGTGCCCTCCACCTGTGTCCTGCCCCCCTCCCCATTGACCCCTTGTCTCCTGTCCCTTCCAGTGTTCCTCTCTGTTAACAACCTCCCCCAGACCCCGTCTACCTTCACCATCACCACCTGCCACATCCTCCACCCCACCACTGCGATCACCATGGTGACACCCAGGTAAGGCGCGTGGCCCCCGCCGCCTGCGCTGCCTGCACCGGCCCCCGGCCCGGCTGTGCCTCCCGAGCTCTCTCCTCCTCCCCCCATGCCTGGCTACCTGCAGCTCGAGGAAGTGGCAGACCAGGGGCCACCTGCAGCCCCTGATGCTCTGAGAGATGCCAGCAGTAGAAATATCCCCAAATCTGGCTGCTGGGGTGTCTCTGTGCCTGGGGCTGGCACCTCGCTGAGGCTGGGACCTGCCCCCCTCCTCTGCACTGCAGCACCCTGATGGATGGAGAGCCTTCCTCGGGTGGGCTCGCCCAGGGCAGCAGCACCCTGGGCACGGAGCAGCGAGTGCTCCTGGCACTCTGGGGAACAGACACAGCTTTCCTCCCTCCACACTTGGGCAGCAGCCAGGAGCTTTTCCCAGCCGTATGCTGGGCTGTCCCTTCATTAATGAGCACCGGTGATTAGCCCTAATGAGCCCCCCCAAGGCTCGTTGGGGGTTGGTGTGAGTTGGAGTTCACTGTTAGACAAAACCCTGGTCTCTGGAATTCGGCTGTGGAGCTGTGACTGTGTCCCAGTCTCTCCCGGCTGCTGAGGAGCAGCCCCCAGCAGTCCTCTGTGAGCTTTGGGATGCTTGAGCGGTTTGCAGCACGGGCATCTCCTATAGCCCAAGGCTCATTAGGTGAAGGAGGAAAGGGGGTCCTGCTCTGCCCCCAGCCCTGCCTGGCCCCTTCAGCAGCATCCCCCAGGACAGGGCCCCCCTGCTGATCCCCACTTCTGCTCTTTCTTTCCCTCCAGTCTGTATAATGCCGTCGTGCCTTCTTGTGGGCCCTTTGAGGGGCTGAGCTTTATCAGCCCCTCACCAGAACAGACTCCCCCCACACTGGCGCTTGGCCCTGGACCCCCGAGCACCCCCATGGGACTCTTCAAGCTCTTGCTGGGGCGAGATTCCTACTCGGCAGCAGGGACTGGATTATGGTGGGCCCCCTCACTCCACTCCCTGGACCCTCAGCATTCTGAGCCCCAGCCCTGCCCTGTGCCCAGGGGTGAGGGTGGAGCCCCACACAGGAGCAACGTCTTCAGCGGGAACCTGGTGGAGAAGTTGCAGCGCCTGGGGCTGGACAAGGTGGTGGCCAGAGGGGAGATGTCCTATGCCCAGCCAGGGCCCAGAGCACCCAGAAGTGACGCTGAGCCCCCAGGCTCAGGGTGAGACACATCTTCTTCCTCACGCATCCTTGGGGGAATGGAAACAGGACAAGCTTCAGCCTCAGCTCCTGGTGATGCCCCAGGTCCATCAACGCTCCTGGCACCAGCTTTGGGGAGCTTTGCCCTGGCGGCAAGGATAGAACCCGGCACTGCTCCCCATGTATGGGGGGTACAGGGGGTGCTGGCTGACCCTGTCCCTGCTGGGGGGGTATGGACCCTTCACAGGACCCAGTTTCTGGCAATAAAAACTGTTCCTGCTTCTGCTGAGCCTGTCTGCAGAGCGAGGGGCAGCTTGGCCCTTTGGGGCTGTCCAGATGCTGCAGCGAAGGGCAATGCTCAGTCTGGGCTCAGGTGTGTCCTAGGGCAACCTGCTAGGGCCAGGGGGAGACCCCTGCAGCCTGGGCTGGGCCCCTGGCCAGCACCTGGACTGGACTGGCTTTTAAAGGGAATGATGGTTTAACTCTTTCCTGCCCACTGAGTAGCAATAGTAGCAGCACCCACAGCTTGGGATGTTTCTGGGGGTGCAGCTGTTGCTCCCCCGGCCATGTCCCTCCCTCCAAGCTGTGCCCCATCCCCTGGCAAATAAATGTGAATTCACAGAGCAGCTCGTGTGTGTGCCATGTCTGCTGCCCTGTTCTGCATTTGCTGCTGTGCGCAGTTTGGTCCCTGCCCTGCGTGTCCCTGTAGGGCTGGGGGCAAATCCCCGCCGGCCGCCCATCCCAGGCTCTCCCCAGCACAGCAGGAGTGCAGAGCCTGTAGTTCCAGAGTTTTATTGTGGGAAAGGACAGGCACTGAGTGTGTGGCTGCTCTGTGTGGCCAGTCCAGCCCAGCAGCTACGCAGCACCGGCCTCGTCCTCAGCACTGCGGCGGCCGAAGTCCATCCAGTCGGGGTAGTAGTGGTCGTGCAAAGCCTCCATCCCCTCGTCCTCATGCACAAGGGCCTTGTGGTTGTTCAGCTCTGCCAGGGCAAGGGCAGCAGTTAGAGCTGGCACGGTGCCAGGCTGTGCCCCCCGAGGGGTGCCCACCCTGCGCCCCAGTACCTGTGAGGACGTGGGGCAGGAACTGGGACAAGAAGTGCTGCTGCTCCTGGGACAGGTACTCGGGCCAGTCCCGCCGGACCAGGCTGGGGGGGTGCTGGTGGGGGTCCCCCACGGCACCCGGTGCCTCTGCCGCTGGCCGGCACAGGCAGGCGGTCACTGCGAGGGCGAGGATGAGACCGAGGCACAGCGTAACCTTCATGGCTGTGGAGAGACTGATAGGGCTGGGGAAGTGGGGGAGCTGTGGCCCCCAAACTGGGACATGCTCAGCCTGTGCTGAGGGGTGGCCTGGGCACTCAGCCCCAGGCCGTGGCCAGCTCACAGTCCCCTCTGTCCCTCCCTTTGGGTCCCCACGTCCCCTCCATCCTTTCCATCTTCTCCCCACATCTTCTCCATCCCTCTCTCCTGGCTGGTCCCCAATGCCCCTAGAATCAGAGTCAAGGCAGAGGGATCCATAAGGATGGAGTTCCACTCCTTGCTCCTTGCAAAGATGCTGGAAACTAAAGCACATGGCTAAGAGCATCATCCAGCTCCTCCTTGAACTCCAAGAGTTGGGGAACAGGATTCTCATCCCCAGGGCACAGCCAGGCCCCAGGTCCCCTCTGTCCCTCCCAGCGGGTCTCCAAGTTGCTTTGTCTCTCCCATCTTCTCCTCAGGTTTTCCCCATCTCTCTCTCCCAGCTGGTCCCCGAGTCACCCCCAGACAGTGCCAGAGCTCTGTGAGACTCACCTGTGGGTTCTGGGGCTCAGCAGGGTGTCCCTGTGGGTGCCTCAGTGGCTGTCTCTCTCCGGGATCACCCCAGCTCGGTCCCTCTTTTAAAGGGGCTGCCGGGGCTGCCCCACGCCAGGGCGGTTCCACACACATCCGCCCACCTCCGGGGGGGCCCTCGGGCATCTGCGTGTGCACACAGCCACACAGAGCCACAC
>VWPU01000406.1:0-123674 GCA_013398955.1 Callaeas wilsoni
CTGGGGCTGGGGCTGGGGCTGTGGCCCGGCCCGGCTGTGGCTCTGCGGCCCCGGGGCGCAGCCGGAGCATCCGGACCGGGGGGGGGCCGGCCGGGGTTACGTAACGGCATCCGCGCAGCGAGATGCGCCGGTGTTAGCCCCGGCTTCCCTGGCGCTCCCCGAAGTCGTGATTTTTTCGCCCTTCCCTGCAGAGCAATTTTAAATGCTCCAATAAACAGTGTGGTCTGTGAGGTTCAGTTGCAGATTAGCTATTACCAAGTTGATGCACTCTTAAGATACCTTTTTGTTTTCATTCTGTTTGTCTCCAAGAAAGGCAGGAACGGCCTCTGTTCCCAATTTGCTAGCAAGGCTGCAAATCCCTTCCAAGTACTTTGAAGATGTATGGATTCATTAAAACTGATGTTTGGAAATCATGTGTTTGCCAGAAGTGCTGATGATTAAAATGACTGTATGACGTGAGTTTTGCCAATGGCTCGTCGTTTCATGTCAGTTTCTAATTGCTGTCGTGTGCTGGGAGGATACATTGGTGCTTTTCTTCCCGAAAGCTTCAGCAATGCAGGTATCATGGGCTAACAGTAACTGAAACAAAAGACCTTGCTGGACTTCTCAGAGCAAATTAGGAAGCCAAGGTCGCATAGCAAACGTCAGTGCAACTCGTATGGGGTAGCGTGACAGAACAAAAGTATTCGCAAATCTTATTTGAGAGTTTAAGTGAAAACTGTTCCTTAAATAGACTATTACTCAGTAGATGAAAAAAAAAATGCTTAGTGAAGGTGTGAGGAAATTGCTATTTTAGGACTACAATTAACTATATCAGCTCAATTTTAATGAACTAGTACATTTAATTGCATTCCTAACAGATTTTCTGTTCTCTAGATGATTAACTTGCAGAATGATACCAGCTCAAAGATTAAAATCTCATCAAATATCTAATGGTTTCTGTACAGTGTAATTGTGCTTGGTTTATAATAGTTCTTTTCTAATAACCAGGCTTTGCCCATACAGCTGTAGATATTATAATTAGACTTTTTTATCTTGTAAATGACATGACCTTGACCTTTAGAGGTTAAGCAGATGTTGTTGTTATGGATCTTATATGTTTAGTGAAGCATTTTTATGTATATATAATACATAGGGTTTTCTTTTCTTTAAAAACTGCACAAGGAGACTATCTTTTCTCTCCATCTTAGATAAATTAACAGAGATGTGTACAACACTGATTATTTGAAAACCCTAAAGGTTTATATTTAAACAACCTTTTCTTTCCAAGTACACGGCAGGATGTATATCTGGAAAACAGTATTGGAGGGTTTGTTACTGAAGACTCCCTAAACATTTCCCCTTGCTACTGCGGGCTGAAAGAGGTACCCTTTGTTGTACTGTAGTTCATCACGCTTGCTTCTTCCACTTCCCATTAATTTGCTGTTGCGCTCCCAGATCCTCCACAGCGCATAGAGCTGTACTCTTGGAGGCCTTGTCTGCAGCCTTGCTTATTGCTGGCAATTTTTTGCTCTTAGCCCATTCTGGGAGCTTATTCATAAATGTCTGCGATGTAAACCCTGGTTTGCATATACTTGTAGGAACACGCATGGGGTTTTTTCCCAAGTGCTGGTGCTGAAGGGCTGTACTCTGTATATTTGTATGCTTGGATGTGTTTTTTATACAACCATCGAAACCAGAACTTTACTCACAGGTGTGAGAGTTACCGTGTATCTGAGCAGCCATTCAGGCATTATTGCAAAGCCACCATGGCTAGGAAAGGAAAGGTACCATGGAAAGGTAAAGCTCTGTGGCTTCTGTAACAGGGGAGTCCCTGGTCTCCTACTTTATTGCAAATGGTGGTGGACATGAGACTGCTCTCCTCTGCCTCTTCTTCCTCCAGTCCACTCTGGAGATGAAAGCAGAGAGTGTCCATATGACTGCTTCATTTTCCTTTAGTCCTCTGGCACGTGTGTGTGATTGTGTGTGTGTACCCCTGGGTGCTGTACATTTCAGCTGAGCCATGAGACGGATTTCCTTGTGTGACAGAAGTGAATGGTTTTGCTCTTGTTTGTCCAAATACATGTGATACCAGCATGGGTTTTTCCCTGAGAATTTATGCTTCTTTACCATGTGGCTTTTTCTCAGGAGGGCTGTATTTCTTAAGAGACTCTAGTCAGCCTTCTGTGCCTGTGCCACGCTGGAGAACCTGCTGTCGCTGCATTGGGATGCGGGAAGGAACTGCTAGTGCTTCACTGCTAAAGAAGTGTGTTTATATTTTCAATGTGTGTGTATGTATACAATGAGCCTGTCCTAACGGTTTAATTAGCCCCTCTGCCTCGTGTATAGGGTAGCAAATACTTATACATTACTCCTGTATTTTCTAATTTGTTTTTAAAACACTGAACCGTTCAAACAACTCCTAGAGATTTCTGTGAGGTTTTCTTTTTTCCTCCTAGCTAAATGTTTTCTGGTTTTGAAGCTTTTGACTATCCTGGTATGGGAAAAGGCAGCAGTTTCTGTAGATAATTTTCATGGGAAATGTTACTCTGGGCAATTATACTTCAAAAAGGAATTTCTCCAAGAATTTCCTTAAGGCTTGTGTTTCTTTCTTAAGCTAAGTTTAATGAGATTAAAAAAAAATCCTTCACAGTGGAATACTAAAGTAAACACTCTACTTTTTTTGGGGGGGAGGGTGTTTGTTTGTGTGTTGAATTTGTGCCTTATCAACATTGTAGGTGTTGAATGAAGCAGCAACAGGTACGGTACACAAATGAAAGTAAACATGCTTAGGCCATTTGAGGGATGTTGGATTTCTGGCAAATTTAAAACATGGCTTTGGTCGTATAAAGGAAACTCCAGCTTCCACAAATCTAGTGAAAAGAAAGCTATATAATTAGGGGCCAGGTAACATGAGCTGAATTTGGTTGTAATGGTATGAAATACTAAGGAATATGTAGTTATAGAGTCATAGAATGGTTTGAGTTGGAAGGAACCTTGACAGGTCTGCTTAGTCCAACCTCTTGCAATGAACAGGGACATTCTTCAGCTAGATCAAGTTGCTCAGACTCTCATCCAACCTGGCCTGGATGTTTCCAGGGGTGGGGTATCCACTACCTCACTGTTCCAGTGTTCTGTCACCATCATCATAAAAAAACTTATTCCTTATGCCTAGTCTGAATCTACCCTCTTTTAGCTTAAAACCATTACCCCACATCCTATTGCTGTTGTCTTAGCCCCCGTTAGCAGAGTTTGTGCTATGAGTAGTGTTACCATGTTTGTAATTAATTTCGCCGTCTCCATACCAAGGTTTTCTGAGCTGTAAATACAAACCTACAACTCTTAGCTATTTCTGGTAAGTCAGAATAGAGACATGGAGGCAGTTAAAAGTTTGGGTTTTTTTAAATGGCAGCTCTGTAAATGTCCTAGTAAATGGTGTTTCTAGCGTGTCCCTCTTTTGAGGTTGTTCCTTTCAAAAGAGTTGAAAAAGGATGGAAGAACCTTTTGGTGCTGACAGCTGGCAAACCAGTGAAAGGGAGAAGAGCTAAATATGAAATATGGAAAATGGGAGAATGCCACAAGAATTACCCTGTGTAGGCAGTCAGATTTTTGTCTTTTAGGGAAACTTCTGGGCTGCATAGACTTGTTAAGATTAAGGGAGGAAAAAAGTGAACAATACAAAAATAATACAGACAATCATTAAATGAGGAAAAAACAGGGTTGGTTTTGTTGCCGTTTTTCCTTTTTTTAATGGGATTTGGCCCAAGTGATGTCTAAGGGGTCCTTCCAGCCTAAATTATTCTGTAATGTTGTTTTGTCATTATAGGTGAAACCTCGGAAAATTTTTAATTTTCTATTAACAGTGAAAAATAGCTGGTGCTCAGAAACTCAGAATTATTCTTTTTCTCGCATATATATATATATATAAATGCCGTGGAATTTCTAGATAGTTTTAAAGCTGGTTACAAGTGAAATGTGTCAGTCTGTGCTCAGGGCTATTTAGAGTTACAGGTGGTAGCAGCAGGTAGGGAGATGGTGAATATCCAAGCTTGTCTGAAATCTGCAGACTGGCTGCTTAAATGAGTGTGAGCCTCTCCATCACCAACTCAGAAACCAAAAAAGATTGTATGCCATTACTTGTTACCTATAACTTTAAAAAGAGAAGCTTTGAAGGAAGAGTAGGAAGAGTAAGCTGGAGATTGAAGAAGAGTGAGAGGATGGGTCTGAAATGCATGGCAGTTATAATATGGTTAAATTAGGAGAACTTTATAGTGGTTTTTAGAAATGCCCTGCTATAGCAGAGAGAGCAGCTGCATTTTGAAACTGAGTTAAATAGTTTCTTTTTTTTTTTTCCAGTTCCTTAAAGGTGAATATATTTTAATTTAGTTGAGAGCACTTCTCTTAAAGGAGATAATGGATACTTTAGTTTGAGGTGTAAAGAAAAGAAGTCTCTAGTTGCTTGTGAGTTTAACAGAGAATTGCAAGAATTTTAACTAGCAGGTGTTGTGCTAGATTGGAAGATTAGGTTTTCTACCAAAACCACAATTTCATTCTGTGAGACTTGATTTTCTTGCTGTCTTCTTGCTGGAGGCTGATACCTGTATTTCTCACAGAATGCATATCTTGGCATATCTTAAGGGTTCTGTATTCCTCAATCAAATATTTCACATTTTTTGAATTTAGATGCTCATCCCGTTCCAATTAATCTTTTCCTCCTTATTTTGGGATGCTGAGAATTAGGTGGATGAGCTGAATCTACACAGAATTTAGCAGATAGCAGTCTTGGTTATGTTCTCTCACAGTGTGATCTGCTTACATTCATAACTCTGCTAAAATAGTTTTATTTTCCCTTTTTTTTTCAGTGGAAATTGAGATATGGAAATGGTTCTACCCTATAAAGTACATAAACCCCCCCTAGTACTTTTCAGTTCTCATGAAATTTGTGAAAATCACAAAAATCATGCTTAGTCTCTATTGATTTACATGTTTCTAGCAGAGATGCAAAGGCACTGGTGGATTCTCTACTTAAAAGGCTGCATTAACGCACCTCTATGTGGTATCAAATGTAGTCCCACTCTAATGCAAGTGCTGTTCTGTTGGTATGAGGCTTTTCTAGAGCCTATGGTATTCCCAATTAAATTAGTGAATTATGATTGTGAAGGATGCGGAGGTATTAAAATGATGTATTGGATCATTTACATCAGTACAGTAGGGCATAGATCTGGGATTGCTTTGTTATGAAAACAAGTCAACCCAAAGTAGGTAACATTTGGCTAAGAATGATCTGTAGATTGATTTCAAGAAGCCTTATCTTGGAATGTGATAGGCTTTTTCAGATGATGAGCTGAAAAGTTTTCTGTTGAGAAACGTAGCAAGCTCAGGTTGCCCAGAGAAGAGTCTGTATGAAACCTGTGCCATGGAGTGAAGCCTACCTGCTCAGACAGAGGAGGCCTTGGCTGCATCTGCCCAGCAGTAGCTGACCTGAGCAATCCTGGAAAATGAGAAAACAATAGAAGGACTTTGTTCTGTAGCAGTTCCTAACTTCCTGCTTCCTGTAAAATGTTTGTGGTGGGAGACCAAAGGGTTGCAGAAACCTTGGTGATGAGGGCTAATTGACCTTAGATATGGGCAGTGGAATTGGTGAGACTTCCATGGCTCATGCTGACCGTTTAAATGAGAAAGGGCTAAATAATAAATAAATAAGAAAGAGATTAAAGCAGTATCCCCAGGTGTGGGGGAGCATGACAAGGGCCATGCACATACCTCTGCCACTTGGAAGGCTGAGTTGGAAGGGAACAGCTTGGTGTGAGGTCCAGGCCACTGGTCAGGACTTGGACACACTGAGCAGCTGGAGTGAGCATTCTGTTCCTCAGGGGCTCTTGTGGCAGGGTCACCTGGACCTTGATTTGTGTGTAACACAGAACAGACAAGCTGGGATAGAAATGCCACGCTCATCCTGCTTAATAAAACACGACTTTGTTTTATTCATATTATGTGATGCAGTGGTGTCTCTCAGTTCTTGCTGCCACCTCAACCTCTTCCCCTGTGACAAACCCAGTATGGATAAGGCGACGTTAAATGGAATTTGGGTCAAGAGAAGTTTCTGTTAACATCCTACAGGAATGGTTCCAGGCTGATGATTCTTCTTCCTATTTCACCTCTGCCTTTACTGTCTCTGTCCTGTGTGGGGTCAACCTGCATCTGCAGTGGGACTGCAAGTGCGCTCTTGCCCCTATTTCTACTTTATGAGGATTTTTATAGCTGACCTACTCAGGGATGCCTGGTACCCTTTTGATCTTGTTCAGAAAAACAAAGTTTAACTGTTTCTTCCCTTCTGCCTTTGAAAATCAAACTCAACCTTGTTTGGAAAGAAATGGCAGTGTTATAGGTGAAGCGGGAGAGAAATTAACCCAGAGAGGCTGCGGCTCATCTTCTTAGATTATGATTGTTGAGATTTTGGCCACAAGATAAAAGTTTCTTTAATTAATTTATTCTAATGGAAAATTGTGGAGAGCAGCTTATTTTCTTTTATATGTTTATATTTAGGGAGCTAGTTAGCTGTGTTATCACCTGGTAAGGATAGATCTAGGGAAAATGGAAAGGCAGAATCACTGATGGAGAGCTACAGAAATGGCAAGAAATGGACCAGATAAAGGGACTTTCATCTTGAAAATGGGAAGCTGGAGTGGTTAGTTTAGTGACAGATGTTTCTTTTATGGGTAGAGTGGGTCAGCTGGGTGAGAAGGTGGTGCCTAATGGTGGAAATGACACTTAGTTAAAAGGAGGAAGCTTCAATATAAACCAGCTTGCTGAAATCTGAAACCAGCAGTTGGTGTTGAGTCATCTTGAAGTCCCTCTGACCCCAATGTGAGCATGACATATACATTCCTCTGGTAAGTAATTATGTTGCTTTTCTGTTTAAAGTGCGTGTTTCTGGAGTTTATTCTGTTTCTGGGGAGCAAACTTTGTAAGATCCTTGCCAAAACCAGAAGGATAGGGATTGTATGAAACAGAGCTGTAGAGTCAGAGGATGAGTCTGGATATAAAGTATTGGTCAGCTCTGTAGCCAGACAGATTCTTTTCTTTCTGTGTAAGGGTTGAAGAATGCTAAAATCCATCTCCATTTCCCCCTCCCTTACTGTCAGTTAGATACAAGTTGTCTTTCCACATTCACTTGTGCCTGAAAACTCTGTTCTGTGTGTAACTTCCAGGAAGTATAGGCAGGTCGTAAGTTGCTACCTGGTTTAGTACTCTTGGGTGACATAATCATGGGCAAAAATAATGCATTCTCTGACTGAAGGGAGGAAAAAAGAGTTCTCTGTCTCTCCTTAATGATGACCTATATTTTGTGGGTGTGCAAATATGCTGTGGAAAGCTAAATGTAAATTATATGCTGTTCTACTGAGCAGGCTTTTCTCTGTTCTCTTAATAATTGGTAGCATAGCCTACATACAAAACCCATGGTCAGTTTGCAGTATGCAAATCAGTGACATGCAATGAAATTATTATTTGCAATGCAAAATAATCTTTAAAAAACCCAAACAAGGTATTTTCTTTAGTAACTACAAAGTCTCTCTTGCCCAGTCACCATAAATACTGTTTTGTGACAGAGCTTACAATTGATAACAAGAGTGGCTTCTGCCTCTAATTAATACAATAATGGTTGTTCTTTCTTTTGATGTGGATTGAGGATTATTGGGGGAGGCCTCAAACCAAGTCAGAAATGAGGGTTAGATTAGCCCAGCTGACCAACCCTGAGACCCTCACAGGACTCTTCAATAGCTCCACATGGTTGTGGATTGTCTGTGAGTTTAAGGGAGAGAAACAGCTTCAGAAGTAATCTATGATATGCTTTCTAATTTCCATTTCTGGTGATGCAAAGGTTGCGTTTGGATCTGCAGATGCTCGGAAATGTAGCAATGGCATGGCAGCTTGGGTTCGTAGCTCCTACCCTTTCCATAACAGCTGCCGTGTGTGTCTATCTGCCTGCTACAAATTTAAATTTTCTGAGCTACATTAGGAGCAGGAGAGGGTGTCAGATTTTTTGCCTTTAAAATTTCTGAATTCCTATTCATCAGTTTCTTTGTTTTTTCATAATGTTTTGGCCAAAACAATGTAACATTAATCTACAAAGAGTAAGTTTGGATAAAGCAGCCGTGTTGCAATCATGTGGCCTTTCCTAAAGCTGTGATATTTTTCTTAATACCCTTGGGTTTTAGGTTTCCAGTTGAGATGGCTAGACCAGTTCTGCAGAAACTGCGTAATGGATCACTGCTCACAGTTCTCCCGATGTTTTGAGCCTTCCTGAATGCCTCATTTTTCTCCCAGCTGTGTGACCTTTATAGATCCAAATACCCACTTGTCCTCTCTGACTTGTGCACATTCTAATAGATGGAATGTTACTCAAACTGTTAACACACTGTGCGAGGGCAGGGCACGGGGCAGGGAGGGAAGGGAAGGAAGGAAAGGAAAGGGAAGGAAGGAAGGAAGGATTAATACCTCCAGCTCTGAGTCCTGCTGCCTGCCCAGCCCAGAGCTGTACTGGCCCTTGGCTGCCAGCTTGTGGTGCAAAGGCATGGAGATACTATTATTCCCTGCCACCTTATGGTATTTCTGGTGTAATTACCTTCTAAAATATTCATTATTAGATTTCCCCCTCAATGTTCTTCCACACTTTTAGAGATTTATTCAGTGTTTGCAGATTTTTATGCTTTCATCTTAACTTTGTGAGCACATTAGCTCAGTCATTTTGCATAAAGCTATCAAATACCAGTCATAAACCTGTGCTGTATCTCTTTACTATTCTATATACTACTGACTGTTTGAATTATTTTAAAGCTACACAGAATTCTTTTGTAAAGTATAAATCCATTGAATTTAGAATCTTCTACATTTTCTTCATTCTTTTTCACGTGTCTTTTTGTAGTAAGTCAGTAAAAATAATTTCAAAGGTGCAGTGAGGAATAGTGCTGTGTAAAATGTAGGTAGATACTAACGATGACTTGATAAACGTGGTGAATTTCCCTTAAGGGGAACAGAAGTACGGTAGCTTACATCAGGTGAAGGGGATTTAGGTACAGTAAACCACAACTATTTAGGGTGTGATTGATGTATATTAAGCTCATAGCTCTCTTTAGAAAAAGGGCAGTTTCTCATGAGAAGTTTTATTTTTTGATGCCACTGCATAGGTTAAAAGGTAATGAACATAGTTACAAAACTATGTTTTTGTTTTCTGTTCTGCTTTGTCTGGTTGTGGGCACTGTGCTCAGTGCTGAGAAACACAGAACATGCTTGTGGAGGGTATGGCAGATTCAGATCCATGGCATCATTCCCATGTTGAAAACTAGTGGAAATAAACTGCTCTTTAGGCTGCAGATATCTTGAAGAACACATAGTTCTGCTTTCTTGGCTGATTCTTGGGTAGTTTGCCATGAAAAATGTGTCATAGCTGTGTGATATAACACTGAAAACCACCAACATTGGCTAAATCTGTTTGTGGGTGAAATTTAGTTTCTTATAAAGAAATGTAATGAGTACAAACTTATTTTGAAGCGAATCTTTTTAAAGCCAAATGCACCAGGGGTGTGTTAATCACTTCTGGCTTTCCAGCACTGAGACATCTTCCACAGCCCTTGCCCTCGTTACCATTCTGTCTCTCCTCCACAGGTCGCTCCCCACCCGTTAGTTCAGTGCTCTCGGAATTGCAGTCCTGTGCCCAGGCTCACTGCTCCTCCTGGGGACACAAGTGTGTCCCCGTGGCCGGGCTGGCCGTGCTCCATCCTGTTCCCTCCAGCTGCCACTCTCGTGTGCCTCTCCTGAGGTCCTCGGGATCTCAGGGGATCCAGGGGTGGTACTGCCAGAGGCTGGGGGGTGTAAAAGGAAAAAACCTTGGAGAACAAAAGGCCTGGATAGTCACAGTGTAAGCATACCAAAGAAAATTGGTTATTTTCCTACCTGTTCTTATGCCTAGAAGCAGTGTGAGGTGCCATTTCTTAATGGCAGAAAGTGAAATATTTTTGCACTTTAGGTTGGTGTTTCTGTCAAGGTGGGTTATACATCTCAACTGTGCTGAAGCAGATTTAAACGTAATGGTGCAACTTCCAAATGCAAGTTTCTCGTTTAGAAGGACAAGTCTGAACAGAAATAAATGTCCGTATATATTGTGAGACCCAGAAAGTAATTCAAGCAGACCTCTCTGAAATTTTTCTTTTTAAGGAATCTTGGTATGCTGCAAAAATGAATTTCAAATCTTTAGTTACCCACAGATTACAGCACAGCAAATCGATACTTTTTCAGCTAATGTCAATTTTTTCCATTAAAAGATAAATGAGGAAGTGTAAAGCTTCCAGTCTTCTCAGACTTCTGTGCACTTCCCAGACAGCTGGTTTTAATTTATCTTTACCTTTTGTATAGTGTGTACTTAGTGCTTTTCATTCTTACTGCCAACCATTGCTTGTACTTACGAGTTAAATAATCAAATAATGATGCAACTGTGGTGCATTTTAAAAGCCTTCGTTCAACTAAGAGGGTGAATGTTTTATTTGAAGAAATTAAACTTTGTAGGAAACTGAAAATGATCCTTGTCCCAGGTTAGATTTTTTCTTACTTCGAAATGTGCTGGCTCATGTTATCTTTGTAGTCGCTGAAGTTTATCAGTGTTTAAGTACTGGTGCTTTGGAGGGTTTGGTCTCCCATTTAATTTTTATAAATGAAAATATTTTAAGACAGAATAGACATTTTACAAATCATTTCAAAGGCTAAAACATAAATATTTGAAAGGAATGGACTGTAGATTTCAAGCGTCTATTATAGACATCTACTCTATATAGCCTTGTCTTCTGAGGTCTGACTGGAGTGGTGGGGAAGTGGAGACCACTGCCCTGGAGCTGTAGAGATAGAAAAAAGAAAAGGAAAATAACCTGCCTAAGTTTTCCAAATGCGTGGGCAAAGCCCTGCTTTGTAAAATAGATGCAATTTTCCTGTTTCAACATGCTTGTTAAAAATTAGAGAAAATAAGGATAATTTGAAATTTTCTTTCCAGAACACTGCAATTTCCAACTGAATATCTAGGGTGCTTTTCCTCCTCCTTTTTAAGCTGTCTTTTAGAATTTTTATAGTTTGGAAACTGTCCCAAAACATATTTGTCAGGTGTCACTATGTAGCAGTAATACAATTAACCTTACAAGTCCTTTTTTACTTCCTTAGTGTATTTGCTTGGTAGTCTTTCAAGAGTTATTTTACTGCTATTTTGTGGAGTTGATTAATTTTAGAACAGGTATTGCATACAGCAGGGGAGTTTCTCTTCTGTGTAAATGGCTATGGGCATCTTGGCTGAGGTTACTGACACATATTTGGCTAAATGCTAACTTACCAGCTATTGTGAAGGACTGAAGAACGTTGGAAAAATTAACTGAGTTACTTAAGAAAATTACTGTTGTCCTTACAGCTGGAGTGATTTCTCCTCTCACGGAAGAAAAAGAAATTGCAATAGAAATTGGAAGTCGGTACTGAGATAAAATAAATGTCAAGGGTAACAATACAATGTTAAAGTATGAAATTGTCCTAAAGTGCCTTAAAAAAAAAGTGACTAAGTTCAGTATCTTTGTTCATTCTGTGGCAATATACACATTAATGAAAAGTTTCAGTGGAGAAACACTAAGTCTCACTTTTGAGTAGAACTCAGATGCTGTAATTCAGTTTTCTGGTATAACTTTCTCAAGGTATATTTATTTATGATAATTACAGTATTATGACTGGTGATAAAACTTTTTTGGGAGATAACATTTATGTATAAATATATCAAAATATCTTTTCACTGTCTAAACGATAGATGACTCAGAATCAATGTTTTTTATTCTAATGAATTTACAAATACTGAGTTGCCCTTAGCTGAATTTGTAATTTGTGAATGGTAACAAGGAGCAGAGGGAGAAGTTTCATCTCTATTCCTATCTTTATGGTATCTTTTATGGTTTTTAATATAGTAGCATTTTATTGTTTATACTTTTGGCATTAATCTTGCATGAAGTATAGTTTTCAGGACTATTCTTATGCCTAGATCTTGCTGCCAGATAATGTTAGGAGATATTTCAGTAACTAAGAAATTGGTAGGCAACAGGAAGCTTAAAAAGGAGATGCTGAACTGCAAACCATAGATTGTATGGGATTAGAACTTCAGAAAAACCTGAGGACTCGAGTTGCAACTTCTGACACAAATTGCGAGGGCTGGAGCACATCTCTTATGAAGACAGGCTGAGAGAGTTGGGGTTGTTCAGCCCTCACAACTTGCGTCAGAAGTTGCCACTCGAGTCCCCAGGTTTTTCTGAACTTCTAATGAGAAGAGACTTTATAGCACCTGTCATTACCTAAGGGGAGTCCTTTCACAAGGGTGTGTTGACAGGAAAAGGGCTTTAAACTGATAGAGGGTGGGTTAAGATCAGATATAAGGAAGAAATCCTTCACTGTGAGGGTGGTGAGGCACTGGAACAGGTTCCCCAGAGAAGCTGTGGATGCCCCCATCCCTGGCAGTGTTCAAGGCCAGTTTGACTGGGGCTCTGAGCAGCCCCATCAGGTCTAGTGGAAGGTGTCCCAGCCCATGGCAGAGGGTTGGAACTAGATGATCTTTAAGGTCCCTTTCTACCCAAACCATTCTGTGGTTCTATGTTTAGGTCTTCATTGCCAGCAAAATATGAAGTGAACCCTTTTATTCCCTTTTCTGCTTTGGTGGTGGTAGCTAAGTCTTCTGTTTCATAAATGTGTGATTCCTGAAAGGAGAGAAGAGGATGCTTGTAGTTTGATCACCAGTTTTATTCATGCAAGTTTATCACTAGAATCCTGCCCATATTTTATTGAAACTTGTTCTGGAAAATCCAAATTTGTCAGCATCTTACATGGGAATAAGAAACTCTGAGTGGGAACGGTGCTCCCTGATTTGTCAAAGTCAGTGAGCAGAGGGAGGAGGAATACTTAATTAACTCTGTTTGATTGGAGTTTGTGACAGCCAGCACATCTTCTCGGCTCAGCCAAGACCGCAGATAAAATCTTACGGTGGTTGTTAACAGCAGAGTTGGAGGTGTGGATGGAATCCTGGCAACTGAGGGATTTATGTTACATGAATGAAGTCAGATGTCGTCATGAAATAAAATTTTTAGTATCCTGTCTTCAGCATGGCTATACACACAGCAGTAATAAATGCCCTCTCTTCAGGTTGAGAATCAGTCCTAATAGAATTGCAGGTGAGGGTTGAGCTGCTTCCTTCTGAGAAATCATGATGACAGTAATTGAAACAATCAGATTTATGTTCAACTGCGTACTGCTGGAGGTATTTTTGTTATCTTTAACTCAGTGTTAATTTAGATCACTCTTTAGTCTAAGTAAAAGAGACCAAAAATGCTTTTCCTCTTGGCTCTATGTCTGTACAGAGTGTCTAGAGAATGCTGTTCATTTTGGTGCTAGTGTACTTTATGAAATGTCTGTTCGATATGAGAACAAAAGGGCTTTTAAAATAATTTGATGGTTTACAGTATGCATTTATTTATTTCAGGCATCCTCCTGTATTCCTGCTTTTACGTATAGTTCCAAGTCCTTAAAAAAATACTTGTTTTACTGGCAATCACCATGGATGCACAAGTGCGGCAAGAGCCTTGTGAGTCTATAATGTCTCTGCCCTGCAGCTGAAGGGCTCAAGCAGTGTCCTCCTTGAGCCTCCCTGAGAGAGATGAGGAGCTATGTGTGCAGTAAGCTTTGAGGTCTGCACATAAATACTGTACAAGGGAAAGTGTCTTCCAAAAATTAGCTCATAATTGAAAACAGAATGCAAATAGAAAAAACCCACAAGAGTTACTTTTTTCTTTGTAACACTGAATTAGTGCAAGTAAAGTTGTAACTCATCATTTGCTCACATAGCTCTTCAGAAAATTAATGGACTTGTAAGGACCAGTCTTTAATGTTCCTGTTATTTATCTTCTGAATACAGTCCACCAATGTCATTTGTTTCATTAACGTTTCAGAGTGCATAATAATTTATAATAGAGAAACATGACTTCCCTTGTCTCTTCCTCCAGGCTTAAATAACAATGTTTTGTCATATCTATTTATATTGTGTATGTTAAAGTGTCATTATGAAATTGAAAATGCCTCTGAGTACTTTTTGTGGAAGTTGAAAGCCCCTGAGTGATAATGGCAGGACATTGTTGACCTTGTTGGTGTGTTAAGTGCTAGTGGCAGTGTTTTGGGATGCAGAAGTGTTCTCAGTGGTAAAATCTGCTTTCTTATGTTAGAGAACTGGAGTGCTTTCTTTGGATGGGGGAATATGCCTGAAAATGTGAAACACGTGGAAGGAGCCACCCAGTGTGGAAATGATGGAGGCTAAGAAAGTTATTTTGCCAAAAATAGTTGCAAGTACATGCAAATCTAGCTAAAAAAACACTACATGAGACCTTTCTGACCAGTTGTGGATAAATAAGTACAAGATTTCTACAGTTACATCTCTTATTCTGTATAGTGGGAGCTATTCCCAGGCCTTGGGAACTGGGATGGTCCATGGGGGAAAATTAGTCAAGACAGCGTCCTTCGAAAAATATAGCTAATGACTTTGAAAATATTTTTTTCCTCTTTTTTCCTCCCCTAGCCATAAAAGATGAGCACAGGCTGGATGTGGTGCGTTAGGTTTGCTGAGCCTGGTGTCTTGCCCATGGCAGTAACTCGAAGCAGGGAGCACAACATCCTGCCCTTACCAACCCTTTCCCTCTGCTGTTGGACTGGGAAGTGTCACAGGGAGCTCAAGAGACCTATTTCCCCCACCCAGTTGGTCCAGTCTCTTCCTAGAACTTAAATTTGGCAGGTGCATGTGCTTATTGTAGGGTGCTACAGTGCGTGTAGGTTCGAAGGAACTCAGGGAAGAGAGACATTGCATCCAAGTAATGTGGGCTGGAGAAACCTCGCTGTCACAGCGCAGACACCAAAGTGGAACAGAGTAAACACAATTAAAAGAAAAATTTGGGTAATTCTCCATCCTTCTGCTAGTGTCTTAAAGGATAGGCTGTAAGTTTCTGCGTGGCTCCAGGGCCAAGGAAAACCAGAGAGGTTCAGGTGGATCTGTACCTCCTGTATGCCGCACAGAAAATAGAGAGACAGTACAGGGAGCCACAGAGGAGAATTTTTGACTCTGTTGGATTAGGAAGTGCAGTTTATTGGTTTGTTATACTCTGAAAAATGTTTCAGTTTTGTGCTTTTGTTACTGAATTTGGATTAAGTTTAACAAATATTTTTCATAAAAGGAAAAATGGAGAAAATTTTGAAAAACTGAAATTTTACCTGAATACATTTTCAGTGAAATGCTCATTTTGATGTGTCTTGATATTTAAATGGTTTTTTTGCTTGAAATTTCTCCTTTCTTCCTCCTCTTGGTCTCTGAACTAAAAAAGAATCTGCTTTTCATGCAGCCAAAATAGGTTCTTTTTTTTCAAGGATTTGAGGTTTATGAAACATGTCAATAAACATGCCCAAGGAAAAACTTGCTTGTTCCAAAAATATGAGGCAGACTTTTCTAGTTAAGAAAAGTCATCCCAGCATATGGTGTGTTTCTTTTAAGATCCAAAATATTCATATACTGAGATGAACCCTCTGGAGGAACTTTGAGGCAGTAGCTCTTGCCCTTAAAGCTTCTGTCTTCATTTGTTTCAGCAGACATTTACTTTCTGAAGATTTTTCTTCCTGATTTCTAAAAGATGTTAATGGTGCCCTGCCAAACCGTTGTTGACAATCTGTTTCTTGTAGGATACTGTTACATATAAATAGCTTTTTTTTTTTTTTAAATGTTCAATTTTTCAAGCCAGGAGAAACATTCAGATTTGCTTTCAGCATGAGTCTAGAATAACATTGTCTCTGGCATAGTAGCTGTTGTATGACAACTGTTGTACACATTGTCTTCCGTGAGTGATGCTGCGGAATAGATTGGGGTTTCTGTGTGATTGACGTGTTACTGCGTGTGGGACTGCTGATGTATTTTCTTCAGTGCCTCACTTGCTGTGGCAGCAACCTGTGTTCGCTGCCACCACGCTACCGTGACCTTCAGACAGACCAGCGGAAAAAATCCACCGTGTTTGCTCAGCATCCCAAAAGACAATTAGGAATGGTTGCCTGAGCAACGTAACATCCTTGTCCAGTGCCACAGGGATCGCTGTGATGCCAGTTGGACTGTTCCCCCAGAAATGGCATGCTTCCATGCACAAAGCAGTGGACTAACGAAGGAATGTTTTTGCTTCCCATTTGTTTTTTGTCTTTGCTTGGGCTCTCTTCTGCTGGAGTGGTAGAAAATAAGCAAAGGCATCGAGTAAACAGAGGAGTAGAGAAAAAAAAAGGCAACATGAACAAAGAAAGGAAGCCTGTGGGAAAGAGAGGTGGGGATGCTCTGCATTTTGGATTTAGGAACAAAGCAATGGAAAAAAATCTGGCAGAAAAGGTTGCCAGAGTGGAAGAAGCACTTAAATGGAATAAAACCATTTAGAAAAGGAATGAGGGAGAAAACACGGGCAATGCTGGAGGAGCAGTATAAATATCTTTTTTTTAAGCATGTAATAGCTCTTTTATATTAAAACTGTATTAACAAATAAAATTTATCTTTGCTGAAAAATCTGTATTTCAGGTTTTGTTGTTCTTTTTCTTTTTTTGTTATTTGTTCGGTTGGCTTTTGTTAATTATAAGGAAATCAACAGACTAATTGATACTTTGATACTTGGGTTTGTTTCCCTAAAACAAAACCTTCCAAAGATCTCCTCTGGATGCAGGTTGCTTATCGATCTTGTGTGGTTAAGGCCCACTTGTATTTTGCAGGCAACAGCTCGCAAGGGAGCAATATGGCTGGTATCACATCTGTCTGCCTTTTTTCTTCTCAGCTTGAATGAAGAGCTACCTATTTACAGCTAGGATAACTGTGGGGAGGCCTTGGCACCCCTCCAGACGAAGGGCTCACAGTCACGTCTCTACATCACACAGAGATGCTGTAGCTACTTTCCTGCTGTTAACCCACCTAATTTTCCTTGTTTTATACACATATAGCCTGTGAATTTTTGGATAGCTCATGTACTGTATGAAGTATTTGTTCCATCTGTTCAGAGCATTTGAGCTTTATAATAAATTCAGAGCAATTCAGAGGTTTAGAACTTGACTTTTTTTTTGCCAGTAAAGAATTATATGGAAGTTTTTCAAAATGAAAGCTAAGCTGGGAGAAGAGAATAATACAACAAACTAAATAGGAAATAAGGAATATTGAAACTAGATGATTTTTAAGATGCCTTCCAACCTAAACCAAACCATTCTGTAATTCTATGAAATATTTTCTTTCAGTATTTTTCCTGAGCGGGGTGTATGTGTTTGAGGTACCTGAGGTCTCCTTAAGAGTCAGCTTATCCTGCCACTTAGGTGCTAACCTCTTCAATTTTTACAGAAAGATATTCCTTGTCCAGAAGTGTTTGTGTTCTCCTTTAACAGCTTTTCTGCTATGTAATTTAATTATGGATGATGTAATCTTTAAGGCTTTTATTTTTTACTTTCCGATAGTGTGGTTTGATGGGATCAGCAAAATCTGTTACATTGAAGTGTGTTCTAATATATTAAAATCTCATTTTTGCTGGTCACTGTAGTACTCTGCTCTATCAGCTGTTTTTAATGTAGCTGCTACTGCAAGCAGTCACAGTGGCAAAGGACTTGTGCATGTGGAATTTGGTTTAGAAGTCAGAGTGCATTGGCTTGTACATTACAGAGCTCTAGTGCCAGCTACAGCAAAGCTTGTCTCCCTCCTCTAAATAGTTTAATAGTTGACATGAATTTATTTTCTACTTTCATGGTGTCCGCTTCAGTTCATGTCCTTTTTATTTTATAATCTGACCAACATTTCTTTGTGTTATCACGTGGTGTTCTGAAGGAAAGGTGAAGTTCTGATTGCCCCATCAGCTTCTTATACAAACATAGGTTACCAAAGTAACAGAAAATGATAAACCCATTTCCTAAATGTACCTATACAGGTTTCCCTGTCCTGTGTCTTGAAATTAAGTTTTCAGAACATCCCTCTTAAAAGGACCTTTTTCTATTAGACCATCTGCACTTGGATTGAGTTCCTTTTTTGCCTTGTAAAGCTGGTTTATAAAGCTTGAAGCAATTGCAGTGACTAGGCATATAAAATAGCCACCCCACTGTAGGAACTGGAGCAGGTTTCTTGTAAGAGCTTTGAGTCTGCCACGGAGAATTGTTTATTTGTATTTCAAGTCTAAATCAAGGCTAAAAGCAGATTTAGGAGGTTAATTTTTAGGATCCATCTAGCTAAAAAAAAAAAAAAAAAAAATTACTCTTATGTCTAAGATAAAACAAAATAAAATGAAAATATTATGGTACACTGTCCTCAGGATAAAGCAGCTCTGTTTATCTAACTAGAGATTTTTATTTATTTGGATGAAGAAGAGTACATTTTTAAAGTATAGTTGCAGATAAAATTCTTCATATCTTTGTATAAATGTTATAAATAATAAGCAGAGAGACCTAGTATTTTCCCTAATATTTAGGGAATAGAATAAGTTTTACTGAACTGTTTCAGTTTTTTTTCTTTCTACCTTGCAATCAAAATCTCTTTTATGGTATGTGAACATAAAGATTCATAATTTTTATCTCTTGACTAAAAATATAAATATATCATATAAAAAAGTAAGAAAAGGGTTTATTTACTCTTTAATACAAAAGTTGGTTACTTTTTACTTTGCAAAGCTGTATATTTTATGAGTTGTTCAGTAAATTCTAAGTTCTATACTTAGAGTTTCAGCTGTTTAAACAATACCTTCATGATTATTTCTTTTTGAAAAATAAAATGATGTAGTTGTAGAACTTTTTTTTCCTCTTCCATTATCTCCTCCAAATGCAGCCTGTGTGCTCTTACTTTCCATTCTTCTGACCCCATATTTCCCAGGAGATCTCTATGTATTATTATTTGTATTAGATTAAAATTGAATTCCAGATACGTTTTCTATAAGTCTGCTGTTAATGTGATTGGGAAGGGGCTCTGTGGGCTACTTCATTTATTTATTTGTGCGTGTTCCTGTGCTGGAGTGCCTGGTCATATGCGAGTCGAGTGGATGGGTGAATCACTGTGATGTTGGAGTCGGATTAGTCAGCCTCTCCCATCTCACTCCACTCTCTGGTGGTATGTGTGGTCACTGCTAATGAGCCATCTCTTTCAGCTTCACTGATAAATTCCTGTTATTTCTGAAAAGTTTGTTACCGTGGCAGATGTAGTGCAGACACAGACCAAAATAGGGAATATTTACTAGGATGCGTGCCGTAACCGAAAGGTGCTAGCTCAGCACTGGCTACGGACTTTTTGTGTGCGGTGCAGTTCAAGATACACTTCTAGGACTGACACTTAAATTTAATTGTTTTAATCACTACAAATTGAGTTTTTATATTTAAAATTAGTCAAGTAGCAGATCATTTTTTCAGGCAACTCTTAGGACAGAACTGCACTTTTGAATGCATTAGGGAATTTTTAAGACTAGGAAGAGATGATGGATGTCTTGCTTGGTTTGCTACATGAGACAACAGAAAAACCTCCACTTACAATTCCTGCAACAATCTAATTAACCTGCACTGTATCATCTGCAATAATTCTACTCTTTGCTTATACCAGTTCCACATAGAAACATAACAAGACAGAAGCAGAAGAAACTGTTGCAAATGTGGAATATGTAAAAGTTTCTTAAGAAAGGATGTTCTTTGATGTTTTATCATCGTTGTATATTTTCAAGCCCAACTAGCAAGAAGGGAGATTTGATGCCTGAAACAGAGAACAGCCAACAAGCTCTAAGTGATGTGTAGGTGTTAGAAAGACAAATTACTCGTTGGTAGAATTGCCTTGTTAAGGTTTAGGGCTTGACATGCTTCAGTGATCTCAGTGGGTTACCAAAGCTTGGGAAGAAGGGTAGTGGACACAAAGAAGGCAGAATTTACAAGCCACGAGGACATTTGGCAGAACTCTCAAGGTAAGGGAGAAACTAATAAAGCAAACTCAGCAACTGTGCTGAGCCAGCTGTGGCTGGGTAAGAGGTGTTTCCAGCAGGGGGAGACCAGGACCACCGACTCAAAAGAAGTAAAAAAATGAGCATGTGGGCTGCTCAGCATAAGAAGTGAGAGAATCGTTCACCAACTGAAGAGAGAATACTCATTAATAAGAGAGCTGTGTAACTTGTAGTCAATAAATACTAATTCCTTTGTTTGCTAAAATGTATAAATTGCAAAAAGTTTTGATAGTTCGTGTGCTTTGTTTGTGGAATACCACTGAGCACCCAGGCTTGCCACCTCTGCCTCTCTTAAGTGTGTCATTATTGGCTAGTTGCACACTGGGTAGTGAGACTGAATTTGTGGACAACAAAACCACCCAAGTTATTGAATCACATCACATGCAATTCTGCAGTGGGCAATAACTCCTGAACATCTGTAAAAATACCTGCTGTGGGCAGAAGTTAGAAATATGCCCAACATCATAAATCCTGTTGTTTCAAACTCCCAGAGATAAAAGCATGAATTATGCTACCAAGAAAGCAAGCCTATCACCCTAGTCTTGAGGTACCCCAGTGACTTGGAGGCATATGCCCCAGCAAGGAGTTCATACTCACATACTACATGCCATTCTCCTTTCCTTTCTTTCTGAATTCTGAACAACAATGACGAAATAATGCTATACAGTTGATCAGTGAATATGAGCATGTGAAAGGCTTTTGAGAAACAGTAATTTGATTATCTGTACTAAGAGAAAACATTTTTTTAATGATATTTAGAATACTCAGTTTTCCGTCCTGGTACTTGAATAATTATGACAAAAATGTTCTCCTGAAAAAGTAACAATACAGCAATTGGCTCGTAATTCTGAGGGGTTTTTTTCTTTGATGATTTTTGTGTGGCAAGTGTGAAGGTGCTCTTTAAGGGATTTGTATTTTGCCTTAGCCTGGAGCTGCTGCACCCTTATCTCCCATGTGGCTTCAAAGACTTGGTTTGTAGCATTGCAGATGTAAAGATGATGTATTTGGTCATTATATGCTCTATTTGTCCTGGCTCTAATAGTGGCTTTTCTGGTTCAAGAAAGGCAATGCAAGCAGCATCTGCGGCTTCATTGCAGTTTTACAGCAGCTTCAATCTTCATAAGTGTGTCAGATTCTTCCAATGAATAAGTACTTCACAGCACTATTTTCTCCTTGGTGGGTTTGCTTTATATGTGATTTGTTCCTTAGGAACCTGTCTGTTTCTTTTCTATCATAGATCACAGTGAGGATTTCTGTCTTTTCCATGTACCTTTTGGAGTCAGAAATGAGACCCATTAAATGACAGTGTTGATTTCAATGAGCCTTCCTGGTAACAAATACATACATGTGTAATATCCTTGAACTGGCTGTACTAACACATAGACTCTTTTTTTTTTTTTTTTAAGTTGCAGTTTTCCAAGGTGAGCTTGTACACCAAGATAGACTAGAGTTGTCTTTCTCTGAAGAAGGCATGTAGGATTCCTCTCTGCTTCTTTGTCTGATGTGTGAAATAAGCTACTTAGAAAATTAATCTAAACGTCTGTGATGACAGTTGTCATGTGTAGAAATAGTATTTATATAGTAATTGTATGGTGGTGCTTGTAGGTGGTCAGGAAGTGCTGGCATTTCTGGTGGCGCTAGTTTATTCCTGGAGAGCAGCCTCGTTCCTGTAGCTCCCTGCATATTGCAGCCTTCATTTGTACTTCAGAAAGACAGCATGTCCCAATACATGTGTGGTGTTGTTTTTCCCTTTTTCTGAAGTTTTGTCGACACTTCTGTTTTAAAGCATTTATTAAATCATCTCAATTAGGATGCAGTTTTTCATATTACAGAGTTAAAATCTGCATATTAGAGCTAAAGTATTTCTGTAATAATTGGCTTTTGTGGCCTTTCAGCCCACCAGATGGGAAAATAGTAAAAGTCTAAGGCATTTCAGAATAAATATTTCAAATTAGAATAGTTAGTGTCACTGTGACTAAAACTCTTAATTTTTCTGTGTGCCTGTAGAGTTTAGGACACTGCAGAATATCCCTGAGATCTGCAGTGTGGAGCATAGGCAGTGAGTCATATGTGCTCTTCGGTCTTCAGGAGGGAGGATAATGGAAGTGTGGTGTTCCTGAGTTCTGGCTTCTTTCCAGGGGCTTTCAGGCAAAGCAGAGTGGCAGTAGTCACAGTGGCAGTTGTGATGGGAGAGCTTTTACGGATTGCATGGGTCACACCAGCACCTCTGTTGATATGGGAGACCACTAACTGGTGTTAGTGAAGAGTGAGGTTTGGTTGCTGTCAGTTTGCTTTTGATGTGTGATTCAGTGGGCTCTGACTGTTCCCAAGTTTTGAATTACTCCTCTTGTATTTGACATGGGCGTGCCAGCTTTGCCAGATAGGAAATTACTAAGATTCCTTCTGTAAATGATGAATCCTGGGTTTATGCTGATATGGAAGCACGCTAAACCAAACAAAGATAGGAACTTTATAGGAACTTTTATAAAATACCTCACATTCCTCTAATTTCTGCCTCTTATTTCTCTTTTCTTTCCAAGCATAAAAAAAAATATCATAAGGGCTTTTTTTTTTTTTCCCCCTGGCATGATATTGTATCACTTTTTCAAAGTGCTAGATAAGGGCTGTTTGGGCATACGAACCACTGCCCCTCTTATATTGAAAAAACAGCTCGAAGAGAGCTAGTTCAACCTTCTTACCCTATCAACATACCATTAAATAGATAGAGGCCTGTAGGGACAATACTGCAAAATGTAGGTGTTGTTTCTGTCCTGATTTTTAGTTGTAGAATGTCACTTTGGTTTTACATCTTAATACATTCCTATGCTTAGTAATCCACAGAGAGAAATGTAATTGCATGCAATTTTTGTTTCTCTTGGAGTAGTAGTTAATATCTTGGGTTTGGTGGCGGCTTTTTATTTTCAGGGAACTGAGTTAATTACTCAATTGCAGTGAACTCTATGAAGATGATGACTATTGACCTGATGACAAATTCCTCTGTTCTTCACTTTCTCATATGCTGCTTTGAGCTCCCCAGTTTCATTAAACCTATTCTGCTGGAAGTGGCCATTGCACTTTATCGTTTCCAAGCACTTGGAAAAAAAAGGAGACCGGTCTCCCTGATGGTCAGTGACAGGCATTTCACTTACCACTTCTCCTGTCAGGATGTTCAAGCAGGTCCATATGATGGCTAAATAGACAATGTACACAGCAGTTAGAACAAGGAGAATGGAACTGACAGTTGTGGACTACCTAGAAAATTCTCTCTATAGCTTCTTCATAGCAAAGAATAATAGATTTGTTTTCAAATTTGTGAATACTGTTAACGATCGTGTATTGCATTCAGGACAGCATAAGGAATTGGAGCTTTTATTACAGTTCTTTTTGTCTTGCATTATTTTCAGCTCCAAAATTGTAGAGGGAGAGACATCCAGGTAACTGATCCTATGTTGGAGCTTCTTTTTGTGGCAGACTTTCACATCACATTAGTTGAGGTGACATTTTCCTTTTGATTGCTAAATAAAAATCTTATCCCAATGTTGTGTAACAAAAAGTAGGAGTGTTTTAACTGATGGTATGAACCTAGAACATTCAATGTCAGCAGGTTAGTTTTTACTCCTTTATTTTATGCAGTAAAATCATGATTAGATGTTTTAAAGGCAGCAGTAGTAATTTATGCCTTTCTGGAACAGATAATATATTTATATTTGGAAGATTCTTCAAGAAAGTGGTACCTCAAGTCTTTGGCTCTATTCCATTTGATTAAATGTACCATTATTGGAATTTTTCGTCATAATTTAGGTGATGAGTCATTTCTGATTAGACAAAGAGCAAAGAATCAATCTATTAAGAAACCTAAGATTTGAAATGAGAATGACAGTCAGAATAAAAAAAGGAGATGTTGGAAACCTGGATGTGAAATTCTGTAGCATCTCCATTTAGTATACTTTTATTTGTCTAGGGAATGAAGTAATAAAGAAAACCCTTGAAAATCTATCTCCAATTAATGAAAGCTACTGTCAGTATGGTAACAGAATGAATGATTTAATTAACTATTCTTGAAATAGTTCTTCTTGTATAACCAACAGTAGTTCACTTAATGAAGTACAGTATATGGTACGATTTTTTGTGCTAAATTCTTTGAACTGTTAACTTTCAGTTCACTTCCCTTGGGATAGTGAGGTGATGTTTGCCACACAAATATATAAAGGTGGTGGTAGGGGAAGAGGAAGAAGAAGGCAGCAGAATTGAGTGACAGCCCTTTTGCTCAGATGCATAGACCATACAAAAGTGAAACCCTTATGGTTTCTTTGATGTAAAAGTTACAGAAAAAGGCCTTATTACTTCTCCTTTATCCTGTTGTGAGGATTTACAGAGCAGCTCATCAATACCAGTGCCACTGTCCTTTTTCTGCAAGGTAGAGTTACATTCTACATTCCCTGTTACTGGTCTTGCCATCAGTCACAAGCCATTCAAAAATCAGTGATTTTTTTCCTTTGAAAAGGGACTTACTGAAGTACCAGCTCCAGTTTGGTGAAGCCCTCAGAGCAACAGGAGATGGAAGAGGAGAAAGTAAGATGTTTGTGATGGACAAACATATGTCGTTTCCTAAAGGACTTGAGAAAACATGCAAATATTTTAATCAAATGAAACAATATTAGACTTCTACATATGTACTGGGTACTTGCTTTTGCTTATGTTTTAAAGTCAAGGGAGATTGCTGAATATTTGCTCTAAATCCACAGAAAAATGAAAACTGGGAATATTTTACTTGATGTTTCTCTCACTTGTGCTTTCTTATGCATCTTCCCCATTTAGAGGATAGGCTGGGTTAATAATTTTACTTGTCTGAATCAAATTTCAAAGATGTGTAAACAGTTCATAAGGCATCCTTCTCTTACTGTCTTCTGTGCTATATCGTGCCGCAGTTGTGAATATTGCAGTCTTAATCTTACATTAAAGTTGCTGGATAATCCTTTTATTGGATTTTTGTCTCCCAGCTGAAGGCATCATTACCTCATCTCAGAAGGACCAAAAAGAAAGAACCAACAAGCATTCTACCTAGGAGCTTTTATTTCTATTTGCTGCTGCTTTATGTCTTAGGTGCTTCCTCCTCAAGGTAGGAAGGAGATGACTGTGTTAGAAGTAGCATCTCAAGAACATGATCTGTCCTGTCAGCATTTCATCACCCAGTTCTGCTATGCTAAAACTAAAGGAGGCCTCAACACCATGTTGATCCTGTGGGTATTTCTGGCTTTGATCTAAATTGCCTTTCCTCAAGTGTTTACCATCCTTGATAATGCTGGATTCAAATTTCGGTATATGTTGGAAAGCTTTCTCTCCCAAAATGTTTATGACCACTGAAAACTTACCTCAGGTTCCTTTTCCTACAGCAGTTCATTACCATGCAGATGTTCTTGTGTAGTTGCTGTAGCTCTCTACCTTCTTGCTATGCCATTTCTTTGTGCTTTTAAGTTCTCTTTGTCTAATGGATGTGATTAAAGAAGCTGACACCATTAGCAGGTAAAATGAATATTGCTGTGGTCTCTGTGACATCCTTATCCTTTGATTTTTTTGGGCATGTGCATTACTACCGTGAATGGCAAATATTATGGTATTGACACAGCTATCATGGGTTCCTAAGGGTAACCACTGCAGACTGAAATAGCTTGTTTAAGGAAAAAACAACATATGATTACTTTGCTAATTAATATAAAAGCTCTTTAGTGTTCTATTACTTCCATTTTGCATTCATTGCGAGTTAGAAATTATCATTATAAATAATGAAACAGGATTTTTATTTAAACCTCTGTGTGAAAATATGGTCTAGAAAAGCAGGCTTATCCTCTTTATAAATATGGGTTTGGGAGTTAGCTCCTGCTGTGCTGTTCTCTGGAGGCAGAACTCGACTTAACACCTTATGCCACAAACAGCATTTTAAACAGGGCAGCATTTTATTGTGGAGTGTGAGAAGAAACAAGTTTTTTGCCGATCACATTGGCAAACACAATCTGTTAATGGTTTGCTTGTGTAAAGAACAACACTTAAAAAGCAGGCAAAAATAGTTCTAAAAAGACCTAAATAGGCCACAGCAAAGTCATATCCAGCTATAATTTACCAAACACTGGCAAAATCTTTTTCACTTCAGCATTGCCTTGTGGAGAACTCTGTTGTACACTCTGCTTTTACATCTCTGCTGCAGACGGCAGACTGTATTTATAAACAGTCAATTAGCACTATCATCTCTAATCTGTGGAATATATTATGTCAGGGAAATACCCGTCTGAAATTTGATACAGTTATTCTAGAAAACATGCAGATGCAAGGGATCTATATACAGTTAATATTCCATACCTCTTCTCCCTGCTCCTTCAAAGTGAAGCTGTAAATTTGTAGATGCCGTTTTTGAGGTAGAAGGTTTCTACAAAGGCCTTTCCAGTCAAGGATAAATAATCTCAGAGATGGTTGGAGTTATTGATCAGTTTTATTCTTGGAATGTACTAGCTGCACAGATTTTTAGTCTTTAATTGGTCATACTTAAGAGATTTTTTTTCCCATTGAGGCCTGTGATATATATTAATGTAACTATTGAATTGTAAGTAATAGCTGTCATAGCACAACGTATATATCTATGTTGGTTTAGTTATTGTATGTATATTTTCAGCACAAACTAGATAGGAAATGGAGAGTAAATGGAATAACTGTACCAGGCAGTATTCCAGAAAGCAAGGGATGAATGTGGGGTGCAATGCTCCTGCATTATCAGCTCTGAAACTTTAGGGGAAGATTGAGGCAGAGGTACAAGAGGAAAAGCAAATGTGCAATGCAGAGCCTCCTTGTGTACTTGCTAGTGGGATTTTATTGCAGCAGTGGAAGCACAAATACCAGTGACTTACGTCGTTTTGAAACCAGGTTTGTGTGAGTACTGGATAAACAGGAGGACATTCTTTTAATGACGTATTTTCAGCAGTTGCTGTATGGTAATAGATAATTATGTGTTTCTGTTTGGTTCAGTTTGTTTGTTTTGGGTTTTTTTTCCATTTCTCTATTAACACAAATTGAAAATGCTTCACGTTGTTTCTAGGAAGCCACTGCCTTACGTGGTCCCATTAATACTTTTGGATTGTAAAAGCTTCTGATGGATTGCTGCAAACTTGAGAACTGTTACAAACGTATTCTATTAGATTTTTTTTTTTTTTAAGGACAGAATGCTGCAACCTGCCTGGCTCTGTGCTGGGAGTGCTTGGCACTTATACAGCCATGTCTCTGGATGTTGTTGTACAAACTAACTATCCTGTGTGTACAGCGCAGCAAATGCTTCATCTCAATGGTTTGAGACATGGTGCATGCTAATTCAGTGATTTCCTTTGGTGCTTTATCCACTACTTAAAAATTTTATGCCTCTGAAGTACTTTTCAGTGTACCTTTTCAAACCCATCATAAAAGAAACAACCATTCTCCTCTTGAGCAGACTGCCCCAAATCTCAGGAATTACTAAGGAAGGTTAAAATACTGCAAAGTCATACTGACTTCATTGCATCTGCAGTTACAGTTTGTTTGCAGTTGCTCACTGTTCTAAGTGCAGAGGTCTAATTTATAATTATTTGCTTACTAAATTTAGATTGGACAGAATTAGAATTTAGTATTACTGGTCTATTCAGGAGGTGAATATTTCATACTCTCATTATAACTTACATGATACCGTGCAGAAAACAGAGGTGCAGCATTGCCATCTGATGCAGGTAAGCAAGTGAGGATGTGACAGTCCCTGCTGACATCTGATACTGGTACTTAATCTTCCAGTCCCTCTGGGATTTGGAGACTCTTTGAGTGGAGTGAACTCTGAGTCTCTGCTTTCCTAGGTGCAAAACAATTGTGCTTTGGTTAGATTTAATTGAATTAAAAGTACATAGGAATAATTTTGCTATTCTGATTTCTATTTCAGGTATGATAAAATGATACAGTAAGAGATTGATAGAAAATTGTTTTGTGGACTATATATAGCAGAAGAATATAAGGGAATTTACACACAGAGGTGAAACAATACCAACACTTCTGCCATATCTGGAAGTGATGGTGTCAGCTGGAATATGAGGAGGGTGGGAGAGTCCCCTCTGTTCAGGGCAGTGTGGTTGTTTGAGGAAACCACTTCCACTGAAATGCTTCTTTTCTTGTGTGGTCTTCTGCATAGTTACCATAGAGAGGAGAAGACAAACAACAGAAGACAAGTAAATAAACAAATATTTTATTTCACCTTTTGGCTTTAATGAAATATTCCAAGATTTATAAAGTATTTTAGAGCTTTTCTGTTTTTTTTCCTGTTCTGTAAGAAGTGTGTATATAAAAATTGCATTGTGAGAAATCAGTCATAATCCACGTTCCAACAGTCAAAATATCTATAATTTATAATATATAATTATAACTATCCACTGCTATTACCATTTTGTTGATTAAGAGATGATGGTACTTCCATTGCAACAGTCCAAAAAAAGGCATACTTTGAATAACTGCAGTAGCAGAAGTCACAAACAGTTCCAGCTTTTTTTTTTTGGTTTGGTTTGGTTTTGTTTTGTTCAAACTTGTTCCCGCACTGTTCATCTTTCCATGAGCTGAAAAGGAAACAGATTTAGGTCACCTGCATTGTAGTTGGGTTACTCTTGGTCAGTCTCATGTTAGCTCACCTGCTTGAAAGATTACATTTTCTGAGTCAGTAAAAACCCCATGGGGTTCACTGATTTATTTTCTGACTTTTTAGACCTCCCCATTCATGTGAACATCAGCTGCCTTCTAAAACAGGAAGCACAGAACAGTTGAACAGTCAAGACTTTCTGTTATGTCTTTGATGATTATAAGCAGCAGAGGACAAGATGTTATTTTAGATGACCTGAAGTTTTCGGTTATTTGAATTCAGACAGACCTAAAATCTAAATTCATCCCTGACTGATGCTACTTTTAACTGAAAGGATTAGAAAAAGAAGCCTTACATTTCCTTTAAAAATTAAGCAAGGTCACTCTTCATGAAAAGCCACCTCTGGTACTTCTGATTCACCCTGTCCAGCTGACGGCGTGGGGGTGGTCAGGCCTGCAGACGAGCCCTCTTTCAGCAGTCCTGGTTAATGTCATTGGTTTTCTGCACTCGAGTAGCAATTCTGTCGACTGCTAGATTTTGCATCCCTCTCTTGCTATGCCCTGTGACTGCAGCTGAGTCACTGCCTTTGGCCACATGCTGGATTTGCCTCTTGGCTGTTCCTTTCAGTTGCTGTGACGTTAATGCACATCAGCCAGCGAAATGCTGAGTGTTGCTTTCACCACTGAACCTCGCCTTTGGCTGCTCGTATTTGGTTAGCAGCTGACCAGCTCTGGGCGTTTGGGCTTGCTCAGGAAAAGATGGAAATAATTCTTTTTGTCTTCCCCAATACTGTTCATTTTCTTTCTCTCTCACCTTAAAATAAACTTTGGTTTTTCACCCTCCAAGTTCTCTGACGTGTGTCAGAGCTTGCTTCAGGTTTTGCATTTAGTCTACTTCACTGATACTCCGAGAAGCTCTCCAAAAGGCACCTCTCTAATGATGTTTACTTCTATAAATGTAAACTGTGAAATTCTGGCATTCACAGATAGAAGAGCAATGAATTATTTTACGTGTGGTAACATTTTAAAAAAGTTTTAAATTCACCTTATATAATCAAAGGACTTTAAAAAACTGTGTTTCATTCATACCAATGTAGGTAGAATGAAAAATATGTAAGTACCTGATAAATATGCCATGATTTGAAAAGTTCTTATATTGGGTTAATGAACTGCTAAATCAAAGTTTCAAAAATCTGGAACTGAATATGAGATATTGTATGTGAGTGGTGTTTTTAATTAAGAATGTGTGCAAAATTTTGATATCAACAACCTTGTATGTTGATACCATTAGGTAATAGTTATCTGCTGAAACATTAGCAAATTAGATGCACCTCTGAAACATGATTTGTCAAAAACGGAATTTGTTTTTCACTAGTGAAACTGAAGTATTATTCTGAGTCTCTTTAAATTCATGGTGAAATTAGGCAGTCTGGAATTTTCTCTTGAGATCAGTTTGGGAATTTTGCATTTGGACACAAAAAGAAAATTTATTAGTTCCTAGTAAATATTCTGGTAAAGCACAATGACAAAGTGTTGTAAAGAGTTGGCAGACACTTGCCATTTAGAGCTTGAATGGAACTGTTATGTCGGATCATTAATGAGGACTTTGAGAGAATTCATTGCAACCTGCAAACTCTGTATCTTCTATAGCTGACCTGACTCACTGCTAAAATTACAGTCCTTAAAATGTTTTTGTGAAGTACAGCTGACCCTGAGTAAGTGCTGATGTTGCTGGCATAACTTAAGCCTCTATTTTGTAAAGAAAATTAAAATTAGTTTGGGATGAAATGATAGTGCACCACAGGTTTAGTAGTGTTAAAATAAGACATCTTTTGCTTGCTGTTATGCCATTCATTTTTTGTTTAGGTCAAGCTGAAGAAAAACTTCCTCATATCTCAGCCCTAGAGAGAGAAAGACCAGTTTGTTGCACAGTGGCAGTATGCAGCCATTTGGTCTCTAAATGCTAATTTTAGGTTCTCTTTGTTTATTCTTTTTTCTTATGACTAGAATCTGCAGTCATGGCCTCTCCCATGAAGAGCTGATTTTTGCAAATACAGAATATGTTTTAAATTTTTTCTAAAGAATTTTTTGCTGTGAGCTGAGCTTCTAGGCTGTGCTCTGTGACAAAAAAGTGAGGCACCTATAGAGCCTAGAAAAGGAAAGATAAATTCAAAGGATCATGATTGTGTGCAATTTATGAGAGGACATGAACAAAGAAAGAGGAAAAGGAACCTGACGTGGTCATGAAATATAAAGGAATAACTGGGTCGATAGGGAGGTAGTCTGTGCTTCATGATCGCAGGATCAGGGAGAGGAAGAATGAAAAATACTGGAGTAAGGGCAGAGAGGTTGAGCTTTGATGGGACTGGGTCTGCAGAACACAGAGTAATTGTGAGAATCTGGGGTGATGCAAGATAAGAACAGTGGGGGAAAGAAGAATTTGTAGTAAAAAGTTAAGATGTTAATAATATGTAGTGGCATGTTAGAGATTTGTGTTTCTTCTGCTCTGTTACCCCTACAAATCTTTTGTGCTGGTAATCACAGGTTATTTGTGGCACTTGGGAGATGGAAATGTTCTTGAGCACCAAATATCTCAGAAGCACCTATTGAGGCTGGCAGGTGTGAATGTTGATCATTAGCACAGAATAGTCCTCTTCCCTAGCCTATGTGAAATTAGCCTGTTTCTCAGTTGATTGACTGAGCTTTGTACACCCTATTTCCAGACTGCCTAGCTCCATCTCAGTGTCTCAGTTTTATTCTTGGCCGCTGTTGTACATATTGTGGTTCGTTGTGTGTCACGTGGAGGAAGACTAACTTCATGTCTTGCAAGTGAGGCTAATCCAGCAGGTCGTGCAATAATGATCATCACTTACTGACGTGTTAAAAGGCAAGTTGTTTTTGGACAGATTACACAGGGTTTTCAGCTGTGCATTACTAACCTTGGTGCTTTCTGTAAGACACCAAAAGGTGCTAAACGTATGTGTCCTGTCCCAAATTATGGGCATTAGAGCATTAGAGTAATCCTCAAGGAGAATAGCAGTGTTTGATGTTAGCAGGGAAGGATGGTGGTTTGCCAGTTGGCATGTTTGCTGATTTATGGGTGTATAACTGTCAATTGTGGCCAAAGATTTTTGTACGTTTCTTTTTGTCCAATATCCTGTTGAAGCATACCATGTTTGCTGCTGTGTCCAACATGATTAATCATCGTGTTGATGTCCAGATTGTATAAAAAAGTGTGCTGCTCTGGGAGCTAGGGGAGTTACCACTGGGCTCAAGCAAGCCTTCACCTCTCCTCTTAATTTACTAAATACAAGCCTTTCTGCACATCTGACTATAAAATGTTTGTCAGTTCTTCAATTATGATAATTCTTCTCTAAACTTCATCAATCTTATTAAAAATCTTTGAGAAACCTAGGAAAACTGAAGTTAAGTGCCTAAAATCTTGTAAAAATGGTGTATTTGTGCACTAGCAAATTTTGCATTTGTTGAGAGCTTTTCTAGATTGTAGACAAAGGTTTGACAAGGGCTCTTGACTAAGACTTGAGTTTAGACATATTTAAAGGAGAAATAATGTGCACATTCTTAATAATGCAAGAAAATTAACTTTTGCAACAACTTTTTTGGATTTGTTCACAGCACTGAAAGCTTTTGCATTGGGGTTTGATGATTCGCTATGTTATATGGTTTATTTAAAACAAGAGCTAAGCTGGAAGATTCCTTTGGTCCTTTTTGTGTTATATGACACCAGTATTCTATTCTGGTTTTATAATCTGTGTATTTATAAAAATCAATACATATTAGCAATCATTTTCTGTCTTTAATGTGTTTGGGAAGTCAATGACTGATGAAAAACATGCAGCTTTTCAATGGTGAGAATATTCTAGAACTGCTCAGATATTTCCTTCTGTGTGAGGTGCCTCAGGGCATTGCTGTCCTCGTCTTAGACCATGCTTTATGCATAGGCAAAGGCAATTTAGTGTGCTGTAATTTCAGCTGAAATTATTAGCAGTAGAGAGTAGAGAGTTTCTTCTATGACAAATAAATGTTACTTTTGAGTACACTGTGGTTTTGGTCAGTGAAGCTGAGTGTTGATTCATTAGTGTTCCAAAGGCAGGAAGAACTAAGCACATCTAGCTACTGATGTGTGCAAGACACAGTGTGAGGATAGGAAACATTATGTGTTCCTCTCATGGAAGAAAGTCAAGAGATAACCAGCTGGGCACTAGCAGAAAAGGAATTTTTTTGTTGTTGTAGTTTTTTTGTTGTTGTTGCTCATTCACTCTTTCAGGAAACTACTTTTGAGCAACTGCCTGTTTTTATGTTCGGTTTAATTTCAGTCAATGTGTCTTAGGCTTTGCAAGAACTTCAAAAGTGATTATTCTGTCTCAGGGTCGTTTCGGTCATGTCTGTGATTCCTGATGTATTTGTCCAGTGCTCAAGACGTTTTTGGTATTTTTTATTTGCCATGAGTAATAATTGTCTATTTTTCTTTTCTGTCTTTCTAATGAAAAGATCTCTGAGTGAGGTGCAGAGAAATTTGTGTAGTAATGAGACAAAAAAAATTACTTTATGATGTGCTCCTGCTCTTCCATGGAAAGTTAGGTTTTAAACATATGTGTCAGATTTCTTTAAAGCAGTAAGAAAAACAAATGTTAACAGTGATCAGAATCTATCTTTCTCTACACTGGAAGAACATTTAATATTGTTCCATACAAAAGATCAGATGTAATAAATGCCTAGTGACAGATGAGGATAAAATTTGAAAACCTTAAGTGGAAAGACTATTGGGCTGCACCAGAGGTAGAATTAAGAAAAAAAATTTATTCCTTTTATTTATCTCTTTTTCTGTGTTGATTTGGTTTTTTCCTTGGTTGGTTGGTTTCAATTGTGGAAAGGGAGAGGCTGCATTACAGTCTAACCTGAACTCTTGCCATGGAATGGGTCATTAGACTGCCCAGAATGAATTTCTTCTTCCACACCAGCAGTAATGACTGAGATTTGGTATATATTAAAAAAGTCCCCAAACCTTGAAAATTCCAGTCTGAATCTGAAAATGTCTTCTCATACCTCTACACAAATAACCATTGTAATCCTCGGTGTATTTTATCAGTATTAATTATCTTCACCATTATAAATCTGTGCTTTATTTCTAACCTGCATATATTTATCTCCCTTTTTCTTCCAATTAGATTTTTTTATACCTTTGAGAAGAATTCTAACAATAAATTCCTTCTCCCCCTATAGTGGGCTATAGATTGTCATCCAGTGACACTTCAATCTTCTGTTTGACAAACTAAATAGATTGACCTCCATAAATCTTTCATTAGTAGTGATGTTTTTCAATCTTGTAGTCATGCTTATGGTTCTCTCTTGAACCCATTTGTAAATGTCTTTGAAATGCTGACAGCAGAACTGGACACAGTGATTTAGTAGCAGTCACAGAGGCAATACAGCCTCCCTATTCCTTCTCAATATTTCCCAGATTACACATAAGCCATTAACTATATTATCCTGTGCAGCTGTGATCTCCTTATTATTTGTCAAGCTAATTACTTTTAAGAATAAAATTGCGTTCTGATTTTTGGTCCTGGATGTGACCTGCCATGTAGCACCCCACAAACCTTGGTTGGTGGAAGCTCTGACTAATATTCCAGTTTTGTGTCTCCTGTCTCTGTTCTCCATGACCTGATCAAACTCCATCAATTCTAGTCTTTTATTCGTTCCCATAAACACATTGCATTTATATTGAGACAGCACTGATTTTTTTTTTTCCACATCCTTCCTACAAACATTTGATGATAATGTTCAAAATCAGTAAAATAGGCAGCTCTTAATTTGCTGTGAATCAAAATTTTACTTGGTAGCTTTGAAACATACAGCAAAAATGTAACGTTTGTGTAGTAGTGGAAATAAAACATGCAGAGAAACAAGACATAGCTTAATAAATGAAGGGCAGTAAAATGCAGCCAGACAACATGGATTTCAAGGGTTACAAGAAATTTTTAGGCTCCTGTGCTCTGAAAGATTAGTACAATTTTTGTGAAAGCATTTTATAGCCCTTTTATAAGGGAAATTAGTTTCTTTGCTTTAGATTGCTGTTCAGTTGAGACTTTATTAAAAAGCAGTTTAAGTGTCTGAAGGGTTCTATTCTGTTCTTCTTTTGTCCAAGTTGCTGAGTGGTAAAGAAAAAATTAATTACTAAAATAAGGAAAAAAATGGTTTCTGATTTTTATTTTTTTAAGAGCTTTTTGAAAAATTGTAAGGGTTTTTCCAATGGAAAAAAGCAGGATGAGTGAAAATGTTTTATTCTTTAAAGCACTTCCTGAGTTTTGATTAAAATTTTTGGCTTTTTTTATTTTTAAAATTGAAAAATGTGATTCTCTGAAAAAGTTTGGATGCAAATGAAAAATTTCGCATTAATATTTTCTGTTTAAAAAGGAGATATTATAGCATGTATTGAATTTCTTTGAATTTCTTTTCTTTGGGTTTTTGTTTTTTTGGTTTTTTTTTGTTTTTTTTTAAATATGTCCTAGATTTAGGTTGGTCTACAAAGGATGATAATGTTCACCAGTTAGCTTTTCCTGTTTAATGTTTAACTGGTATATATTGCATGTTGGTGTTTGTGTATTTGTGAATCTGTGTGCACACTGAGCCCTCTGCTCGCAGCAGTCTGTTACAAATGCACGTGACAGAGGCTGATAGTGCTGACTCTGTACTATGCAAAACATTTCCGTGCCATACAAATCAATAGGACTCTATTACTGTTCCAACCTGAGGAGCACGGAACAACAAAGATTTCCTAATGAAAATCCTAGGATCACATCAGCTATTGAGGCAATCCTCAGAGGCTGCAAATCAACTGAGGGTTTATTTTGAAATTGTCATCTAAACTGGAGGTTTGGACATACTGGGACTCTACTAATTGCTATGAATGCTTCAGGGCCTCTGGAAGGGCAGGAAACCCTGCTTAATTGTGTAGGCAAGCAGAAAATAGAAAAGACAGATGTTGTACTGTCCTCTTCTTGTCTGAATGTGATTATCTGTTTTTTGACCTCATCCATCTATTTGATGAAGTCTGTCATAATTGTATATTTTACAGAGATACAAGCCCGTGCAAGTGATTCCCTTAGTATTTTTTTTTAGTCTTCATATTATTGAGAGATACTTGGACTAGCTGCTTAGGAAAAAAATTATAACTCAGTATTAAAGAAATCATACCAAATGTTGGGGCGCACTACATTCTGTTAAGGATGACGTGAAATAAGAGTGTCTCAGTGTTTGCTGGTACTGCAGTCTCCTGTGGAATATGCTATGTACAATGTAGCATTACATACAGAAGTAGACCTTAGAAACTAAAAACCTACAAGATTTTCTCACCTGCACACTGCTCCCCTCAAAAAACAAGCAAACCAAAACACCCCAAAACCACAAAATCAAAACCACCCCTTAAACCTGAGCACCAAAACAAAGCCTAAGGACTTTAAAAAACACTGCATTTAATAAACTTAGTTGCTCTTTTGGGAAACACCATGTTAATTTATTTTAATTTCCTTGATAATTCTTCCAACAAATGCTTGTCATGGGAGGTTGTGAAACGTAGGCCTGTAAAACATGACATCTATGAAAAACTTCTTTTATTCCATTTCTATCACTGCATTACTGAATATCAATCAGTCAAGGAGGAGTGGTATCCTAATTAAGAATGGTGATACTTTAGACTTTGCTCTTATTGACATAAACATCGTGCCTTAGCCAATTAACTATTTAATCTTGAAAGATTTTGCAGGAAACTGCATGTGTAAAATGGGTAAGTGCTCTTCTTGTCTATCATCATATGAAATAAGACATAAAAACCCTTGGGGTTTTTGGCTGTGTTGCTGCTGTGTACGTCTAGTTATATATTTAGCTAAATTAGCAAACAGAGTAATCGGTGAGGTGGAGGAGATGAGTGCCTGCATCTAAGCACACAGTAAGCCTTGTAAGCAAACACGAGACAGCAGAGTTCTGCTGGAGCCCAGCGGTGAGGGGACTGCAGGAGAAAGGCTGAGGGTGTGCCTTGATCACCCTGCAGCAGAGAGGCTGCTGACCAACACCGTGATCTCAGGCAGATCGTCATCATGACAATTTGGGCAGCAGAATTTGCCATTTCCAGGACTACAGAATAATTGTGTTTGGAAAAGGCGTGTAAGATCATAGAACGCAAACACAACTTAATACTGCCAAGTTCACCACTAAACCATGCCACCAAGTACAGCAGCCACATGTCTTTGAAATGCCTTCTGGGATTGTGACTCCACTGCTTCCCAGGACAGCCTCAATGTCCTTCCTTTAGTGAGCGACCCAGAACTGGACACAGGATTGAAGGTGTGGCCTTACTGGTGTCGAGTATGGGGGTAATCACAGCCCTGGTCCTGCTGGCTACTCTACTCCTGATCCAGGCCAGGGTGCCTTTGGCCTTCTTGACCACCTGGGCACACCCTGGGCTCATGTTCGGCTGGCGGTTGACCAGCACCCCCAGGTCCTTTTCCACTGGGCTTTCCAGGCACTTATTTCCAAGCCTGTAGCATTAAAGGTCTTTAGACATGATCTTAAAGATATTTTCCCACCTAAATGATTCTGTGATCATGGAAATTGCAAATTGCACTAAGTGCAGCAGTTTGGTCTGTATCAGAGCTCCTTTCCAGGGGTAATGCTGCATAGGACTCATTTCCTAGCTACAGGCAGGATCTAGAGCCTCCTGAATATGGGATAGAGAATGATTTGTGGCAGTATTGAGGCACTGTGTGCATTGCTGTATAGAATATCAGATTGAGACTTTGCATATGCCAATGATGTTATGAATGCCTGAGGATAGACACGTACGTTTGTTATCCAAACCTTCAGTATGAAGTTCTTAAGAATACCTGAAAAGAGCAGTGGTAACACAGTCTCATGAGTTCTGATATCTTCTACCTTAAAAATCATTTGCTGCTATCTAGACTTCGCATTTTTCCTGTAGCACCTCATTTATTCCTACTTATAAACACTGGATCTCAAAATAAATCATCAGTGGCTCCCTTAGATTAAGTGTTGTTTTACTGTCTTTTAACCAGTGATTTAAAATTCACTGCTCAGAGGTCTGCAAATAAAATGAGTTGATGAAAACCTTTTCTTACAAAGTTGATACTTTGCTGAATTGATGTGGCTGATTCTCAAATAGTGTCTGTAAAGGGATTGGTTCTCTTGTTTGTTAAAAAACAACAAATTGCTTATTTCCCACAAGTGGTCTATTAAATCACCACAACTTTGCTACTGCATTGAGAAGTTTTATTTCCATTATATTTTTGTGTTTGCAACATTCATGTTCTGTAACAAAAGCGTGGTTATGACTTTCCTGCATGGAGGATCAGCAGGGAAGAGGGAAAGAGGCAGTTACATACTGCTCATTATGTGAGAACAAAGGTTGGCCTTCGGTGAGTGCTCGAATATCGAATGGCTGTGTCACACAGCACCGCAGAAAGCCTCTTCTTTCCCCAGTGAAAAGCAGCCCCTGATCAGTTTGAATGTTTTCCTTGAATGAATGCCAGTGACAGTTGCATACTTTTGTTTCATTTATGTCTAAAGATTCGTCTCTGTGCTCTAAATTGTCTTCTCAAATTACTCCAATACCACACACGGTATTAAACACTCTCCAAAGTATTCTGGGCACTCTTGCAGAAATTACTCAATCAGAGTGAGAAGCGACAGAACAGTTACCAATTGAGAACTTTAATTTATCTTTTATATGACATGCATTTGTTCATAACTCTGGGTTTATGCAATTTATGCATCTGTACATTTCTGTCATTTCTGCTAATAGCTTTTTCACAAGCCACACTGCAGCTGATGCAGTAGCCCAGGCTTGGTGGAACATTTTTAGATTTTGGGACAGGACAGAGAATTCTTATTCAGCGTCAGTGGACTTTCCATACAGTGGAGGCTTGTAAAGCATGATAGCCAAATATTCCTACCTTTAGTTTTCTTATATTCAATGCCACACACTGCTTCTCTCCTCTGTGTCACCCAATTATTTTGTGCAGTTTATACAGCTTTTGTTTCCAAGTCTTCGCCCAGTTTACTCCCTGGTGCAGTGTCTCATGTCTCATATCATTCAAAAAAATTTTTTTCTCCCCGGTAAAAATATCCTGTCCCATTTTATTCCTCCTCCTCTCCCTTTTCTTTTTTTAAATTTTAGCAAGTAGCATAAAAATACTAAATTTTAAAAGGAAATTTCAAATAATGACAATCCGTGCAACCTCAGATACAATGTAGTTTTTTCATTGAAGAAAATGAAGAGTAATGAATTTTTATATGGAGATTCAATGTCTCCTTCAGTACTTTGACACTACTGAGCAGTTCAGTATACAAAATTCCAGGAAATACTTTTAAAATATGTAAGTCAAACATATTGTAGCCCAAGATAAATGGCAATGAGAAATCATAAGTAGCTTTCAGTGCCTCTTTGTCTTTCAAGCTATTTAGTGTAACATTAATATAAAAATAATCACACTCTACAACTCAGGAGTGATTTGGTCATTTATTTTAATGCATTTGAAGTAATTTTATTTCATAAGAGAGACAGCAGGACTTCTGGGTAAGCAAAATATCTCTAGTGTAAAAATAAGTGTTTTCCGATATGAAAAATAAAGTGGGTCATTTTCCTTTGTTTATTTAGACAGAAAGGGACAGTGACCTTTTGAAGACAGAAAAGAAATGAAGAATGAAATTTTTTTTTAATCTGTTTAATGCTTGATTTAAGACACCAGAGGGTAGGGGGGGAAGTATCAAACCACTCCACTAATGAACTGAGAATAAATGAAATAAAAATTACTTTATAGTAAAAAAAAGTTCAAATCTGAGTTGAAGTAGAGAAAGGATGAGGAATGGGGAATCCGTAGGTTTTTCAGCCCAGGCCCAGACAAGTTGTTTCAATTGAGATCCAGCATAAAAACATTATTGAGAAAACCATATCTTGAATTGAATTCTGGTTTAAAAAATAAATATAGTAGGGATGAACTGCAAAAAAGTGGTGGAATAGCTCTCAGTTATAGAAGAAATATTCAATACCAGATATTTAAGAAAGTAGAAATGATTTCTTAACTGTACAACAAAGAATCTTTAGTATATTTCTTAAATAATTAATTTTTTCGTTTCTGTATGGTAATTTTGCATTCCTTTATGAATAGAATTAGGTATAGGCGTTTGTCTTATCTGGAGGATGTTAAAGTCATGGCACATAGTATTTCTCCTTATACATCAGAGTTAAAAGTCCTTACTGCATGTTTTGCTTATGAGACTTGTTCTCTCCATGACTTTGGGCATATTAATTTTCTATATGCATCACCTTACATAAAAAATAAGTAAATAACTTAAAAGACAATGTACTGCAGAACCAGTAGATATGCTCTAAATTCAAAATAGTTGAGATGTCAATAAAAAGAAATCGAGGACAAAACTCCCAGCCAGGCCACTGATACTTCTGAATGGCCAAAATGTCTCTGCGATGTCTGCTTTTTGCATTCTAGGCAGTCTGTGTCTTCTTGTGTGCTAGAAGCAGCAAATCAATCCCCTGCCTTGGGAACTCGTGGCAAAGCAACTTTCAAGCAGGCCGATGCCCTGTCACATTTGATGGGCTGAATAAACTTATGGTCCTGAACTGACAGGTGGTTTTGTGCAGTTCATGAGGGATTTAATTGGTGTGTGCAAAATGCAGCTTACAAGTTGATATTACTTGGATATGCAGCAATTAATAACCAAAAGCCAATGCTGTTACCCTTGTCTGTGTCATTATTTTTTTTCCTGATTGATTTCCGATGAAATTGATTAAAATACTTCCAGATTGAAGATATGTTTGCTGTGAAGTAAAGGGATAATAAAATTTGCCTTATACTTGCCAGGGAACAGTATCAGAACAAATGCATAATTACCAGGAGGTCATCCCTACTCACCCAAAACCCAGCACCATAGTTTTTGAATGTGTTTTTAGATTTTCTGTTACTCTCTAGAAACATATTGCTGTGGTATATGGCTTGCTTCTGTTCCCAGTGAAATCAATAGCAAAATTGCCAGTGACTGATGGAAAAAGCCTGTGAAAAATGTTTCAGAAGCATCATTTTCATTTTGGTAAATTCAATTTGTTGGCCAAAAATTAGATTTCTAATTGTTTGCTTCAATCATAGTTACAGAGAGACTGGCGGCTCTTTATGTCAGTTCCACTAGATTTATACATTCTAACATGCTCTAAAAAAGATCTATTGCCCAAATTTTAAGCCAAAATTAGAAGATAGACTCTTAGCAATATAGAATCCAAATTCAATGTTCAAGAACAATCGGAAGGAGCTCGGTGCTAACTATTGCTAATTTGCATTATATTATTCTTTTTGCTCTGCTTACATGGCATGTTTTCTCAGTATTCCAGTTGTCTCTTTTTAACTTTTAACCCTGAACTGCACTGTTTCTTAATCAGAAATTTCTGTATCTAAGTAATAGTAGTTTAGTATTGAAGCTGTTTTTTCTGTGAAATAGGCCAAGAAGAAATGTTTGCTTCTTTTAGTATGAAGGGGGATGGTTTAGTATTTTTTGTGTTTTCTGTTTTGTTTTGGTCACAAGTCAGTGTGGTTTGAACAAGTTGTTGGTTAGGTTCAGCTCTTAGTGCTTGTGGAGCACAACAGAACCACTGTGGAGCTTGCCTCAGGTGTAAGCCGTTACTTTTTTTTTTATTTCTTTCAAAAGAAAAAGTCCATACTTGACAGAATCCCAAACTTGGCAGCTGTTTAGAGCACTGTTTTCCTTGTGTACTGCTTGTTAGCGTTGTGGTTGCTTCTTACAACAGCATCTACTGCTTCCCGAGAGCCTTCAGAACACACTTAAAGTGCCAGACCACTGTCCTTCTGTGCCATTACTAAATATAAATTTTTCCACATGAGTCAACTGAGTGGAGATCAGATGTTTTAAAAAGGGTTTGATTTTCATTTGCCTAAAGGCTACTCTGCTTAAAAAAAAACCCAAAAAACCAGTGACTTCATAGCTGAAAGTGACTGCAGATTTCCTATTAAATAACCCAGGTGTTCTGCACAACTCTGTGAACTAGGATTGTATTTTTGTTCCAACTTTTGTCATTTCATTTTTGATTTGAATGAAAATTGCATAGACCTTGAGATACCCCTGTTGGTAGAGCTCTTTGACTAAAATTTCCCTGGTGCATTTGTAGGATATGAAAACACTGTTAAACAAGATCAGCAGTCCCTGGTATGCTAGGATAGAAGGAAAAACCTTTCTTTGGGTTCATCTTCATTAGGTTTTCTCTCTGAAGTTCTGAAACAAATGTGCTGTACAGCTTGTTTCTTTCTTCCTGCAACCTTTTGTCTTGTAGCTGACTTTGGCAGCTCCAGCATAACCCATCTTCTCAGGCTTCTTGTAGCAGGAACTTGCCATCCTGAGAAGAATACAGATTTCACCAAGATGTTCAGGGAATGTGGGCAGCTTGTGCTGTTGGAACAGCCGTGTCCTCCCACTCATGTCACTGGGATGTTGTGTGGACTCTGTGGATATTGAGTGGGATCTGTAATTCTACGGGAGTCTCCGTGATGGAGATTGAAGCTCATTCATAAGATATGGATGATATTCATACTTGCAAAAGTACTGATAACTAATAAAGTGAAGTCATTCCACTTTCCCTTAGTACAGCAAGCAGAAAAGGTGTCTGTTTCAAGTCATCACAGATCTTGGCTCCAACAGGAGTGTGTTTCTTAGGGTGCAGTATTCAGAAGCTGGTGGCACAATGTAAATAATTATTTAGCTGCCTCTGTGTGAGTATCTGGACTCAGGATGATATTCTTGCATGGATATCTCTTGTGTCGGGAGAAGCTAGAGCTCTGTCTTCAATATGGCATCATTTCTTGAGTGTGCAGTCATGTCTGAGTGTTAATGTATTTTTGTCCTGATCTGATTTAACGTGGTGCAGGACAGCACCTTTCTCCACACCCATCTGCAGCTAGCTGTGCTGTGCTGACCCTTGGTGTGCTGTCACCACAGTGAATGTGGAAGGGCACTATTTCAAAATTAGGAGGGCAGTGGAGAAGATATGTCATCTGCCTGAAGATAGCATCTCATTCAGGGAACAATTTTATCCAAGGTTAATGGAAGATCAGACACTGTATCAGTCAGCTGAAGCAAGATCATGGTGATCTGTTAAACATGGAGAAGTGCAGCTCCGTTCCTGAACTGTCATGATGTATTGCAGCATTTTGATAGGGTTTGACAGGTAGTGTGTGACTATTTATTGACACAAATATCCTCTGTGCTGCTCTAAGTATCTATTTTTGTATTTGTGGGTGGAAATTAAAGGTTTGGGTGGAGAGAAGTAAGTGAGAGAAATGTTCTAGTATTTGTGAAGCGGTGGTGTACCTAGCAGTGGCTGAGTAAACAGTAAAGGGAATGCCCTGCACTGGGGTGGGTGAGCCCTGGCCAGCAGCCAAATGCCCTCCCTGCCTCAGTAAAGCCTTTGATACTGCAGGTGAGGGCACCACCTTTGAGAGAGGGACCTACTTTCTAAAAAACTTGCAGAGTTCTTAATCTAGCTGCAGGATTCTTACGAGGTGCTGGTTATGATGGGGTGTTCTGTGGTATCTGTGCTCTAAGAGAAGTCCTCAGGAGTTACTTGATAATGTCATGATATTATACAGGATAATGCCCCCTTGTCAAGGATTTGTAAACTTTGCCTGAGAATTGTTGTGGATTACTTAAGCCTTTCCTTAGGGTTTTTTGAAATAATGTAATAGCACTTTCATCTTCTGTGAGAAGGCAGAACAATGCATTTGTGTTTGTACTGGGTAGCTGTTGGGAAGGGGAGTAAAAGTCTGGGACATCTGTTGGATTAAAGAGCCAACAGATTCCTTTGCTGCAGAGCTATTTTGGAGTGAGGGTATGTTCATTCACTCTTTCTCTCACATTTTTCTTTATTAAGATGCAGTGCAACTGAGACTGACTTCTTCTTTGGCTGTCCATAAACTGTGAAGCAGAAGGATGCAGAAGACTATCCCTTGCCTTTTTGTACATGAGTGATAAGAGCACAAGATCATTAATACAAGTTTGCTGCAAAGATGAGTTCAGAGGAGAAGAGTATATCTCCAGCTCACAAAACATCCACTCCATCACATAGAAGTGCCTCCTCCTCGTCATCGTCTCAGAGAGACAGGAGGCAGGTAAGGAAACGCTCTAGCTGTTTGTACCATCTGGTGGGATGATACATTTATTCCTGTCATGTGGCTGTTAGTTCTTGCTAGCTCTAGATTTGCTTGCTTATAGAGTTGGACAATATCACTATAGCCAAAAACTGTTGAGTTTTTGAAGTTACTTTTTCCATTTTCTAAAGTGGCTTGAAAAAGATTTAGAAGCAACATGGGCACTATGTGCAGCACTGCAGCAGGAAGTAATGTAGTCGCACGGGCAAGTAGGAAACACGTTCTGAAGTCTTTTGGGAAGTGATTTCTTTGGCAGCATGGACCTACAGTTGCTTAAAATCCTTTTGTGTCATCTGTGAATATCTCTTTTTGAAAATCCAAAAACAGAGATGCATTATCGTTTTGGAAAGTGGTAATTCAGTTTAAATATAATATTGTTCATCCTTTCTGTAAACACCTAGCATTTTAAATATTATTTGTTTTACTACAAATTAACACTGATTTTACTACCTCATGGAGTACTAATCCAGTTATGTTAGACTTCCATTTTTAAAAAACTCTTATTTATGTGGGTGTAATTCTCCAGGATCTCTGAGATGAAGACTGTATTAATTCCCCTCAAAACAACTTGAGCATTCCGGTGGGTTTATTTGAGGTCTGGGTGTTCAGTCTGGCCACAATATCAGTGGGAGCACTTCAGAAAGTATCAGAGCTATCCACCAAATTTGAGATAAGTTCTTACATGTATATTTTACAAATGCAAAGGTTGCTACTGAAAAATTGGTTAGAAGCATATTTTGAAACTTGGATCCATGGAAAAGAGGCAAATAATTTAAAAAATTAAAATAAAACTAATTTGCTGTAGTATGCATTCACTTGAATGGCTTAGGAATATTTTCTCAGCTACTTGTATGGCAGCTCTGATACTATTTTCTCAGCTACTGCTGAGGAAATTTCTTCCCTTACCTCTAATGAAAATTTTGAAACCTGAGAATTTTTAATGAAAACTGTAAAATTTCCAGCTTTGAATGTAAATAGTCTCACCACTAGGTACTTTTCAAATGTTAAATCAGGAGAAGAATTCTGATGTGTGCTCAATAACAGGCAGGAAATGTGTGTGCAATATCTTAATAATTTCTATTGCTTAAGTAAATCAAAAAAGTATTTTCTCAAAAGTGATAAATATTTTCCCTTTCACAGTGTACAGGATTTTGGATAGCTGTATTTAGTTAATTAAATCTTCGTTAGGATAGAACCTTTTAATTTTTCATTAGTTCCATCTGGAGCAAGAATTTTGATATCATTTGTTTAAAGCATCGGTGTATTTTATCTCCCACATTTCAGCCCAAGGAAGGTAAATGCAAGACTTGCGGGAGCTGCTGTCTCAGCTAAGAGCATATTCTCTGAGTTTTCTTTGTAATTGGGTAGTTTGACACAACCATGCAACTAGAAATAAGAAAAAAAAAATTACCTCTTGGGAATACATTTTATCGTAAATCTAATGGCTACCATATCTGTTACCACAGCAACAGTACAGAGCAAGGTATACCTGTCATCATAATGAAATGGATGCTTAACTTTAAGTCCATATTTGATCACGGAAACGTGAAGCACGATTTTAAAATAATGCTATAAAGGTTGATGGTGTGATGCATCCAGAGGATCCCATAAAGTGTGATGATGCTTAACGATGTACTTAGGCATGTAAATGTGGACTGGAAGGGCTACTCCGAGGCATTTGTTTTTTTGCCTTAGTGGTTTCACCGTTGAAGGCAGGAGAATGAACGGGTGAGCAATTTCTTCTGCAGAAAGAAACGGAGCTGCAGTGTGCAGCGCAACATGAGGTGCAGCAGTACTGTATCCAGGGAAAGAAGCACGCACACTTCCTCTCTGCATGTAGGCACAGTGGAACATCCATTTCATCCTACCATCCACTCTAACAACTGTATTTTTAATTTCTTTCCTTGCTTGTGGTATTATTTGTGTATGTTTTGATTTTCGTAGACTTTTGCCCAAACACAATGATAGCTAGGGTGTAGGAGACTTTGGCTCAGGGGCTGTTGGATTTTACTTTGAAAAGACTTTAAAATTCTGTCGTGCTGCCTCATTGGACTCTTCAGAGCAGCTAGTAGAAAAGCACCCTTCCAAATTGGTAATATAAATGAATACGGAAAGTGATGTGACTGGATGAAGTGCCAATGTAGCTTTTATTGTCATATGTGAGGATAACACTGGGTATTTCTGGATGGTTAATGACTGAAACCTTCTCATCATATAATTCTTGTCAAAGTCATACCAGCAATTATGGAACAGTTTCCCAATAAATTATGGTGCAGGAGGCTGAATGAGTGTGAACACGACTATGGTAAATCATTTCAGGGAGAGTGGAAAATTTCGTGCTGTATATAATGCTGACATTTTAATGTAGCTTTTTTATTTGTGCAATATACATCACCTAAGAGAATTAGCAGTCAGCAAAAGCTTTGACATTGCCAATTTGCAGGATCCATGACTAAGTAATAGATAAATGAATGCACTAATGAAGACAGCAATAACTAAAAAACCGATTTCAGATTTTTGTCATTCATTTTCATTAAAACTGTGTTTAATTTGGTGGTTAGACAGTAGAAGGCCCAGAAACAACGTGTTTTGTTTAACCCCTGAGTTGGACAGGGTGGCAAGGCAGATGTGGAACCCTGGATAAGGAATTCTTCAGGAGGGAGCAGCAGCAGTTTTTCCTGGTGTGGAAGTGTTGCAGAGCATGAAACCTGTCACTTCCACTGTCAGTAAGAGTCTTCATACAAAAGGTAGCATAAAAAATGCACATCTGATAGCCTTTTTTGTGGGCCATGCTGACCAGGTAGATTCTTGTTTTTCATCCCTTACAAAACTCTGAAAAGGCTAGCTATATATACTGCTGCACAGCAAAATGGAGGAAAACTAACAACTCTAAGAAGTACAGCTGAATATGATAAAATCATATGTTGTATATTCAGTTTTATGAGTGTAAGTTCTTTGTGAATATTCTGGCTTTTTAGTTATTCGCTAAGTATGCAACTCATGAGGCAGACTGTAATACATTATATATTCTCTGCAACGTGTGGGTAGTAACATTGTGCTGAGAAGAAAGAAGTAAATGCATCATAGGGTTAATAAGGTGCAGTTTGGCAAATCGGAGCCTGACCTCAGGCTACTAAACTGTGATACAGGAGGAGAGTAATAATATTGAAACTGTGAACAAAGGGGAGATTTTGACTTTTCTGACCGCCAACTAAAGGCTAGCTAATACATGATGTGAAAATGGATGTAGCAGTGTTTTCTATTTTAAATGTGAGGATTTATCTTCTAATAGTTTAATTTTCTTTTTGGTCTCTTATGGGGGAGATGTGATCAGCTGCCCTCTTGCTCTTTTTGTGTTTTTCTTTATCAGTTTGCTTTTTCAACAAATCCTTGGCTCTTTTCCTACACAGCAATCTCAAAAGAAGAAGAGCTTTTAGTCCTATTGCCTTTAGCCTTGCGTGGTCACCTTTCTACCAGGAGAGCTTTCATATTTCAAATGGCTGTTGTCTTTTAGCCATATGTAAAGAGTGAAAGGTAGGGGCTTTGAAGCAAGAGGAAAAAAGATTTTCCAGAGCAGTGATCTGCTTTTCAGGTTTTAATACGGCTTGTTGTTTGTTTTGGGTTGGGTTTTTTTCCCTTCTGTACAAGCAGTATTTACTAATAGAAGGGGTGTACCCAAGGGATTCACAAAGGACTGAGTTTGGGCTGAAGATGTTTACCTGGCCATGAAATTTAGAAGCAAAGTGCGATTCCAAGGCTCTGGTCTTGGCTGAAGGTCTGTACTGGAAAATGACTGTTTAGCTTTTTACAGCCACTCTGCTCTGTCAAAGCAGTCTCCTGAAAGTGCTATTTCCTAAGGTGGGTATTTCCGTTTTGTAGATGCTTAGACAGTGCTGCTCATCCGAGATTGCAATGTGATATAACGTAACATATTCCATGTGGAAGAGACGTCTGAGTGCATTTATGTACCTTTTGATTCTGAAAGTGGGTAGCAGCCTACGTGCTTGCTCACTGCAGTCAGCATGATGTGACATCTGGGAAAAATACTCTTGTTGGTTACCTGTAAATTTCACTTGTTCCTGTCTCTCTGTGACTTCAAAAGTAAGAAAGGCAAGGAAAGACAGTGGTCTAGTAGACATGGTACAGACCTGAGGACATGCAGCCTTGCTCCTGGCTTTGTTCTCTAGCAAAGCGTAGACTTTTAGAAGCCTTTTTACTTTTCAGTAGTTTGTGAGAATTATTTTAATAATAATTATTAATCTCTCTGAGAGTTTCAAACTAAAGAGGCTACTAAATGCCAAGTACTGTTGTTACAGTGATGTAATTTTCTTTTGCTCGCTTTCCTAATTAACTTTCTTCAAATAAAACTATTCAAGCAGGATTAGAGCAGGAAGTATGGAGTACTTTAAAAGCAGCAACTCACTGGAGCAAGCAAATGTTCCGAGGGAGCCAGAGAATGAAACGGTAAAATTGTTAACAGAAACATGCAATTATTCTTTAAATTGATTAGTTGCTGCTACTGTACAACTTTTTATTTTTTGTGCCTTTGATAAAGTGCGAAAGTGTTCCTTAGGTCAGGAAAGTAGTGGGTCTTACTTCAGTGTCTGACAAAATGTCTGAAGCAAGGTAACTTTTCGAGCTGTAGAATACTCATGTGAATGTAACATTAGGTTCAATGCCATAGCACTTTGTAAATGAAATAATAAATCCCAGACCTTTAAGATTTTTATCATTGGTGAGTGAACATCCGAAGCAGGGTCCTCCACTGAGAATGGGAGCCGAGTAGCAACAAACACCAATACGGTTAGATAGCGTTCTTGTCTATTGCTCAAATCAAGCAGGATTCTGTAGCATTTCCAGCTAGTCATCCGTTGTCCACGCACTGTAACTAACTCTATGATTGGATACTTAGGTAAAATCAAGCCTGTCTACTGTCTACTAATTGGATAACATACGGCAAACAAGGGTCCTTCCTCCCCCCAGCTTGCAGTTATCGCAGCCCGTTAATCCTCCCTTTTTTCTCATGGACACCTCAAGGACACTCTCAGCACTAAGTCATGCTAATCTCACAGCACTCAGAGCAAGCAGGCCCTGCTAAGTCTGGCTTGTTCACTGCATTCAGATACAGACCATGTCCATTGTGCTCTAAGGATTCTTCTACAAACATCTACACTTGACACAATCAGAAGGGAGTTAAACTTACAAAGCGAAGCTCTCTGGTCTATAGGTTTGTCCAAGGATGGGATAGGACTCCCTGCAAGTGAGACTTGGAGGGAATGGGTACAGATTGGTCCTGGGGCGGGGCAGACCCCCAAGTACTGATGCTGACGGGTGCATTGAAAACACGAGAGAGTCTCCAGCACTGGGAATCCTCGTGGGCTGGGCTGCTGGCACACACTGGCAGCAGCGCGTGCCCAGGATCCCAGTACACCTGTGTGCATCAGGCTGGCTGTGTGTGTGAAGCTAGCCAGCAGGCACACAGCAGATGTCCTTCATGGTGTGCCTGTATTTCTGCCTAGAATTTACCTGAGAGACAGACAGCAAACAGAAGACAAACATCTGTCCCTGTTCATGGGATGGGCCTCTCCAGTGTGTATTTGGAGATACTTGGATCATGACTGCTCCTGCCCTTGGTAATATCTGTAGTGGTTTAGAGACAAGATCCAGAGCACAGTCCTGGAGATTAATAGATGGAGATGCTCTCTCTTCCTAAGAAAGACTTGGCCTTAAAGCTTTGAAGAGATAAAATGTTCTGGAGCAGTCAAGGAGAGACAGTGATAGCATTCATAGCAGACTGTCCCAGGGGGCTGTGTGTACACATACTCTGAGCTTCATAGGCGTTGCTGTCTCACTTATCCTACCTCTAGGAGTGCTTTACAGGTTGCATGGAAAATGCTGAAATTCAGTTGTGGGCTATGAAGAAAGATTTATTTTTGAAAAAACATGTCCGTTTGATTAGAAATGGTGCCTGTAGCTATCTTCTATCACAAAATGAGGGAAATTGCTCTCATAAAAGCTTAATTACCCATGGAAATTATGACAGATAATTTAAGATGGCGTTTTCAGAACACGGTCACTTTTGCATTCCTCTTGTCTCATTTTTTTCCCTCATGCATACATGTCCTACATAAGCATGTCTCACTTTCCTTGAGAATACAAAAACTCACAGTGCAACACACACACGAATTTGGAAGGAAAAAGTGCAACTCTTCTGAAGTGCAGTTGAGGATTTCTGGGAAACAAGTGGAGGAGAAGAAAGAGAGACATGATTGTATTTTGATTTCCTCAGTGGAGAGGAAAGGCACAAAAGTGAAGAGGGAGGGTGATGGCAGGTATGATATGGAGGCTTCTGTTTTCCAGACACTCCTGTGTGATTGCGATTATACACATGTAAAATGTGCAAATGTATTAGACAGAATAACTGTGTGCCTTAGTAATGCTATTTGCGTTCTGACACCTCTCTTTTCCTGTTTTTATCAAATACTTTACCCTGGAATTGAAAATGAAGTGATTACATAAATTTTTTTTTTCCCTAGTAGAATAATATTTCATGTAAAAAAAAAAAATCAAATTACAAGATTTTCAACCTCTCTTTTTCCTATCTCCTATATTTTTATACTGTGCATATTGAACTTTAAAGGATATTGAGAAAGGCTAAGTCAGTAGCTTACATAAAGAAGTGAAAGAGAGTCACAGGAAGAAAGGTCTTTCTTCTTCTGAATCTATGCACTTTTTAAACTGAGGTCCAGATTTTTCATTTATTATATGTGTTAATATTGACTCCCTTTCATGTCTAGAACATTTTCATTCATAAAAAAATTAACACATCAAGGAATGATTTTCTTTTGTGTGTGTAATTTTATTTCCTTCCCTTTTTTCTTTTAAACTATATCAGCATCGTTAAAATGAACTGCTAGCCTGAGACTATTTAACAAAATATCAAGCCTTTTAATTGTGATTATTCAATAGTCATAAAATGCTTTGTATCATTAGCTAAAATTTTAGTTTTGTCGGACACTGTAAATGTGTCTGTTTGCGCTGTCTTAAGTGCAAAGGGAGAAGATTGTCATTAACACTCAGACTGTGACTTGGTAGTTGTTCCAAACCATTGTTCTGGCAAAAGGAAGGTTGCTGTTACAATGATAGATAGCTCTTTTCTGCCTTACCCAGTTGTGCTAATGATTCTCTCCAAGAAACTCTTCATCGGAGCAAGAACTTATTTGTCTTCAGAATTTGTCAAAAAAGTACCTTGAAAAGCAAAGACTTCCTTGCTTCCAGAGCTTAAAAGCATTGACATGAAGTACAATACAAAGCTGGAGTTCTGGGAAGGGCTGACAGAGAGCTCCTGAGCTAACAAATCCTTGACATTTCTGTTACACGAGAAGGGTTTACTTTGCATTTCCCAGGAAAGAAGTAGGCATACATACCTGGATATTATTCACATGCTAGAGGATTGAATCTTTTATATATACTTGTCTTTCAATAAAAAGGTTACAAAGAAAATGTTGCTCTTATGTTCATCTTGTACAGAAATGTACTTGTGTTATGAGAAGAAAAAAAAATACTGTTTGCTATTCACAAAGTATTGTTAAGTTGCTTTGTCAGTTGGTTGGTGTTGAGATTGCTGAAAACAGCTATAGAGCAGTGCCAATAGAAAAGGCTGAGGATAAGAATAGGACCATGACTGCTTTATAAAAATCTTAAAAATGTGCTAGAAGATAGAAAGGAGAAATACATTGACGAGATATGGTTGTTTTGCCTTGCATTCACTCTTCTCTCACAGTTATAGTCAAGAATCTCTCCTTCTTCCAACATTAACAGGAGGAAAGCCAGGTCTGGCTGAGAAGCAGCCTAAGAAAAAAGCAAGCTTCAACATTACTCCCTTTGCAAATAATATAGCAGATTAACTTGGCATGTATCACAGCTTTTTTAGAAGGTAGTAAAAATTGGAATGTATGCAGTCAAATCTGTGTCTACATTACTACTTCTGCTGTGTTTCAGATAACAGGAAAACAGTGTGGTTTTAGTTGAGAGAAAGTGATTAAACATTGCACTTCACACTAAGTGGAATTCAAATAAGAACACAGTTTTGCTAGGTTGCAAAAAGAATTCCAGTGAATAGCAAATAATAAAAGATGCTCTAGTTAGTACTTTGGATTGAAAAAAACAAGACCAAAAACCCAGACAGAAAAGCTCTATTTTGAATTGCTATTGTAGGACAGTGTATGCCTAGGCCCCATGGTTATGGGTGTTGAAGACTGCTAGAATGCTGTGAACAAACACAATGATCCACCAGATCTTTTTCATTAGTTAACTGTTAACCCCATGTTGTGCACATTTCTGAACTACAGAGAGTCTGTATCCAATGTAAGTGATGAAGTCCTCATGAGCTTGTCTTTTTCTTGCAAATTAATAAATTATAAATTATAGAGAAGTCTTTCCATTAAATATAATTCATTCTATTAAGTAAATAAGCAGCGAAGCAGAAGGGAGAGGCATGAGCGTCAGACTTGTCATTCACTGGATTTTCTGTCTCTACTTACTCGAAATCTTTCCTTTCCTTGCCTTTCCTGTGAAAACAGTTGAATGTCTTTTGTTTTAATGGGAAGTCAGATTCAGTAAAGAAAATTTAGGGTCTTCAGCCTCTGGTCTGATGGAGACCAACCCTATCAGTGGAATGGGGAGGAGAATCAGAGGAAAAAAAAGGTAAAACTTGAGAGCTGAGAAAAGAGAAGTTTAATAATTGAAATAAAATGTAACAATGAGTGTAATGGAAAGAAGGAACAACGAAGAGAGAAAGAAATGAAACCCAAGAAAGGCATGTGATGCCCAATACAATGGCTCCCCACCCACGGGCCAAGGCCCGTCCCACCCCCCAGCAGCGATCGGCCTCTCACGTCCAATTCCCCAAGTTTATACATTGTCCTTGGCATTCTATGATACGGAATATCCCTCGGGCCAGTCCAGGTCACCTGGCCTGGCTGTGCCCCTGCCAGCTCCTCATGCATGTCCTCGCTGGCAGAGTATGGGAAACTAAAAAGTCCTTGATTTAGGGTAAGAACTACTCAGCAACAGCCAAAACATCACTGTGCCTTCAACACTGTTCTCACACTAAATCCAAAACACGCCGCTATACCAGCTACTGGAAGAAAATGAACTCTGTCCCACCCAAAACCAGGACAACGAGCTGTATGAGTCATTGAACTCCAGAGTGAGAAAGGAAGTTGGCAAGATATATCGAAGGATATTTTAAGATATGTTTTCCATTCTTGCCTTCCAGAGAAGATGAGAATATGATGCAACATCATAGTGCTATTTTGTTTTCTCCATCAATTTCCTTCTCCCTCATGTCTTTGGGCAAAAAAGGAAAAAAAAATGCAGGGTGGAACAAGCATTTGTGTTCCCCATATGTTGGCTTGCTAGGGATATTGTGAGGCAAATATGTGTCACATATGTAGTGTATGTTGTGGATAATCATAAAAGTGAGGGAAGGATTGTAGTTTGGATGAAGATTTTGCAGTAGAATTACATAGTAATTTTAGTTAAACTTGTAATTCTGTCAAATTGATTTTCAAGAGCACCCAGAATTTGCTAGTGCTGGAGTTTTCCTTCGAGAGAAACCAGCTATAGTGCATAGGTAATCCTGAAACATGGGGGCAGTCTGGAATGCAGCAATGCAGACGTTGATTTTGTCTGTTTGTGTTTTCGGGATGCGAGGAGTAAGAGTCCCAGGTTGATTGATATGCCTAGTTTAATGGATTACTATTAATTTTTTGGTTTGATTAGAAATAAACCCCAGAAACAGAATTGATTTGCCTCTTTCTTCCTTCTTATCAGCTTTTTTTTTACTACTTCCTTTACCAACTTTGTTTTTCATGTTAAAATACAAAAAATGACAATAATGTCAAGATTAAATAATTTTTATTTCTTTGATTGTATATAACTAAACTCTTGCACTATAAAATTAGCTGCTTTTGAAAATGTCAAGCTATTGTGTGATTTCTAGCTGTAATTTTGCAGAAGAATAACGTGTTAATGGAAAACATTTTGCACCAAGTAATGTCTCTTAATGTTGTGCTAGAGACATGTCACAAATCTAAAGAAATGTTCTTGTGTCAGTGTAATGGTGGTCATGAGAAAAGAGGATTGAAAAGCAAACGCATATAGGCAACAAGCTAACACTTCTGGAAGTAAGGACTATAAAGAAGGCAATTTTATTTGAAAGGTGTTCATTTTCTTATTTTCAAACAAAGAGTTGAATAAGTCAGCATTCATTAAAGTGCTGCTGGCTAATAATGTATTTCTCAACTGAAGTGGAACTGTAATGACTGAAGGCTAATTTAGAAAAAAAAAAAAAAAAAGGCGCAAAACCTTCCTGACTTAAAATCATGTAATTGAAAATGTCACTGGAAATCTGGCAAGCTAAGAGCTGTTGGGCTACTCCTCTCTAAATATTGTACAAAATGAAAATGCAGTTATGTAACAACAAACTGTACCAGCTGCTACATCTGAGACCTTCAGAACATCTGTGTTGGGCATTGCTCCATCTCAGGATGGATGGATTCCTGCCTGGCAGGCAAAACTGGCAGGAAAGTTGGGAATCATCCTGATTATGCTAATCAAGATGCATTTTAATCTTCCTTGGAGGAACAGGTTTAGGTTCTTTGGTATATTGTTAAAATGTGATACTGTGTACATAAGTAGCATTTCCTTTATTTGGTGAGAAAGCTTCTCATTATCTTTAGGAACTTTGTGGTTCTCAGCTCAAATTAGTTTAGTTGATTATTTGATATGTAACATAGACACTTGTGCTACATACATACAAATTTTTTTTCATCATCTGACAAGTAAAATACACAGGACTAAGTAAGTAGATTGGACTTCCTTTGATAAAGCAGAAGTTTTTAAAGCATAAATGACAAAGCTTTTTGCTGATTGGTCCTGGAATAACATAATACTGCTGCTTCTCCACATTCTTCAGCGTAAAATTTAATTTAAAATAGCTGAAAATAAATGATGATTATTGTTGCATGGTGGCAGGGATTCTTACTAATCTCCACGGACAACAGAGACACTCCCCATATTTTCCTATTCTCTTTCACAGTCACAACTTGAAAGAGAACAATGAAGGTCTGTGTGTTGCTCTGCAGCAAGAGGTGGTCTGTGTTATATATATGCATTTAAATGAATAGCTGTGTTTATTTTAATTTAGTTTAGTTAAGGTCCTTATGTACTTAATCATTTGTATAAATAATAATATTTACACTGCCATTTCTATGTGCTTTTATATTCCCTGATTGTTTCTGCTGCTGCTGCTGGTACCTTGGTAATCTCTTCTTCAGTCAATGTAAAGAAGCTTAATTGTGAACAAAAGTTAATTGGCATTTTCAATTGACAAAAACATACGCTTCTCAGAGGGTAATGGCAATTGCAAGTTTGTCATTGTGCTGCATGTCCTGGAAATGAAGTAGTTTTATTTTATACCAAAGAGACACTAATGACATGTTGTGGTAGAATTCTTACCAAATGGTAGTATGAGATGTAGCAAAATTTCATCAGAGAATGAAATGCAGATCCACGCATAAGGGTTGTGGTCATGTTCTCTTGTATCAAAAATGCTTTTTCTTTCATAAAATAGGAGTGAAACATTTCTGGAAAATGGAAAGACATATTTAGATGTCTTTTAAGAACAGCAGTTTTTTCAGGACTAGTTGTGGCACTATGCATTTCATTTTTACTACAATGCTTTGAAGATATAAAATTTTATAGTAGTGTCATATGTAAAACCAGCTGCAATGGTTTAAGATCACGGTGTTCCATGAATGTTCAGCAGCTAGCCCATCAGCTGAGGCACAGTAACTGATCTTCATCATGCCTGTAATCTGTTTAAAAGCATTTGTGTAGGGAGTTACTTTATCTCAGTTGAGAAGCCAATAACAAAATGCTAAGGTGTGATAATGAATATTTTAGAGGCAGTAATATCTTACGTGAAGTGAATGTAGGGCAGTGCTGACTGCACGGTCTGTGCATTCGGTGTCTTGTATATTAACAGAAAACATGATAGGCCTGGGTAGGAGCACTTTGAATCTGCGTAGGTAAGAACTGCAATGCTTGTACTTCCTGGCTTTTTTAGTTCACCATCATTTTTAGGTTAAATGGAGTGATTAATGAAAATCACAGTAATAAAGAAAGAGAAGTATTTTGCCTCTGAAGGCAAACCATTTGTGCATTTAAGTCACAGATGAGTAGTATTGTGTATGTTTTGAGCCATGATGTTGTCTTTAATTATTTTTTTAGAGTGTTCATATTTTGGAGCGAAAGGCTTCTTCAGGAAGCACAGACCCTTCTTTAAGTAAGCAGTTCCTTGAAAGTGATCATCTCTCTCTATCCAAGGTAAGCAAAAGCCTGGGATGGAATCTGGGCAGTGAATTTCCGTGTAGAGTAACAAAGTAGTTTGACTAACACTTCAGGGACAGTGTTTTGTATGATTCTGCCGTTGAGTATATTGTGAGTCTGCCCTGGAGCTTATTGTTCCATAACTGAGGTATAAGAGGAGCCAGTAATCTTTAGTAGAGGTTATATTAACAAAATTAAGGATTTTTTTTTTTTTTTAACATGGATGGCCTCAGGAGCAAATTTTTCTTTTGCAGAATATGAGACTAGAAGGGACTTTGATAATCCCTTCCAACTCAGGATAGTTCCTTCCAACTTTGGATCCCTTCCAACTTTGAGAAATTTTCCCATCCAATCCTCTTATAAAGGTAGAGCAAATCATATCCAAGTCTAAAATTGCTGCTAATAAATATTAGTTTAAAAACTATGTCCTAATAACATCCCTTGTGGATAGTTTGAAATTTAAAAGCTCTCACTGAGACTTTCTTTCCTGAGGCAGAGAAGAGGATGGAACTGCAGGGGTGACAGACACCACACTTGTGACACCACCCTCGTGAAAGGTGAAGCCTTGTGTGCTGTGTTTTGAAGTCAACTTACTTCTGGGTGAATTCCTCAGTTTTAGAATAATTTATTCCAAACAAATCTAATTTTACAAAAAGAAAGCTTAATTTTAAGATACTTCATATGCAGAAGTAAGATTGTTACTGAAAAGGTGAGGATGCTGTGATGGAACACTTGGTGGAAAAGAAAAATCTGAAATTAAATGTCTGTAAGTTCTGAAACAGACTTGATAAAACAATTTTGAAAGGAAATACTCTGTTCAAGCAGGGAAAATGAAGTGGTTAGTTCTTTTTTATTTGGAAAATAATTATTTTGCAGTCAAAAATTGAGAAAGCAGTTGGTAGTGGTTCCCTTAATCCCCATACACGGGTCATGTGCAGACCCAGGGACTGAAAGTTGTGATTGTGTTCCCCCAGTCGTCCTGATTTGCACAGGGCTGCTTCTCATGTAATCCCTGTGGAACCACTGAAGGCCTGAAGTACTGCTGCTGCACTTGAGAATTGGCCTTGGATGAGGACTCTTCAAGTGTGTCACTTCCACTGTGTTTTTTCCCCATTTTTGTCTCTCCTTCATAATGACCCTCATTGGGCATATCTCGACACACCAAAACTGTGGGATGAGGCACAGTTAGTATTGTTAGGAGGGTTTTAAGAGCAGCTCGTAGCACTGATGCAGCAGGAGACAAGCAGCCACACTGCACTGAATAATTGCTCATTTTATCCCTCTGTATCTGGCCTTTTGTTTAAATGAATAGCTATATGAGATTGTGTGATTTCTAGTTGAGAATTAATCAATAATGATGTTATCTAGTAGATAAAAGACTTATGCCTGCAGCTGATCATCTAAAGGAGAAATCAATATGGTGAAGAATCAGTTGGCAGAGATGCAGAGACTCTCTGCTCGCCCCAGGGGACTTAGAGTTTAATTTGTCCCCCTCAAGTGCCAAGTACTTCCTTGTAGGGAAAAAATAATACATTTGTGCTTGCCTCTATAGAATGGAAATAGAATATTGAAGCAAAACATAGGGAAGTAAAAAAAGGTGCATTTTGAGTATGGCATTTGCAGACAACGGGATACTTAGTTTATGGTTATTCAGGGGAAACTAAGCTGAATAAAGATTTCTATTCAAATTTATTGCAGTTTATATTATTTGTGATAGAGCTTTTCACCCTTCTCAAAATACCAAGACCTAATTGAAAATTGTAGTTTTGAAATTTGCTGTTACCTTTACAACTATATTTTCATAATAGTAATGTTGATGTTATCAGGGCTGTGTAACTTATTTGGAGGTGTTATGAAAGACTGACAGCGCTTTGCTTTGAACAGTTTTGTAGGAAATGTGGAGACAAACTATTTTTTTTCCCCTTTAAATGTTTGATGACCTCCTTCCTCTGTTGATAACTTCTCATAACATTGCTGGGAGTTATGACAGATCAGCTGAGAAAATGCAAGTTTACAGCTTTGTAAGGTATAATTAGTAAAACATAGTCTGAGGAATCTGGCAGTAAGAGATTTTTAAACTGGTGCAGATTTCTTTTTATTACAGTATTAGCAAGAGGATAAAAATACAGGCATGACTCAATTTTTTTTCTCTTTAAAAATATGGTTCTTTACCTGTTCACTGTGTTACATTGTAAATCTGGCTTGAGCTGCACCAGCCACCATGTGAAAGAAGTGGTATGTACCAGAAATATCCTTTAATTGGCTCCATGAAAGGCACACAACTGCTTGTATCTCAAATGATACTGTTCCTGTGTTTTTCTCTAGAGAGAAAATTAGTGAGCTTTCCTATAAATTTCTCATAATACAGTGAAAATGAATGCAGGAAAATAAAAAAAAATCTTTTTGCAGATTCCTGAAGGTTCAATTAGCAAGTGAAACTCTGTCATAAAATGCCTTTGAAGATTATCACTAGCTACAATCAAAATCAACAATAAAGCAACCTCTTCTGCTAGTTTTTCTGATTTGGATGAAGAACTGGGGTATCCAGAACCAGTGTAGCTTGTACTTTAAAGATCAGAAAATTTAAATTCCTTTATGATAAAGAAATACCAAAAAGGGCGCTCTTACTATACATCTTACCTGGCAAGGGTTAGACTTATGAAAATGTTTGTATTTAGTAGTTTTAAATGAGATACAGCTAGATATAATATAGTGACCATGTAGGTTGGTACCTAAATAGGTTGGTTTAAAAGCCTGGCTCCTCCTCTTTGTCTTGCATTGAACAATTTGTGCCACTCTTAAGTGCAATTTTTCACCATGTGTGTGCACAGTTAATTAATCAATTTGTCTTCATGCTTTTTCACCAGGAACCTGACAGCTGGGAAATCATAGAGGGTCTGAAAATAGGCCAGACCAATGTCCAGAAGCCAGACAAACATGAAGGGTTCATGCTGAAAAAGAGAAAATGGCCATTAAAAGGTTGGCACAAGGTAAATGTCTCATAAACCAGTCAGAACGTTATTACCTTATTTTATGAGTTGGGATTTTTTTGTCTAGGTGAAATTAGGATGCCAAATAAGTACCCATGATTTTGGTGTATGACTTTTTCTTCCAACTGTGTATGGAATTAGTGTGCAGACACAGTTCATGGCTCTCAAATCACAGTCCCCACTGCCTAAGGTTATATTCAAAATTCGGACAGAATTTGTAAATAACGCTGCAGATGCCTTGTGTTTTAAGAGGTTTAATCAATACTCCTTTTTTTCTTTTAAATGTACTATATCAAAGTGTAGCTGTGGACTCTTTAAGATCGCTTTGAGTTTACATTGAAGTTACGCAGCAGAGGAGAGCTCAGGGACTTTTCCATGTGTCCAAGGTGCTCATACAGGAGAGCATTCCCCTTCAGGTCTGCTGACAGCAGATTTGTTCAGCTTTGTCCCTGAATTTTGTTTGTCCTCTTGATAGGAATCTTCATGGTGGACATGCAGTGAGACTATATGTTTTTTCCATAAGATGTCTCTATTTAAAAAAACCCCAAAACACCCAAAAAGTCAATCCCAAATCTCCTGATTCTGTTTAGTTAATTTGGACACGTATCTCCTGGTGTTCATAAATGCTATTTCATACCACAGTAATTGCATTTCCCACTCCCCTTTTTTAGCAACAAGATGTGTGGTATTGATGCTCACTCATATTTTTGTACCTGAGGGTATAAAACTATAGTAGAATAATTTTCTAGGAAACAGAATGCATTTTACTACAAAAGATAGTGAAAACGTTTGCTATACATAGTGTTTTTTCTGGGAAAGCACTAACTTTGAGGTTTTTTCTTGCTAAACACTGTGGGACTTATGTCTGAGTCCAAATGTGGTCCATACTGGTATAAATTACAGCTTTTTTCTTAATTTCTCTCTTCTTTCTCGATGTTGTACTAAGTTATACATATGCCTACCACCTTTCTTTTCTGCATGCTTATGTATGTTAGATGTTTTGGCTCTGTTTTACTTAACTAGAGTTTGTAGTTTCAGCAGCCAGGTACTTAGGCACTACCTGAATTTAGTCTAGACGGATTAATGGATTTCAAACTGACATAGCTGAAACATGAAAAAGCACACCAATCCCCCACTCTCAACAAATCAATCTTACCCCCCCAAAAAATCAATTAATGAGTTATATAAGAATTTATGGAATAAACCATTGTTCCTGCACCTTCAAAATACATTATATGAATGTGTTGCTATTTGGCCAAGTGTCTGTTTTGGTAAGGAACTAATTTATAGGAGAGCAAGAGGAGTCCAACTCTCACAGTTCTGTAAATGCGATCACCACTGATGATCTGGATGAATTTAGAGTAGTTACCTGTGTAGAAAATTTTTAATGCGATTAAGAACTTCACATTTTAGCATCCCCCTCTACTCTGCCTTACATTTCACCTTAGGAACTCTGCTGAACTTAGGTTTTGAAACTTTGGGTTTGTTAATAAGTTTTTATTTTTTTCAATGCTGGCCTGGATATCGTGGAGTTTCCGTAACAATACTTTGTGCTAAGAGTCCAGTGAGGAACTTCAGAGACAGTAATTGCAGCTTGTGCTGTGTTAGAGCTCTGCTAGCAAAGCCATATATAGCATCTTTTGTCTATTGAACATTCCATGTCATATTCTGACAGTCCTGAATGTGCTTTAGTAGCATACCAGGTATAATGTCTGCAACTTGGTGAACTTAGCACTCTCTGAAGTGCAGTGTGCTTTGGAATGAAACGACGATGAAAGATCATTTTCTTTTGTGTATGCAGCTTAGAGGGACAGAGCAATATGACATGAATATCATGTTCTTGTGAAGTTCGTTAGTGACCGTACCTGTGTACAAAAAACCCCCAAAATGTTCCTGTGGTTTTGACATCTTATTCAAGAAGTTATATCTCCAGGTGTGCTGGTTTCAGCTGGGGTAGAGAAAAGCACTATTTTCCTGCCATGTGTGAGATATTGGTACCATCTGTTGTGTGACTGACATAATTTCTAGAACAATCTTTGGGGGGGATTTTCTGCTGTCTAACTACTGACCCTGCTTGTAGTCTTAATTTAATAGGTTTACCTAAGGAAACCATTGTCCTTCCTTTCCATGTCACGACAGCTTTGAGAATCGAGCAGAGTATTTTGCTGTGTTCTGGGTTTTTAACATAGATTAATGCTTTCAGTTACACTCTAAAAATAGGAATTAGTTGCTATTACTTTGCATGTTTTTAAAGTTAGTGATGATAAACACAAGTTAGTGAATCTCGTTTCAAGTCCAGTTTCCTGCTAGGCTTTATCTTCATGCTATCTGCCAAAGTGCGCATAAAGTTGACTGCAAAGCAGCTTGAGTGATCTGGTACAGACAAGCTGGGGCAGCTTTAATTGAGGGAGAAGTACAGTGTGAATAGGGGATTCTGCTCTGAGTCGGAGCTGCTCAGCAAAACAACAGTGTAGCAATGGCACAGGCATCACCAGGTTGGGGCAGTCCTGGTAACCATGTCTGTGAAGATGCAGTGGCTCACCCTGCATCACTGACACCTAAAACATCAGCCCTCTCATGACCTGAGAACGCTGTAATATTTGCCCTGGTACTAATACCTGTATTACCCAGATTAACACTAGAAAAGGTGTCATCAGCATCAGTTACAATCTCATCTTTACTTCACTGAGTGGAGGTCGGCCATAAGGCACAAAGTTTTGAATGGTAGACCAGGGTCCCTCAGATGGTCTTTCTTTTGAGGTGTAGATCTTGCAGTAGAAAAAACTTCTCAGTTTCTGGATAGGGAAGGTAGGTTGTTAATTTGAAAGGTGACCAGCTTCCGTGGGAAGAAAAACGCGAAGAAAATGAAGAAACAGGTATAATTCTCTTGTCCTACAGTCACTTTCTTGCAGAGTTTATTACATTGCCTGGAAAACTGAAAAAATATCCTTCATTATCAAAGTTTGTTAAGATAAACTTAGAACATAATGTTGAAAAAAGAGAATCCATTTTTTTTTTTGTTTAGAAGATAATGTTGTCAAAAAACAAGCAAGAAAATAATTTAATACTGTATTCATCCTCTCCTTCCAACCCTCCAACATTCCTTAATTGTTACAGGGTAATCCTTTTCAAGATGAATTGTTATACACAGTTTAAATTGCATCTGCTCATTAAGAAAGAATGTTGTTGTTTTTTTTCTTATAATTTCAGAGGTTTTTTGTCCTGGATAATGGAATGTTGAAATATTCAAAGTCACCAATTGATGTAAGTAAAGTTAAAGACTGTTTAAAAACTTTTCATGAAGTTCAGCCTTCTCACACTCAGTCTAGGCATATTTATGACAGTACACACATGAAAGTTGTTGATGGATTTAAAGATAAATCATGTAAAATTTTGGTTATGTCTTCAAGAATTCTATCTTTTTTACTTCTATGGAAATATAAGTTAAATTACTTCAAATAGTTTCTTGAATGAAGCTGCTTGAGAGATTAACCTGACCATGTATTTTTCTTTTCAAATTTTTATGTCAGTCAGAGTAGATTATTCTGAGATATGTGGATAGGACAAAGAATTAATAACAATGTACTCTAGAGATGTAAAAGGTAGCAGTAAATTAGTTAGATCTGATACCAATAACTATCAAGTTGTAGCAGCAGGGTGTCAAGTACGGTCTAATTTTCTCTGCTTCTCACTTACCTGTACCTGTGCCCTGGTGTGAACCACTTAACACACCTAATCTTTGGAGCTGGCTTTGTACCAGCACTTCTTGTGAGATACTTTTCTCTGACTATAAATATAATAAGTAGTTAAGTGGTTAGTCTGAGTGCAGCTTTTATTTTTCAATATGGCTTTATGTTAAACTGTTTGTAAAATGGGAAACCATTTCAGTACCGGATAGTTTTCTGTTAAATATACAGAAGAAGTGCATCATACTTCTAAATTTTTACCTTGATTTTTTGATTTTAGATACAGAAAGGAAAGGTCCATGGGAGCATTGATGTTGGTTTATCAGTCATGTCTATAAAAAAAAAGGCTCGTAGAATAGATCTTGACACAGAAGAACACATCTATCACCTAAAGGTAAAAAGTACAAATACATATTGTTTATTCATCCTCAGTAGAAATAAATAAAATTGTAAAAGTTTGTGCAGAGAAGTGGTATCTTGAATGCTTTCTTGATAGTAATTTCCTTTACAGGTGAAATCACAGGATTCATTTGATGCATGGGTTTCAAAATTACGGCACCACCGGCTGTACCGTCAGAATGAGATTGTGCGATCTCCGAGGGATGCCAGCTTTCATATATTCCCCTCAGCATCTACTACAGAGTCTTCACCAGCTGCCAATGTGTCAGATGGAAAGGTGTGCAGTGTTCTTTGGTTGAAAACTCATGGCTTGCTTGCGGGCAGTTTTGGTGGGCTCTTCTTGTGATGCCAATAAAGCAGGAGCTTCCACTGTGGGAACTGATGGCCAGTGAAAAGCTGTGAGTGTGTGCAGCTGAAACCAGCTGAAATACTGTCTAATTTAGCCTTACTTCATTAAAATGGGCTGCTGTAGAGATCTTGCAGAGTATTCTCCACCTGTACAATTTGCACTAGCCTTTGTCATCAGGCATAAATCTGCCTCTTTGCTGATTATGTTCTTCCTCTTAAACAACAGCTTTCCTAACTGGTACCTAGCACAGTCCACTTGTGAGGTTCTTGTTTTGGTTTTCCAACGTGCTATTCAGAAAAGTCTGTCTTCGGGAAGTATGGAGACAAATCACAGATTTCACTGAAAACACAATGCATATTTTGGTTTCTGTTGTGAAGTACTATAGTCATTACACTGACAAGGCAACACAGCAACAGTAAATTTAAGCATTTTATTATGCTTTAGGTGCAACAAAATAACTTCCCCTGGCAGCCTCCTATACCTTGCAGTAACAGCCTTCCTGTCACCTGCACTACTGGTCAGAGTAAAGTAGCAGCCTGGTTGCAGGACTCTGAAGAGATGGACAGATGTGCAGAAGGTTAGACTTTATCTTTTCCTGCCTTGTTCCTTCAGCAAAAACTCTTGTTGATATAAGAAAGAGTCCGGTCAGTAAAATGGTTAAGTTACACCTTTACAGGAACATGTAGTAGCTCTTCAGGTAATTAGATACTTGTGGTGGGAACTTTGCTCTCTATGTGTTTTGGGAAGTTGCTTTTAAAATTTATTGCAATAATTGGTGTTATTTTAATGGATGTCATTGTTCAAATATGATCACTTTTTGAGGTCCAGAGTTGTTGCTGACTCCTATAGAAATAACAGATATTCGACATCTCTGAAAATAAAACTTTTTCTTGGATGCCTTACTACAAGGGATTTGGACATTTATTTCTTAAAATGCAATTAAGTGCTAACAATGGACACCATGGCAATAAAAAGTCTGAATTGAACCACCTAATGTATTTTTATTTTATATCTGTTAGATCTTGCTCATTGTCAGTCTAACCTTGTGGAACTCAGTAAACTTCTTCAAAATTTAGAAATACTACAGAGAACTCAGTCAGCACCAAATTTCACGGACATGCAGGTAAATATGCTAGAACATAAATCACTACACTGAAATATTTGTTCTTTCTGTTAAGGGAAATATAGAGGTGTTTTCTTTTAACTCAGAATGTTTTTCTGAAATAATAGTAAATCTTGGATGAAATGTTTATCTTATATGTTTATTTTAATCATGTGTGATACTGTTTCTGTTTCATGTGTAAACAAATAATTAAGATGTATTTAGTATTTGAGTTAAATACCGCAAATCAAATGATTAAGTAATTTGCAAAACAAAACTGAAGACTGTTATAACATGTATACATTGATATGTATACATATAATATATACAATATGTATATATTCAATTTATACAACATGTATAAATTGAAGTTGTATTTAAGGAGTTTTTGTTGTGTTGAGTAAGATAACATTTTAAGTTTTTTGAGGATTGGAGACCCAAAGACCCTCAAAGATGAAGTTGCATGCTCTAGAAAAGGGGGCGTAGTACAAAGGTCCCAAGTTTTGGACTTTTTCCCAGTTCAGGGTGAGTTTGCCTCTTAACAGAAAGCAATGGCAGATCCTAAATCATAAATACTTTCTTCCATTTTCACTGAATCCTCTTGTCTGTACAAATACCTGAGTAGTACCACAAGAGAAATCCATGAGGATTTCAAGTCCTAAATATTATGCAGCCATAAAAAAAAAGGGTGCCAGTAGTTTTGCTAAAGGACCTAACTGTACCATGTGTTTATAAAAGCGTGTGGATAGCTACAGCTGATCACTGCTCCAATTTCAGGCCCCAGCAGCAGCGTTCTTCTCCTTACTTTCTAATTTGTACATGTCTAATGCTACGATTCTTTACTAACTTGCTGTATTGTCTATGTTGCTTGTGTCAACTTAATAGCACTTTGTCGCTTTTAACTATTTGTGTAATGTAGGCTAACTGTGTAGATATTTCAAAGAAAGACAAGCGGGTCACGAGACGATGGAGAACAAAAAGTGTCAGCAAAGATGCAAAAATTCAACTTCAGGTACTGAATGCACTATGTTTTACTTTTCACTGCACCTTTAGATTAAATTCTAAGCATGAAATGATGTATTAGCTGAAAGTAGGAAGTCAATGTGCTGTCTTTTATGTTTCTGATGAATTAAATTAAATCTCAGTTTGTTGTTCAAAACCTAGAGAAGATAGTGAGAAAAGTACTGATTTTATTTTCATTCATATGAAAACATTGCCATCTAGGGAAAAGAGGGAGATCTGAATATTAGTCAATTAAGGTATACAAAACTCAATATACATGCACCGTATGGGGATACTGCTATTCCATATCAAAGCTGCAAAGAAGGGCAGTTGAACAAGTGACATCAAGTTAAAAGCAAAATAAAATACAACAGTTGTTTTTGTCAAGACCTATACTTGGAATATTACCAATTAGAAGTATTTTCACAAGCCTTCTGTTATGGAAAAGGCTAATATGGGAACAGCTGAAACAACCAAAAAATAAATTATGTGAAGCAAGAATTTGCTCTATCCTTCCCTGGAACTGAAAGGTAAAAGCAGAGAAACAAGTATAATGTGCATATATTGCTGCCTTGTGTTTTTTGGAAGCAGTTGTGTATTCTGAGGTTTGATCCAAAAGCTGATCTTTTTTATAAGTAAGCAGCTGATAATGAGAACTATTCAACCGGCTTCGGGAGCTAACGATCACCACCGTGATGTCTGCTACTCAGTAAATAAACGTCAGCAACTTTTAATCCCTTCAAATACCTTGAAATTCATAGAAACTTTGAAAGCTTTTAATATGTCCCCAATAGGTGCATTAAGGAGTTTTCATTTAAGATTAATAGTCTTAAGGAAGGAAGAAGTTACAGTTGCATCAACTTTCTCATTGCAGCTCCTGTAGTTGATTTTTCTTTTTACTTATTATACTTTGATAATCACTATAGGTTGAACAATGAAGCATCTGTTGGGATTAAAAAGGTTTCTTAACAAAGCAGTTTTTGTGATCGATGTCATGTCCTATTATCTGCAATTGGAGGATCACAGTTTTTCCCTGGTGCTGAATAACACAGGGAAATTAAAATATCAGGAAAATGCATGCAAGTACTTGGTGCCTACAAAGAGCCAGTCACCATTGCATGTTCTTCTTTCAAGCCACAGTAATCTCAGAGAAGTCCTACCCACAAAAATGATGAAAGCAGTCAATGTATGATGATTTACGGTTGGACATAGTGAATAATGAGCTGTTCCTGTGTTACCTGGACTTTGCTAAAGTAACACTGGCCTGGGCTTCCATCACAGGCACCTGACTCTCAAACTGCTGTTTATCGTTTGGCAGGAGTATGCCTCATCTCCTGAAATTTTCTAATAGGATTGGTTTGCAGGTTCCCCTGAGGCACTGCTCTACATGGGTCTGTCACTTCTGGGTTGATAATTAACTCTGCCTAACTTGAGTCAGCATTAATTCCTGGCAAGCTTCATGCTGCAAATATAAAGCTTATTTTGTTATAGCAGAGTGTTAAGCTATTGTTGACTGATTTATAAATGAATTTGCAGTGAAACAGAAACAATAAAATTGTTCTAAATTGTATGGAAGACAAAGAATACTGGAGGGCTACTCCATTATCTTGCCTAGTTTGATAGACTCAGTTTATTCCTCCAAGGGCTGTCCTGTCTCCTGAGTGCTAGAGCTGTGATCTGCAGGAAGATGGCCTCACTGACTCATTGTGTTATTCCTGATTTGCTTAGGTTGCCACTAAAATGTGGATTTCCTCTGATGCTAACATGCCCTTGAAGCTAATTCTCATTTTGTTCTTCTGTTAGACATTCCTTCTACTTCATTGGCTTTCCTCATTGCTCCTTTTTCAAGACTGCTTCAAGCCTTTCTGGACTGTTTATCAGGATATCTCCTACTGAGAAACATTTTGTCTGATTTGTGATCATTGTTTTCATGGTGCTTACACATAATTTGCTATTGAATGGTTGACATTTGGTACTAATAAGATTTCTGTTGTACTATTACTTTCCTTATACCTCCATGCATCTCATTAGTTTGAGGGGATAATGCTAATATTAACAAACTAACTTTAAGCTAGTTTCACTGTTAGTTCCATTTGGAGTACTTGCACCTATGTTTTTCAGAGTGAGCAGTTTTTAACTACATCAATAGTACAATGTTGAGAGCATCCTTCTGGGAAGCATAAAGTTAGGGAGCTTTATATAAAGGTGTGTGCTTTGTGAGTGATGGGGAACGAGGATGTGATTTCTGCAGGCTCAGTATCCACTGCATGTGAGGCAAGGAGGGAATTCTCCCATCCAGATTTTGTATTGTACTTGTTACCATTCTTTTGTTAATGAGATAGTTTTTGTTGGATTCCTGCTAACACATTCTGCGGTATGAATGTTAGGTGTGTACTGGATTTAAAACATACTTTTTCTTGTAAGTAAAGCTGCTTGATTTGTTTCTTAGAAATTTATATTTATCACTTAAATATATCAGTTTTTTGTGCAGTTGACTTTGCTCACACAGCTAATCCCAGTAACTAGAGTAGGGTTACTCCCCGAAGTAAAACAATTGTAGCATGTGTCTATACATTTGCAGGTTTGGGTGTTTACTACTGCAAAGTTGTTTAGAATTAACAGCTGAATTTACAGGCCTTTACTCAAGGATAATACACTAATTGTTTCTCTAAGGAAAGATTGCTTTTATGATGGAGATTCATTTGGTTTTTTAAAAACCTATTTAAAATCTTAAGAAAATGGTCTGCAACAACAGGTTAGTTGACTTATATTAATTAATTTTACAAATTATACTTTTGTGCAGAAATGGAGTTGTGTCCTTTGGTTTTGGTTTTGTTTTTTTTATTTTAAAATTTATTTCCCTTTGGGCAAAAGGCTAAGTTATCCCACTCATGACAGCCTAAAGATCTTCAAAGGAAGAAAAAAAAGCATTACAGCTAAACAATAAAGAACCAATGATATCTGGGTTTCCCACAAAAGCTCAAAGTTGTAAAGATCCAAGGGCGAATAGTTTAATAGAGAGCTGTATAGTATGGAGTAACCTGAAAAATCACCTTACTCTACTGAAGCTTTCAGCTCAGAACTGAAACCAGACCCAGACTAGCTTATTACTTTTTCTCTTAAGTAAGTATTTCTCTTTTATGGTAACTCAGATTATGACCTCACTTTCTGTCGTGTTGAGGAGAGTATGTGATTCTGCAAAGCTCACTATTCCCATTTTAATAATGCATACCTGCATCGATAATCTTACATATATATATATATATATACATATTTGTACATATCGCTCTCTCTACATAGGTTTGTCCCTATTATTTAAATAAGAATATTCTTCCATACTCTTATTCACAGGAAAGACATATTTCTGTAGAGCACAAAGAGCTTTACATTGTGCATATGATCTGTTCTCTGCTTTAACAGAATTTGTTCTCAGTATTTCAGAGGTTATGTACATGTAATTGTACTGTGAGAATTGTATAAAATATTGCACCACAAGTCTTTTCCTGTGATCGTTAGACAACCCTTCCAATTGTCAGTGGCATTGCCACTAATATGAGCCGGAGGGTGAAGTGTTTGGCCATTCTCTACTGTAGCAACCCTACTGGGAATGTTACAGAAGCAAGACAGTTCAGCTAGTAATTGAAATACAATACTGGTCTTCAGCATGGTGTCCATGTGTCCAATCTATACATTGTTATTTGTATGGCAATCAGGCTGTTTGCAGAAAAAGTTAAAATTTATATAGACCTAAAAATACTGAAGTGGCTATAGGTGAAGATACATGGGAAGAAAAATGTAAAGGAATTGAGAATTGTTTTCTAAAAGCAGAAAGGTATATTTTCTAGTCTTCCAAAATCTTTAAATGGCTTCAAAGTAATGACATCTTGATTAAAGATTAAATGGAATGACTTTATGACAGGTGTGGGTTAACTGCATGAGACAGTTACTTGCTTGAGTTCAGTGTACCATGATAAATTTTCTTACAAGTAAAATAAATGTAAAATTAAGCAGGATGAGGCCACAAGTTAGGCATGCAGAAAAGGAAGCAGTTTTTGAAATACTTAGTTTTTATTGGTGCTGCTTTAGCTGAGTTTTTGCCTTGTTTTGGAAGCCAAGCCTCCAATAATATATCGGAAAAGCAGGTGGAACTCAAAAACGTGATGTGTGGAGAAAATTATTCAATAGGCTCAAGGATGGATGTGGAAATGCCAGATCTGTATACAGGAATGTTTACATAAGAAAACTCACTAGATAACATACCACTGAAAAGTTTTGCCATTGAGACACATTCATCTTCAGTGACCACAGTTTATGCACTTCCACTGTTGCAAAGTGATCTCTTTCAGAATTCGTCTTCTAGATGGTCAATGACCCCAAAATGAGTTTGATTTTTGATTTATTTTCTGGCATGCTGTAGCATCCTTTCTGTTCTCTTATTCCATTATTGCCTTATGACTCTGAATGGCAATGCTAATAGATTTTTTTTTGTTTTGTTGGTAGCCTTACTGAGTGCACTGCAGTCCAACTCATCTGGAGATAATTTTAGTAGAGTATCCAGCTTTTTATGTCTCTGGCATGCACAGCTGAAAACACATGATATGTCCTCAACATGTGTAGGCCATAAGAGTTAACAGAATGGAAACCCACTTAAAGACTCTCCCTCTCCCTTTTCTGATCACCTTTCATCTTCCTGTGTCCCATCACCCCTTCCCTTCTCTTTTTCTACTTCCTTCTTTTCTTGCATTCACTGTCAGGAAGGGCCGGCACCGAAGGGCCAGTTCAGCACAACACGACGCCGGCAGAGACTGGCAGCTGCAGTGGCTACAACAGTGAGTGGATTTACAAATCAAGGGATAGCTCTAAAGATGGGAAGCTGTGTAACTTGATTGTGTAATAAGCTTATGAAAATGTTTCTTGCACTTTTTGGAGGTGTCCACGCTACTCACTTGCAGCTGAGTTTCTTAGACGTGGTCAGGCCCAACACAAATGTATTCCACAAACGTGGATCTGAGCTTGTTTACGTGGTACGTGTCCCTCCTCCTTTACGTGAGTGCAAGTGACAGACTCAGGCCCTGCACGCAATATGTCTTTGACATACTATACAAAATAGAAAAAAATGATCAAATTCTGCTGAAAGATGTTGTGACAGTTACAGCAACACAACAGAACCAAGGAGTTTTATTACAAATGACCATGGAAGTATAAAACTTTCTGATATTTTTATAAGTAGTGTAAGGTTAGCCTTTTCATTTGAGGCACTTTCTGTTTACATTCCATAATCCCAAAAAGTCATATTACTACCTCAGTGTCTGTATGTAGTTTTGCTAATTCTTTAAGTCTTTGTCAGAAAATATGGAGCTATGAAATCAACACCGGAGCTGGGAATTAGTTGTGGGAAGTCCTGTTTGTGAAATTGAATTGAACTGTCAAAAGGATATCTTCAGCTGCTGCTTTATCAAGAAAGTACTCATTAGGAAGGCCCAATATAGATGTTTGTACTAATCCATCAGCTGATAAGTACAACAGCAAGATAGGGAAGACTGTGCAGCCAAAGACTGAAGTGAGCTTTAAATGCATACTCCTTATCTAGCCCAGCAGTGAATGTCTTCACCAGGCTGAAGTTTTCCAGGGTCTGCTGTTCCAGGCCAAAGCTAAAATCCCCTAGATCAGACATGGTTTCTGCTTAAGCCTAACTGACTTGAGCTCCTGCTACCTGAACCACGAACTCAGTTATTGCTATGCTCTTTTAAAAAGTATGAGACATATCGGTGTTTCTCCAGCTTCCAAATGACCTCGTCTGAATTTATTCCTCCGGAATCAGTTGATGCTGAATGCCGTGCTCTGCAGTCGATTGCTGTTTGGACTCCATGGGTCTGCCTGGCTAGCACAGAAATCTGCCTGACTCCCAGTCTACAGGGCTGAGCAGGGTCGGTGGGGGGCTCTAACCAGAAGGCTCAGCAGCAGTTCAACAGCTTTGGCAAGGGTCGTTTGTACTCCTTACCTAGGGAGTGCTTCAGTGGACAAACGCAGCTGGACTTGGATTGGAAGGCAGTAAGAGAACAGGGAATTGCTGGGTTGTTACCTGTAGCTGAAGTGAGGACCTGTTGAGGGAGGTGTAGGAGGAGCTGGAAAAAATGCAGGAGGAAGGAAAACTAGAGGCACCAAAATGACTCTGTGGCTGTTGCAGTGTTCATGGCCATGGCCTGTTCTTCCTGGCTGATGCACAAAATGGTTGTTTCTCCCAGACAGTGAAGCTGTGTGCATAGACTGAGGGATACAGAATTATATCAGCTAAATGCACAGCAGAAAGAGGTTTTCCTTACAACCCACTCGGCCAGGAACAGTCTGTTCCTACATGAACACATAATTCTGAAGAAGGTGATGGATGAGTGGGTATAATGCTGCTGGTGTAAAGCAGGAAGCTGGGACAAGGTTCATCTGAGGTTATGTCTAGAAATGTCTGTATGGAGAAAACTAGAGTGATGCATGAAGAAGCTAAATATTTTTTCAAAAACTCTCAAATCAACAACAATAACAAAACAACCAAAAAGAGAATGGGTAGTAAAGTCAGGATCAAGCCACCATTAATATAGAAAGCACATCAGTGAAAGGATAAAAAGGGAAGACAAACATATTGACAGTGTTTCCTGGACTGTTGCCTATTTGAGAGAATGAAAATGGCTGTTTAATGTGGGTTTTTTCATCTGTTATGGAAAGTAGCTTAGAAACTTTTCTAAAAAATGTACATGGAGAGAGTTCATGTCAATCAACAGTTTGGTATTTTTGGTTCTTTTATTTAAAGCAGTCAGCAAGGCTACTTGTCTGTCATGTGAATGTATATTTCTTGCAAGTAGTGTGACATATTTGTAGAACATGTAAATTCAGTTTCTAGGGCATAATTGAAAATACTATTTTTTCAATAAACCTTACTGCAGAAACATTTCTTTTCAGCCTGGCCAGCTGAGGTTTGGGGCAGAAATGATGGCTCTAAAGCCGATCTTTTGAGCTTGATTCATGACAGAGTGACTAAAGAGCTGTGGGCAGCCTGCCTGCAGCTCTGCCAGTCCGTGTGGGTCTGGGGAGCCTCCCCCATCACCACAGGCACGTGGGGCTGCGGGGACTGTCCCTCAAGCTCTGACATGATAGCTGGTGTCAGCTTCTTTCCTGCCTTCTGGGTGGTCTGGAGGCTTGGGTGTGTTCTTCACACACACAGGTACACCCTAGATACCCACTCTGCCCTCCTGGAGCTACCTGGAACAGTTGAACCTTTGTGGTGCTCCCAGTCAAAAGTTCTGGAACCATGCTCTCCCATTTAAGAAGGGGAAAGGTTTTGGAAAGGAAATTTGAAATTAACCTACATTTAGCCACAGTAGTCTATTAACCTAATTTTGCTGGGCTCTTGGGACAGGCAGTCTGGTACTTGTGAAGAAGATAAAGGGTTAAATATCCAGTACAAATAGAAGGAATTTATTCTACATCTTCTGTTAGCAAATTCTTCTTGATATGAGGCTAAAATGAGGTCCAGTAAAAAAAATATGTACTTTGTTGATACAGCTGGAAATCAAAATACATGAGCGCAGGAATAAAGCTTACATTAGATAGGTGCCATAAAGTTATTATTTAATGTGCTATTTGTATCTGGAAATCGAGAAAGAACAGAGTGAAAAACATATTTCACAGAGTATGTTTATGAGTGGAATGATTAATAGATCCAACAGAATTTTGAGGGTTTCATTGAAGAATCAGAACCTAAGCCTAAATTGTGTATTGATGTCAGCTTTCACAGGAAGGAATTGATAAAACCATTCCCTGATCTAATCAAATAACAAGGTACCAAGTTCAACCACTGATGGCAGTGTAGAACTAATCTGTTGATAACAATTTTTAGTAATATGACTTTTTATGTTATCTGCTGCTCTTTATCATGCCTTGGAAGAGACATTTTATATTTTGGCCCCATTTTTCATACTTGAATAATTACATTGGGCTGCAGTGTGAAAATTCTTGATTTACACATTTGATCAGTCTAATGAAATTAATTAGATTTAATGTGCTAAACAGTGCTTGATATGTTAAATAGTGCTTCATATTTAAGTAACAAAATGTAGTTCTGCATGCCTTTCTGTTGAATTTACATTCGAAAATTGTGTTCTTGGCCTGATTTTCATGTAAATATGTGTAAATGGTAACATTAAAGTAAAATGCAACGTACGCTCACACACGCATCACATATATAGCAGTGGTAGCCATACAATGCATATGTAACATATAGGTAACTGCTCAGTACAGGATACATGTATATATAACTTAGAAAGTCTTGCATGTACTTTTTTTTTATTACTGTACCTGAAAAGTAGAGGAGAAAGAGAAGTGGAAAGATAATAAACTAAATTCTTTGCTCCATCTTACTAAACTGTATCTCTCTGCGATTTATTTATGGTTCATGTACTTCAAATGAAAATCAGGTAGAGTTTTGATTTTATTTTGTTGTTGTTATTGTTTATTTGTTTAGTTAAACAGAAAATAGAAAGACCGTATGCTTCTTCCCTCTTCATAGTTGCCAATACAATGAGTTGCAGCTGAAGATTTATGAGTAGTTTTGAAAAACTTCAATGATATATTTGATAATATTATATCGTATTTCTAGATCTGTGGAGGAACGTGCATACTTCAAATGTTGGTATTGCAGCAACAAACTCATCTACAATTACTCTCTAATGTCCAAGTATAAAGGAGCATGTCTCATGGTTCAATTTTCCAGTAATCTTCTAAGCATTAGGAAATCATTCATTTTTGTAAATGTTAGAATTTAAATACTCCATCATTAGCTGTTAGCTGTGTATTTAGGCCTTCTTTTTTCTGTTTCAGTGAAAAAATTCACAAGACGTCTGCATCAGCTGTGTTGAGATTTAGGAGAGTAAGAAGTTACATGTTCACTCTTACCGTGTTCTTCACATTGTGAACTAAGTCTTTTCAGAAGAAATTTGTATTTTGCGTCAGCAGAGTCAGAAGTTTGGTTACACCTCATACAACACTTCTTCTCTGTTTCTTGCTGTAGGTCCCTTTCAGTGCTACGATGTCACCCGTTCGATTGCATTCATCCAACCCCAACCTTTGTGCAGACATTGAGTTTCAGGCTCCCCCAAGCCATGTAACAGACCCTCTGGAGTGCTCTACTGAGTACATGAAGCTTCAAGAAGAATTCTGCTTGATGGCACAAAAAGGTAGCTGGACATGCCAAGCTTTTCCTGTAATGTGCTTCGCTGTTGTGTTTCTTTATGGCCTTCACTTAGTTATGGCCAGGGCTTTCATCTGCATTAGATGATACTGTGTAAGAGTTTTTGGCTGTTCCAGTGACTTCCATAAAGGCAACACATATTATCATTATATTTTCCATGCACGTCATAAATGTAGACATAGGTAAACCCCGAAACTGTTTTGCAAGTACTCTGAACTACCTTCTGCATTCTGTAAATAAGTGACTGAATTTGCAAACATTTTCTTTTCCTCAACAAAATGCGTTACTTCTCCCCAGAGATGATTCAGAAAGTAACTGCTACAGATAATGCTGTGAATTCATTTTTGTGCAATGTTTTCTATGTCAATGGAATCAATGGAAAAAGAGCTTATTACAGGAACATACTTTTGAATTGCTGTTTTATTGCCAGTAAGTTAATGGTCCTACAAACTGAAAAATACCTTTTAAAAAGGTTTTCTTATCAGTTTGCTGTTATATAACAAACATAGAAAAAATGCGAGACTGGCATCTCAAAAAATTCAAAACCTGTTTAAAGACAAAGTAATCCTTTTTATTCGTACAATTTTAAGTCCTGGCAGAACTAATGTTTCTGTTACTCTGAAAAGTACAAATTAAAAACAGAAAGAAAATAACATGCATTGGACACAGTTTTTCCAAATATGCACCTTTCCATATGTTCAGCACCAAGAATATGCTCAGATGAGATATGTGTGAACATACAGTACACACATTACAATTGCAAGCTGTAAGTGTTTGTACTTAATTTGACATGGATTACTTGAAGTTCAGACCCTTGTTTCAAATGTCCGTAACTGTGGGATGGAAGTCTCACCCTCTCTCGTTATTGCTGAAGTATTGTAATAGATGTCAGTGTGATTTTTCTAGCCAAGAAAACAACCTCTTTTATGTTTTTCTTCTTGCTTAGTGCATTCTCTTTTGAAGTCTGCCTTTAACAGCATAGCTATAGAGAAGGAGAAGCTTAAGCAGATTGTTTCAGAGCAGGATCTTGCAGGCCACAATGCTCAAATAGCTCACCTCAGACAGTCCCTCTCTCAGGTATGTTCTTGATTTGATTTCAAGCAAATCTATCTTGCCCGATGCACTGTGTCTTTTGTGTTTTGGCCATTTCCTGAGGTAAAAGAAGCCAAGAAAAAGCCGAGTTCTCAACCAAAACTATGGCATATTCTGTTATGATGTTGATTTAACCTCAGTGCATGTGGAGGTGGAAGATATAATTTGTGTAAGCATGTATCTGTTGTGGTTTTCCAAAGTAAAGAAGGATCACATGTTTTTATACAAATGCTAGATGTCTTTCTTGGAGCTGTTCCAGCACAGCCAAGGAAATATGCTTGTTTTTGTAATTAAGTTTTAAATTTTGACTGTGTGTTGTCAGATTTGTTTTATATGTCCGTGTCTCTAAATGCAAAAGGAATCCTGGGTTGCAATATAGTCATGGGTAAATTTGATTTCCAGATACACACCTGTTAACTCTCCAGCATCTCTCCCACTTAAGCTAAAGGAAAAATAATTTGCTTTAGTGGGGAAGAAGAAATTAGCAACGATAAGTCTGCAGGTTGCAAAATAACTCAATTTTTAAAATTCATTGTCAAGGAAGCATAGAAGCATTTGCTGGATTGGTGTAGAGGACTGCATCTGCAAGAAGTGTGAGCAGAGGTTTAAAGACAAACCTTTCTAAAGATACAGATGCTTATCATGTTATGCAGATTGATTTCTGTGCATTGTGATAAAAAAGGGTTAGGGGCAAGAGATAAGGGTAACCATTTCCAGTTATTGACACAAATTTATCTGAGATCTGTGGATATTTATTAGCAACTTACATGAAGCAGGGAATCATGTTTTCTTCTTGGTCCTGGCCTCCAACGTTAGTTTAAAAGTCACTGTCACACATTAGTTCAGAGTCTCAGTGGAGAGTAAGTGGAAAATTGACTGTGACTGGGTTTGTCCCGTCTCATGACCAGGTTTGAGCCATTGAAGAAGCTGCTGTCAGACTGCTGTTAGTCATTATCCTCCCTTTCGGAGAGATGTCAACTATGAACGTGCCCAGACCATTTCAGAACAAAGCAAAATTGTGTAATTTAAACTGTTTAGTGACAGTTTAAGCTTACCTATTTTCCTTTGGTCTTTTTTTGTTTCAGTACATTCATGCAATCTATTCCTCAATCTGCACTAGAGGGAGACAGAAGAAGGTTCTTACTCCATTGTAGCAATCCTTTTCTACTAAAACAATATGTCTCTCTGTTTTTCTTTTCTATAATCCTCAGTGCTGGGGATATGTTAAGGTTAAGTCAGCCATGTTCTAGGTATGTAGCATATTATACTTCTGGATTTCAGAATCTCACACACAAGTCTTTCCAAATAACAGATAATATGCACCTAAAGTTACAATCTAGGTTGGACTTTAAAATAGGAGAAAAATCAGCAGATACCAGACACCAGTTGAATTCTGTTGGTATTTGTGATACTGTCGTGGATCAGGAGTTTGAAATAAGTGCAATGGCAAATCTATAAAATTGATCTGGGTGGGCAGACAAAGATACTCGCAATTATGTTGGTTTTACTGGAAATGAAGCAATTTCTGATTGCAGCCTCTGAGTGCTGATAACCTTGACTCAAAAGAGGCTGTATAGTTGTAAACCAAGAATTGCCTCTTTGGGCATTTTGTGGGTAGTTCCCATTTGTTGTTCTGCAGTTCCAGTCTTTCTTGCTGCATTCACTCCCCATTTCCATGATGTACATAACCCACCAGGACACCTGCCAAAGAGCTCTCTGGAGAACTGAGGTAGAATGCCAGTGTTACATTGTGGGAGAACATCTGTGCCCCCTGTCTCATGAAAGCAGTGAAGGCAAAGTAACCAAAGATGAAATCATGTTAGAGAGGATCTCAAAATAGATATCTCCTTATAAATGAAAGAAAGGAGGTTCTGTGATTTTTTAGGAAATTGCTGGAAAGTAGCTTTTTTCCTTTTTTTTTTCTCTTTTTTTCTTTTTTTTTTTTTGTTTAATGTCTACATTTTAATTTTAAATGAATTGTGCAATTTTTATTTTAAGGCTCTCAACCAGAATGCTGAACTAAGGAGTCGCTTGAACAGAATACATTCAGAATCTGTTATTTGTGATCAGGTTGTCAGTGTAAATATTATCCCTAGTCCTGATGAGGTAAGACTTTGGCCTTTAATGGATTTAGAGTACAAAGAAACCTTGCTAATTCTCACTAAATAGCTGAAACACACCTGACAAATTATTGAATTTTTCAGATTGGCAAATGTTCATTCATAGAAAAAGTCAGGTTATATTTCCTTACATATAATAAAACATTGGATTTTTTGTTTTCCTTATGTCAGACATCATGAAAGAAGTCAGCTTGGTCTCTTCAGAGGAACAGAGAAGGACTCCAGTTTTGGAATATTAATTGTTGGCTGTGGGAATTAGTGAGGTTTTACTGTATTTAAATGTATCACACCATAGCTAACCAATTCTGTATCTTAGTTTCTTGCCAAATCAACAGAAGAATTTAGTATTTAATGACCTGATTTTGCAAGTGCCTAAAGGGCCTCACGTTTAGTATCTTGAATGGTACTGTTAAAGTCAAATGGTTCAGTCTGTGAACCAAACACTGCACTAATATTTTTGCAACATCTAGTCTTTCTTGTTTTGCTTTCCTTAGTCAACAGATTAACGGACATTTGAATTAATAACAGTGAGCTTCCCTTGTGACAAATCTGAATTTGTGGGCTGTAATACACTATAATTAATATGGTCACTTTGGCAACCATTCTGCTTGCATTTTACAAAAATGGTTTTGATTTGCTATGTCCACTGGTTTTTTTTCTACGCTTATGCTATTTCAATTAACGTAGTCTTGTCTCTAATTATTTCTTCCAACAAGCAAGAAAGTTAAAATTGGTTTTTTAAATTCCCTTTTTGAAAACATGTAAACAATTTTTCCAAGAATTCAGAATGTTGGAGGCTAGCAACAGAACATAGAAGTGAAGTAGTGCCACAGCACAGCAATCTGCAGTGAACTTCTGGGCAATGGCCTTCTGTTCTGCATTTTTTTGTTGGTTAGCTGTTTCTTTTTCCTTTGTTCATCATTGTCTTGGTAGAAGCGTGCCTGACTGAAAAAGTTTTTCAAAGAAGTTTCCAGATCTCTCATTCACTTATCTTGCTTGTTTTATATATATCTATAATCTTGCAGTGTGTAGATAATGCCTGTGTGAGGGTCTTTTTCAGGCAGAAGCATGTGTGTTTTTCCAAGTCCCTCTAGGTTTATGCAAAACCTCAAAATTTTAATCACTTCCTGTAAAGATTACAGTAAAATGAGCTTCCATTTTCATTATAATTCATCAAGCATCACAGTCCATCTACAGTAATATAAGTCCTAATGAAAAAGGAATGGGTTTTGACCTCTTGGCTTGTTTATGCTTTTTTGGGATGTTTTGTTAGTGCATTTTGAGGTAACGATAGAATAATTCTACAGGATTAAGATGTCAACAAAACCATATGCAGGAGTTCTGGAATAAGATTAATGGAGATTGTGTTGCAATCTGAAGAGTTAAACATGTTTAGAAAGGCTGCAGTAGTTTTATCTGTATTATCTCCCAGGAACAACATACTGTATAAATTAAGGTACTAAGTCTGAGACCCGTTTCCCTCCACAGCAACAGATCCTGTCATAAAATGGTACAGGGAGAGAATCTTAATTTTTCTTAATGTGATGGCCTGCAGGGTGACATCGAAATCTGGTGTTCCTCCCGTCACTAGCAGGAAGAGGAGGGTGTATTTCACTATTCTAGCTTGCTGCACTACTGACATAGACATAGCACAGTTTTGAGTCCTTGACTTTGCTGTTACATTTCTTTATAATAAACCATAGAGAGTTCATTCCCTTTAGTAGTATTGTGTGAGTGTTAATGGCATAATTCAAATGAGATTTGGAGTATAAACACTGAATAAAAGCCCATAAAATATATATTATAGCTATCCTCCTAAATATTCAAACATTTCAAACATTGTTACTAAACTGGTTCACAAGGTCATTTATTTGGAAAGTAACTTATAATCTCTGAGCTTATAAAGCTTTATAGTTAAATTTTAGTTGTATCAAAGCTAGCGCCCAGTGATGTAATTTATTACCAGATGTCATTTAATCTCAAAGTCATGGTTGAACTTGTCTGACACAATCCAGCTATTGTCCACAAAATTATTTCTCTGCGTAGAGAACTAGATCTGCAATTTCACGCTGGTAAAACTTGGCAGTAGATGCTGGGCAGGCCTCAAATGAAGACTTGTATCTCACTGTTCAAAATGCACTTTATTTTGTAATCTTCAGTCTCATCTGTTAGGTACACACAAAGTCCTACTAAAATGCTCTCTTTACTCTCTGTGCTTTTATTTGGCATAGAAAACTTATCTGGGTGATTTACCCTTTCTATGCGTATTTCTTTAATATTAGAAATAATACCTTTACTTTTCTGTGCTTTATTTACAGACAGGTGAACAAATTCATGTCAGTTTGCCACTGTCTCAGCAAGTTTCTAATGAAAGCAGGCTCTCTATGTCTGAATCTGTTTCAGAGTTCTTTGACGCACAGGAAGTACTTCTATCTGCCAGCTCGTCAGAAAACGAGGTAGGCTATGGCAGCATGTGGCAACTGTGCTGCTGGACAGAGTTAGGTAGTGCTACCACTAGTGATTATATTTTTTTTTTTTTTTAAGTAATGCTACTTAGAATAAAAAGGTGTCAGAATGTAGAAAGTGTAGATAAACAAACCTGAGATCACATAAAGAGGTGCAGGAGTTCCCTGAAGTGTAAAACTGAGATGAAAGTTAGTTGTGTCAGTAACTTATGTTCAGTACGTGTCCTTTCTAGGCTGTGGCAGTTCCACCTAAGGATGACATAGACAGTTACAGCTGACTGTGCAGTCAATTAAATTTAGATTTTCAAATATTCCTAAAAAAAATCTTCTACTATATATGTATATAAAGTTATTCTTTGTGATGAGAGAAATAGACAACAAAGTAATATTTCTCGAAAAAACAGTTGTGTAAAAAAAATCTTAAAAATAGTCTTCATGCTGATGAGATTCTTGTTTTGCAAAATGATAGGTCGATGTTTATATAATTTGTTTGCTGAAACGTAAGTCACATTTTATTATTTGGTTCTTTCTAAAAAGCACAAGTCTGACTCTCTCTTCTCATCTCCCATCCCCAACGCATTATTTTGTCAACTTTATGTTCGTCTCTGATCTTATTGAAGCCACCTTTTGCAGATCTCATGTCTATATTTGGATAATAAGGAATTCAGAAACGTGAAGACAATGTAGCATTTGTTTTGACACTTTTAGTGCATTGGCACTATGGACTGATTGAAACATCCTGTTGGTTTAGTTAATAGTTCTAATTGGATAGAGATTATTTCTTTAAATATTTGTGTTTCAGTTAACTATTTTTGTCTGTTTTGGCAGTATATTTTATATGTATTTGAGTTAATAGATATTTTATTTATGTTTTAGGCTTCTGATGATGAATCTTATATCAGTGATGTGAGTGACAATATATCTGAGGACAACACCAGTGTTGCAGACAACATTTCTCGGCAAAGTATACTGTGTTTCAAACTTTGGGAAATTACCTTGGTTATGTTCATATACCAGAATTACTGCATGTCAATACAAGACCAACTCAGCTGAAAACAGTGAAGTTGGGCTTGCTTGTTCTGGCAGTGATTTGGTTGAATGGAGAACTCTGTTTTTCTTAGTCTGGTGCTTTCTTATGATAATTTTTTTTCCTTCCCAGTTCTTAATGGTGAGCTAACAGGAGGCGCATTCAGAAATGGACGGAGGACTTGTCTCCCAGCTCCCAGCCCTGACACCAGTAACATCAATCTGTGGAATATTTTGAGAAATAACATTGGCAAAGATCTTTCCAAAGTATCCATGCCAGTTGAGTTAAATGAACCTCTGAATACCTTGCAACATCTTTGTGAAGAGCTGGAATACAGTGAACTCTTGGACAAGGCTGCTGAAACAGATGATCCTTATGAACGAATGGTAATGCATTTAGTGCAGCACTTCTTCTGTCTGTATTAAAAAGGGAGCTGTTGAGTGGGGTCTGTGCAGGGGCCTCTCTTTCTCCTCCTGATCACAGACAACAGACCTTCCCACTGGGTCAGAAAAGTGTTGTTAGCAATTACAGGTGGTAGGTTTGATCTGAACGAGGCTGAGGGACTTTTCTTGACCTTAAACCAAGTCCTGCAGTGGTAACTCATTTATTTAAGATGGATCTCACGCTCTGTGACTCTAGATGTAGGCATTGGCAGTTTCTAACTCTGCAGCATCCTTTCCTGGCTTTCAGTGGTCAGGTCCAGCAGCCTTCAATAGTTAATCAAGTCTGTGGCTGGCTTATGATCAATATAGGTGTGAATAAGATGTCCTCCCAGGCAATTTCTAATAGAGAAGTTTCAAAACACCAAAACAAAGTTTGGCTGGGCAGCCTGTCTTCAGCTCCCCTGTAAGTATGCTTTTGTTTTTTAACTGACATCTAGCAGCCTGTGCTCACCTCTCAGGGTGCTTTGATCTGTCACGTCTCCTTTTCCTCCGAAGGAAAGGCTGGAAGGGAAAGCTGGCAGTGTTGTTGCTGAACATACCTGCTGTTCCCTGGTACGGGTTGGCAGCACTGTGGATAACTGGGAGAAGAGAGGTTGCCTTTGGCTGTTACACAATCACACACTCAAGTCCCTGAACTGCCGTGTTCACAAGGCCTGCAGTAGAGCGAGGAGTCCTAAACACTGAAGAAGTTGAACCTGTCCTGCGAAAGGGAGTTGAATTATTCCTCATCACACTTTGTTTTCCTGCAAGACTCGAGATTGTCGTAGTGGGTCCTTTCCAACTCGGAATATTCTGTGATTCTGTCCCTCAGAAAAGGAGGGAGATTCTGTAAGGAGTGGGCAGGATTGTAATGAGTAAAGCAGACTGCTGCCTTTGTTGAAAAGTTTGGAAGGTCGGTATTGAAGCAGTAAGGAGAATTCAAGAAGGAAAAGCCACAGTGCAACTGAAAGCTTCCTTGGAAATGTGGATTCAGTCCCCTTCTCTGCTACAGCTGTCTGCTGCAGTACTTAGGAATAGAACCCAAACTTTTAAACAGCACCTTAAAAATGCAAACTGCACACCTGAGCTGAGGCATATGGACTGCTTGGAAAAGAGATGAACACCCAAAGTTTGTGGCAGCAATCTGTGAATGTGTTACTGCTTGTTCACTGTTCTCTGAAAGATCAGGACTTTGCTAACTTCAGTAAGCATCCAAAAGCAGTGGAAACCTTTTTTCTTCACATTGCTCTCTATATCACAAGGATAGTAAACTCCTGCATTTCTCTGCAGTGTCTTACAGTTAAATTGAAAACGAAGTTGAAATTAACCTTAAAACAGTTTTAGAAGAATGAAGGTTTTTACTGTTGAAGAAAAGCCTGTGAAAACCGTGTTAATTTTGTTGATGCTGCATTTCTGAATAATACAAAATGAATAGAGAATGGAGCACCCATTACACAGTGGGAAGAAAACAAAGCATGTAAAAGCTCACATGAGGGCTGTGTCCTCACTAGCAGGAAGCGAGGGGAACCTGGTTAAGGTTTGCCCCTCTGGTAGCATATTGCCAATAGCTGACTCATTTTTATCCCTGTATTGTTTTTCTGAAGTTTTGTTTGGACTTCTGACTAGCTGATGTGATTTTTTTTTAAACTCTGCAAATGAGACCTGTAAACTAAATAACCATGGCATATCACTTAACTTATTACTCCCAGTTAGGCCTGGCTTAGAGATTATTAAATTGTGGTTGTACATATAGACAAGGAGACTGTTAAGGGTGCACATGGTGGAAGATAGGGAGATAACTCTGTGTTAAGGACATCCTAAGTGAGAGCTGTTTATTTTTGGCACTAAATAAAGTAGTTCCCATAGGAAAATGGTACATGATCTTGTAATTAGAAGTCAGCACATAATATTTATTCATAGGAAGAAGGGCCAGGGCTGGATCTGTTTTAGGTCACTAATGATAAGCCTGGTCAAAGGCAGAAAAAGTATGTCATGTGCAGATTGTCATTTTAAGGGACTGTTGAAAGACTGAATGAGACCATGAAGAGAAAGAAATTATATCAACAGAAGAAATAAACTTTATACTGGTTCTGGCTGGGATGCATGTCTTCACTGTCAGGCATGCTTCATTAATCCAGTGTTTACTCTGAGCAGAGTGAGTCGTGTGGTACCACATGGTGATGGCACACACACAAGAATGTCTGCCTGTTCTCACGTTCTGGTCTGTATTTTCACAGGTTCTCATAGCTGCCTTTGCAGCATCAGGCTATGCCTCTACGTACTTCAGAGCAGGAAGCAAGCCATTTAACCCAGTGCTTGGTGAAACGTATGAATGTATTAGAGAGGACAAAGGATTTCGATTTTTCTCAGAGCAGGTAAAGCTTGTTTCTAGATAAACACTCCTGTTTAGATTTATATTTTTGGTTCTTCATTCTGTAGAATAATCCCATTTTTTCTTTCTAGTTAGAATGGTTTGCTTTCTTAGGAGTAAATAAATATTGTTAATATGAGTGGACTTCATTAAATGCTAGAAGGAATACATTTTTATAGTTATCACAAGGAATTGTTTTAAGTACAGTATTTTAAGTACAGCCACTTAAATTGTATCTGTTTTCATAGCAACATGGGCTATTTAGTATTTTCATATTGCAATTACAATTGTACTGTCTTGGGAATGAAAATTAAATGTTTTTAACTCAACCAAACTGTTTTTCAGGTTAGCCACCATCCTCCCATTTCAGCCTGTCACTGTGAATCGAAAAACTTCGTGTTTTGGCAAGGTATACTTTTAATTCAAAAGCATAACTTCTCTTTTGTTGTCAAGTAAAAACTTTGTACAAGCTGAGCTTTGCATTTGGAACTTACTCAGAATTTCTATACTTATTATTTTGAAGTGACATAGTATAAACTGATGATCTGATTTATTTTACTCCAAATTCTCATTCTTAAGAGTGAGCAGAAATATTACAGCTTCCCCTGTCACTTGCAGCCTGTTTATACATATATTATCTGTTTATACTCTTCTGTTTAAAAGGTTTTTACCAATAAAATTACTATTTCTTACAAACACAAGCAGTTCTTTTCACAGTTGAAAAAAATAACTCTTTTTTTCCTTATATCTTCTGGCATATGCCTTTAATTTGTATTGAATGTTTGCAGAAGACATTTGACAATAATGCAGCACAGACATTATTTAAACTTAAATTTAGTTTTTTGACCTAATGTAATTTTCTAGTATTTTTTTCTTTAGTATTTTCATGGCAAATTTATACTATCGACTGCCCTGTTTTGATTTGGATGTTCTAGCACAGATGGTCTCGTACCACAGAGATCACTGCAAGGGGGAGAGAGACCTTGGTCATTTCAGTTTTTTAAATATTTCACTATTATATTCAGATATCAGGTGGAAAAACAAATTCTGGGGGAAATCAATGGAAATTCTGCCTGTTGGAACCTTGAATGTGACTCTTCCAAAGTAAGCTACTGTCCTGTCTCCTTTTGTTTTCAGTCTTTGGTGCTCTCTAGTCTGTGCTGCCTTGTGGATGGGTTGGGGCAGTGTAAGCAGACATCACGTGGATTGTACTGGTGAGAGTTGGTGCCCAGCTCTAATCTCTCCTTAGTGTTCAGGTGGGGCTACTGGGGCGTTTTTGAGCCTGAAGATCCATTTTTGGTTTTGGAGGAAAAATATACAAACTGTCTAGAAAGTGATGGAGAGAGAATCCGTATTTTATGTGTACAGTAGTGATGAGCTGTTCAGACCAGGGCTGCAGTGCAGGACTGTCAGCAGCTGGTGCTGTCCTACGGCTCGCAGTGCAGCTCAGTGTTCCCTCAGAACAACCACCGGTGACCATGAAATGTCTTTTTTCAAAATGTAGATAAACCAAAGTATGTTCTTCAGATGTTGACAGAGTAGTGAGAAGCAGTAGCTTCACCACGAGTAAGACTAGTTGCAGCTTATAAATCCTAAGAATATGCAACGAGTGGATACCTGAAACATCTTCTGTTTTTGCAGTGGTGTTCTTGCTCCTGTACATTGCAGCCAGCCTTTCTTTCTGCCTCTAACAGTATAGCATCACTCCACCTCTTTATCCGCCTCATGAAATTGAAGTAAATGCACTCCAAAGCAGCTTTGTCTTCTGTCTTCATGCTTTCCCCTAAGCTCTGAAGGAGAATGTGCTTTGCACAATGCAATTCTCTGATTTTATTCTCTTGTTTGACGTTAGAGATGCTCTGACTGGATAGTTGTTACAGAGGGAAAGGGATGATGTGCTAGTGTGCTCCTGGCTTCTTTCTTTCTTTCCTTGATCTCCTTTCCATATTTATTTTGTTCTGTTTGTGATTTAATTACATTTTCTGCTTATAGTCTCAATTCAGCCTTGTGTTGATCTGTGGGTCACTGTCCTGCTCCTATGGAATTGTGGCCAAAGCACTTCATGCCATGAGGACAGTGAATATGCCGTGCAGGGCTTCAGTGGTTCATAAGGTGTTTACTTGTGGTTTATAGCACCTTTCTGTAGTTCTCTGCACTGGAGTTTAGGTGAGCTTCTCTAAGGAGGATGAGAGAATGTAACCAGATACAGGACTTTGTCATCTATGCAGATATTTTTGGGCAATATGGTTTATTTTTACAACAAAGGAGCAATGTTTTACTTTTTTGTCAGTAAAGATCATGATTAATAGATGTTACCAACTACTTCTTAATCTGTTCTTAGGTATGGAGATTACTATGTCTGGAACAAAGTCACTACTTGCATACATAATATTCTTAGTGGAAGGAGATGGATAGAACACTACGGAGAGATAACTATCAGAAACACAAAAAGCAGTGTTTGTATTTGTAAACTCACTTTTGTCAAGGTAACATATGGATGCTAATATATACCTTATATTCATATGACTGCATAATTTAAGGATACATCAGCCTGTTTCTTCAGTATTCTCAAAGTCCACATTCCACATTTTATCTTTTATTTCTTTTATCAATATTCATAAAATGTAAATTGTCAAATGAGAAGGCTATGTCAAGTAGTATGATTCTATTCCACTGAACATTTGATATCAGTGTGTTCCATTGCTGTATAGCTGCTGTATTGTTTTTGATTAAAAATGAAATGTCAGATTTTTTTATATTACCACAAGGAAAACACAAAGTTGCTGTACACTACCATGCCATTTTACTTCTCCCTTTACTAGAATTTGTTGGTCAATAATTTATCTCTGTCGATTACATAATGCTATTTTTATTCCATGTATTTTAATATCTAGGCAAGGACCATATATAAAAATAAAACTCTGCATAGCTATGTTACTATCAAGTATTTTCCCTAAAAATAATTTTGTCTTCATAATAATTTGCAACAAAAGACATTGATACCATTGCCGTGTTAGCAATGGGATGTTAACATAAGTCTGAAATTTGTGTTTTGATGGAGAATCTGAGAATGGGCAACTGGCTCTTGGATGAAGGTGTAAGAGCTAAATGTGTCTAAGAAAAGCAAAACAGAGAAGAGAAACAGAAAGAAACAAATAACAATACTGGCTGAATATCTTCCCTGCTGTAGTGTTCAGCACCCATGAAAGGGTTCCCATACAAGTACAGGCATACTCAGTACTTCCTCTTATAGGAAGAGGAATGTTAGCTGGCTCTGACTGGCAAAGGGTCATTTTTGCAGAGCTCTGTGGGATTTGGGTTAATGAATGACAATGTATTTCCCAGATGTGCAGATGATTTAAATACTTTCATGTCAAAACCACATAGCAAATTATGCAGAGTTTCTCCTATACTAAATCAATTAGCATTAGGACCATATGATTTTCGAATTTTGGTGTTCTTAGTTCCAGGTGAGCTGTTCCAAACAGAATTTGGACAGTCGGCGCCACATGCCAAGATTCATTCATTATGTGCATTGGTACAACAGGTTGTTCGAAAAGCAGTGTGAGCTAGTAATTCTTGGTTAAACTTGCAGGTGAACTACTGGAATTCAAATGTAAATGAGGTCCAGGGTGTTGTGATAGATCAAGAAGGAAAGGTGGTTCATCGCCTTTTTGGAAAGTGGCATGAAGGCCTCTATTGTGGGGTTGCACCTTCAGCCAAATGCATATGGAGGCCAGGTAAGAAGCTTGTAATAAACTCTGGAAGGTGTTGTAGGGTAAACCTAAACTGTGTGAAGCTGTTCTAGCCTTCATTTGAAATATACAAAATGCTACTAGAGAAATTAAAATTAATTAGTTAGACAAATAAACAAGAATGTACATGATTTTTTAGTAATGGTAAATGGAAATGTTCTTACAGGGCATAATCTTTTACATCTCAGTCTGACTCCTGATCAAATGTGCTGGGGCCTTGGGGTCAACAGAAGAATAAAATTAAGAAAAAATTGGGCATCTGGGCTGGCCTGTCTGCCTTCTTACGGAGAGCAGGGTAAATTGTTTGGATTCAACAAGTGGGAGTTTATTGAGTTTGTTGTCCTAATGCTTTATTAGCCTAAAAAATTGGCCTTCAGAGATAACACCTGGGACTTTCAGGATCTAATTTCAGCTTCCTGCTTGTGTAGAGGCCTGAGGCTGAATTAGTCATCCTTTGCACCTGTATCTTTCATACATGCATTATCCAGGAATTGCTGTTATTCTTAGTACTTTGAATCCTACTTTGCACTCTTCTCTCTGCGATGTCTGTTCTGACTCCTGATAGTGCTGAATCGGTCTGTGAGTATGTGTTAAGTTCCAAAATGAATTCTAAAGATCAGTTAAGGTTAGGTTTTAGAAAGACATTTGATAAGCCCACTTTCTGGGGAACAAGAAACTGTTTTTAACTTGAAAATCTTGAAAACATTAGTTTTTATTTAAAACAGAAGGCAGATCATAAAAGTTTTAAATCTATTAATATGCAATTACAATCTCTGCAGGATAAGCAGTTGAAATTAATATTTAGTGAATTTTGTTTCACCTAGAGAATAGCTTTTGATGCTTTTTAATTGTAAGAGTAAAATATATTAATTACTGTTCTGTTAAAAGTTTATAGATAAAGGATTCTTTTGCATATTTACAGTAATAGCTTAAAAAGCTTTTTTCTTTCTCTTATGTATTCAGGCTCCATGCCAACCAATTATGAGCGTTATTATGGCTTCACAAGGTTTGCTATTGAGCTCAATGAATTAGATCCTTTACTGAAAGATCTTCTTCCTGCGACAGATGCACGATTCAGGCCAGATCAAAGGCAAGACTGCTTATTTATACACTTAATATTTGGTGGGCTCAAGGCTGAGTTTGGCTGAGTCTTGAGTTTTGTCTGCATCTTCACTACAGTCTGACTTAAGCTGTGGAGGATTCTGCTGGAAGAGAAGATAGTACTGCACTCAAATTTCTGCTTAACCCAGCTGAGGGAAATTAGAAAGCTTCTTGTTGATGCAGTAGAGCTGTAGTGCAACCTCGGGGCAGATTCCTCATAGCAAACTTAAAAACAGGCTCTGAAACGCCACGCACTTCTGCTATGAATGGAAGCAACACTGATTCCCTCCACATTCTCAGTTCATGGTCCTTCAGCGTTTGTGATACGCTGAGGTTGCTGAACAAAGAGTGTGCCGTAGGCTGTAGGTCAGGTACACATAGCAGGGGAGCCGCATCTCAGCCTGGATCTGACAGTGCAACGCTGACAACACACTTGGCTTCTGCTTGTCTTTTGTGGTGCTTGGTGCTGGAAAATCCCTTGGATAGACGCTGTGTGATTGCTATAGGGCCTGCTGTTATTCCTACAGGCTTCTGGAGGAAGGAAATATAGAAGCAGCAGCATCTGAGAAACAAAGAATAGAGGAACTCCAGAGAGCTCGGAGGCGGTACATGGAAGAAAACGGCATTGAATATGTACCCAAATTTTTTAAGTGAGTCTATTCATTTGAGTAGTAAGTCTCTGTTTTCTATACTATAACTGGATGAAGTACTACAAGAATTACCACCAACACAGACTGATAATCATGAAAGCGTGGAAAGTTGCAGTTTTAAGAAACACATTTAGATACCTGATACCTGCTTCTCTGAAGCAATTTTTTCACAGTTACACTTCATAATTGAATTATCATTTTCTCATAATGGGCCTCAGCTATACAAGCCTTCCTTCTGAATATTTTACTTCCTAAGAAGTGTAATATTAAGATCTAAGATTCAACTAGGGGCTTTTTTTGAGTCATTGCATAGACAAGTAATACCATGTGGCCTGAACGACATCATACATATATCTATATAGATCTATAACATCTATATATAAATGTATATGTATACACTAAACATGTATTTATTTTTGCGTGGAAGTGTTTTGTTATTGGCTGTTTTTTAATTAAGCATGCTTCTGAAGCAAGGGATAGTCATTCCAAGTAGCCTCATGTCTTGCATGGGGAATCAAACGTGAAAAGACTGAACGTGCCTGATGCAGTTGTAGCATAATGTAAGCAGAATACAGAGGAGACAAAAAAATAAATGGTTAAAGGCTTACATTCTGAAAGATATATCTATTGGATAATCCCCTTCACATAATCAGAATCTGTAGTGGCCAAAGGGGTTTTATGCGGCTCTAAGACCTGCTCACACAGATCAGACAACAGCTTTTCAGTCTTAGCTGTTTCCTCTATCTCCCACTTGGGATATAGGTACAGATTGATTTTTGTTTTTAAATTCCTGACTGTTTTTGTGTCCTTTAGAAATATGAAATTCAATTTAATATTGGGATAGATCAGAGAGGTGTGGAATTTGATTTTATATTGCATAAGAGCAATATCTATGGTCACAACGTTTCTCCTCTCTTTATATTTCTCTCTCTTTTTTTCCCTTTCTACAGAAAAGTTATCGACGCTAATCAAAGAGAAGCCTGGGTTACCAATGAAACCTACTGGGAACTGCGAAAGGATCCTGGCTTTAGTAAAGTAGACATTCCCGTACTCTGGTAAACTGAGAATGTAGACCTAGTAAACATATCACTCTCAAGAAAATAAATAACTATGCACAATATGTTTCTTATAGCTAAGCGTGGTTTGTGGGTCTACGGAAAAACCATATCATACGCATTTATATTCATCTTTATAATGGACTTTTGAAAGTGCATTAGACCAGGCCCCTGACCACTTCTGGATCTTTCTAATTTTGCAGCAGCCATTAAAACTAAAAAAAAAAAAAAAGGAAAAAGAAACCTTTTAAAGTTTCATACACTGAAAATTCAGAAATAGAGAAGCAGATGAGTTATCCAAAGTCACTCGGAAGAGGTGGTAAGCGCAAAACTGCAACCGGTGCTTTAAACAGACATTGAGAGTAATACAATTTAAATGAAAAAAAAAGAAAAAAGGAAGAAAAAGAGAAAAAAATCCATTTTGTTTCAACTATTTTTGTTAAAAACTCTTGGGTCACAACACTATCATTTCTGGCTTCAGGTTAGTCCTTCGGTGTGATGTGCTTGGACTGGCCTTTGTCAAAAAGATATGCTTTTCTGGAAGCTGTTCCCATTCATATGCCATTGTTCATGCCTTAACAAAATACGAAGATGTACATTACGTAATTTTAAAATATCTATGCTTAGGCTTGTGTGAAGGGCGGATTTTTAAAGCTCTAGAATTTTATCACAATATAAATACTGGAGGACCTGCATAATTTGAAATCAAAAGATAACCAAACATCTAGCTGTATTTCAGAGGTATGAGATCTACTGTACATGCTTTAGCTTTGGGATGCTGACTGTATAATCAGACCGAATAGAAACTGCTAGCTGGTTGAATTTCAATTTTGGTAAATGCATATGAATTGCTAGTCAGAAAGTTCATATTTTAAATGACTGATGCTGAGATGCAGTCATCACTTTTAGTACTGGCTGGACATAGGCTTCTCAGTGAATCTCATTTTCCCATAACTGTTTATACAATTAGAAATCCCTGAAGCTTTGCAACAGTGTTAAAAGCACAGTAAGATTTTATGGGAACGTCTCTGGCTTCTCTCCAGAAGCTGGATAGTACTGTAAATGCAACTGTTTTCTGCCACACACACTGTTTATTTTCCTGGCTCTGTAATTTCCCCATCCACTTTTCTTATCTAAATTTATGTTTGAGAATATGGCAGAGGCTCCCATGTGTTGTAGCTAACAACTTCTACTTGTGTTGCCAAAATAGCTTTTGTGCAAAATTATACTTTACATTTTTTCATAAAGCAGTTCTATATTTTTTGATTAAAAAACGAAGTCTCTTATGTGTTGCTAAGCCTCAGTTATATTAAGTGGGAGAAGACTTGGCACTTTCTATTCGAAAATCTTTGAAACATTAAACAGTAGGAGGGCAGATCTTAATAAAAGAAAAACCAGTAATTTATTAGATAAAAGCTACATTCCATGTGCTATGATCTAGTCTTCCATTTATGCATGTGTTATACGTCCCGCTGCTGATGATAGGTTAGATTTCATGCACAGACTGTATTCCTTTCTACCCATACATGACATACAATTTTTCTGCTTAAGATTGATTCCAGTCCTGAGACTAAAAATAAAATTACTGGATAGGTGCGTGATCTGCTTGAAGAGTTCTCAGTGCATTACCACACATCCCCGGCTCTCAGCCTGCTTCTTCCTTTTTCAGAGTCAGGTCCCTATACAACTGAGATTACTTTGGTTATTTAATATTAATTTAGTTCTCCCCATTGATTGTATGGCAAAGTAACTAGCAGGGGCAGCAAGCTCCTGATCAGCTTCAATTTCGTCACAGAGTTCTGTTATCAGAAAGAACTATGAAAATCCACAGAAAATATTAGCAGACTTTTTATGAATTGTGAATGCTCATTAATTTTTTATAAAAATTTGGTATAAAAATCCCTGTGTAGATTAATGGGATTTCTTCCAAAGGAAATTTAAAGTTCTTCAGAGAATGTTATCTTTCTCTTTCCTACTTGAACCTAGTCTGATTTATTCTTATTTTAGTTCTGCAATTGTTACTATAAGAAAATGGAAAAATATCAAAGTTGGTTTTTTAAATAATATTTGGTTAAGGTCATCCTACTTGCTTTAATAACATTACACTAGGAATCAAATTAGCACATTGTGTGTAAAAGAGCAATTAATTATTCTATGTCATTTTCTTTAAAATCAACTCTGTTAAACATTTGTCCGTCTTTTGCTCCGGTCTTTGTGTGCAGTTCACCGTGATATTAGGAAGTATTATGTGTGTATGACTGCAAGCACATTCGAGGGACAGAACTGCATGTCCTCAAATCTTTAATTTAAATACAGAAGAACTTCTTTAGTTTTACAGCATTCTGGCAGTGCTCTGTGAATGCCATTATTTGCAATGCAAACTGAAACTTGGTGGACACTGAAAACGCTATCACTGAATTGGTTTTTACAATTGTTTGTTTGACACTGAAAGAAAAATAACACTAACATTTTTAAAATTTAGAAAGTCTGTGATATGCTAAATCTTTCTATTGAAGGCACTTTCTAAGCCTAGTGGATATTAAATTAGTTAATTTAGTAAGTAGAGAAGACACAAAATGATGCAACATAAGATATTTGCAGTCTGTATCAGAAATGAAAAAGTTCAAGCAGATGTACCATAAAGCAGTTTCTTGTAGTTCGGAATTCTCTGTATTCTGTGCAAAATCCGTTACTGCATTTTTCCTCTAACCTTGGGAGAGATCATGGAATATTTTGTGCTGTTTCTAAAGTGGGTAGGTCTGAGGGCTTCTATCCAAATTAAATTTTTTAGTCAACCTGTGACATGTCATAGCATTGAGTCAGAGGGGATAGTGAGTTTTCCACATCCCCTGCCCACGTAGTGCAGAATGGAGTATACCATGCTGCAAAGAGAGTGCACCACTGGCTCTTTTGCAGCCTGGCACCTTTGATAAATGCCTGCTGGTTTTTGGCAGGGCTGCTGCTCAGACATCGCTTCGCAGCACGTGGGATTTTTCCGCTGCAGGAGCAGACCTTTCCACTTCTATTGAACCTCATGAAGTCTTTCCTGGCCCAGTCCTCAAGCTGAGCAGTGTCCTTCTGGTTGAGGCTTTGCCATTTGGCATGCCATGTCCTCCTCCTGATTTGATGTCATCTGTGAGCTAGTTATCGTGTAGCCTTATGTCCTTGTCCAGGCCGCTGGCGAGCTGTTGATGGCCATGGCCACAGAGCTGACCCTGCAGGGCTGTGCTCACTGCCGGCTGCCAGCAGGGCACGCGCCACTGAGCGAGTGACCAGGGAGTGCCCTGCAAGCCTGGCATTCAAGCACTTGTCAGCCCAACTCGCTCCATTCATCCAGGCAGTATTTCCTTTTGGAAGGCATGAAAAATACTATCCAGCTCAGTAGATTTAATTGCTATACGCTTGGTAAGTGTTGAAAATTAGTGTATATCATTTGATATGCAAAACTTCTAATGCAATTTAAGAAATCCTTTCGCTTCAAAGACATATGCCTTTCTCCTGTGTTTTCTCAAAACACTCATTTCTGTATAAAAATACACAATTCTTGTGCTTTAGTTTCACAATAATGAGCTGTACTTTCTATTAATATTTTAAAAGTGTACCTTAATTTCTTACTTGTTCTGGTACTTCAGATACTATAGGGTAATAGTAGCTATTTTCATCAAATGCAATGTCTTACGAAGATTTAAATAGCTTCATTCTTATTTTAGATCAATATTATCAAGATGGCAGATTTTTTGGCATATTAGAAATTTTTATCTCACAGAAAAAGACAATTTGAGTTGATTTTCATGAAATATCACTGTGATTAAAATGTCATCTAGGCACCCATTCTAATTTTAGACAGATGTTACTTGCATGAAATAAACTTTTCTGTATTTGGCTTTAAAAGTGCAGTTCCCACTATAATAGTCTTTTCATCATACAAATAATGTTACCCTTCTTTTTCCTCCTTTTGAGCTTCTGACTCTGAATCAGCCTGTGTGGCATCCGTGGGTTTTCTGTGAGTAGCACATGCCAGGCATATGTCAAGTACTGCAGTATGTATGCCTGGCACAGTGTCGAACGGTGTCATCCCTAATTCCCTGCTGAGCTCTGTCAGTGCTCTATGGAAACAAATTACGCAGACCTTAAGGCACAGTGCGAGCCAGTGCGGGTCCTGCCCCCACGGGCACCTGGCGAGCACCTTGCATATGGGCCATGTCCTCTGTTCCCCATGGAGGGAATGTGATTTTCTCACCTCTCACCAGTGGAGCCCAGCACAATTGCAGTCTTACACTGAGCTTCTCCTCAAAAAATCAGAATTTTTAGAAATGCCCTGGAGGGGAGGAGATGTTCATTTGCATTTGCACAATAACCTAGAGGGCTGAATATACCAATTCTCTCTTTTGCAAAACTTGCTTTCACTAGCAAAGGTCTGTTAGTATTGGGAAGGTTTGTGTGGTCTCCTTGTTTTACAGGGTTTTAGACATTGTGTGGTGCAACAATAAACAGCAGCTATTTTACATGTGTTGGCTGCAGTTGTAATCTGAGAAATGAACATTTTTACATGTCATTAGTAATACTGGAGCTGCATAATGAAAGCAAAGGAGAGTTTTTCAGATTAAATCCATCTGAAAGGAAAGTGCATTTGTATTTATATGTTAAAATGTTAGGAGGGGTCAAGCTAGAGAGTTTTGCCCACCTGGAGGAATAAGATCAATATTGACAAAAGTGTATCAGAAACACTGGAATGGCCTCTCTGGTAACTTTGTGTTGTACACAGACCCATGAGATAGCTAAAAAAAGTTACTCTGTCATAACCACTTACCTTGGCAGCTACTGGCGCTGAAAAAACACCACCTTGTTTTTTCTTTCTGTCTGTCGTTAAGTAACAGTCATCAAAACTGTGTAAAACTTGAATTTACACTTCAGTGCATATATTGATAAATTCGAGGTATATTCAGTATAAAAAGCAGTACAATTTTCTACTTCACCATTCCTGGTTACTTTTATGATAATTCTGATACCATTCATGAAGAAGGGGTTTGTTTGTTGCTTTGTGGATTTTTTTTTTTAAATGGAAGAATCTAGACAATAAAGGCGTAATTATTCCTGGGGAGAGTATCTCCATAAGCTCCATTTGAACAGTGACTGGCACCCGAGAGAATGCTGCAAATCTGAGTAAGGTCAGAGAAATGGCTTATTTACAGCAATTGATCTTATTTTTGTATTATATATTGTAAGGAGTCTACTTACAAAAGCGAATATATTATTTACTCTTTAAACTAGGGTATGTAGAACACCTTTATTCATTGGCTTTAGTGTAAACTATATATTTCTTTCATTAAACTAAAAAGTATCTTTATAAAAGGATTTTTATACAGTTTCTTGCAAGTTTAAGAAGTAATATTGATGTACTTGTGTTTTATATACCAGCCTCTTCCTTTGTCAAATTTTGTGGCATTATAAACTCACCATCTCTAATTTTTTTTTTTTTTTACTTTCCTTGCAATCTTTGTCAAACCTCAGAAAAGAAAGGCAAGAGAGAGACAACAATGCAGAATGGTGAAACTAGTGACAGAAGCTCTGTCAGTGTGAGATGTAACAAAACAGAAAGTTTTCTAACTTGTAGGAATTAAAATGTCAGCAGAGCTGCTGAATTCATTTCAGGCTGGTTATCGTAATGCCATTTTTCTTTCCACTGATCCATAACAGCATGAAAAAAGGGAAGACTGGAGACATTTGCTCAGAATTAATGCTGAAGGTGAAGGGAAGTTTTTACTCCTTTTATAAATAAAAAATGACTGTAGCCAGCATTTGGCTAAAGGTGTCCTGGTAATGTGGACAAAGAGAGTTAACATAGTCTGAATATATAATCAGCAGTGTGTAATATGTTCTTTCTGACCTATGAATAATTCATTGAAGTATGGTAAAGCTACTCATTGGTACTCCTGGAGCAATGATTCAGATGTCTCCTGTGAAACACTAAAATGTGATTTCATACTGACTGCTACTTTTAGTGGTCTGCTTTAATGAAAGAGGGTATCTTATGATAGTGTGTAATATTGCTGGCCCAGAACATTAGCCACACAAAATGGGAAGAGGTAAGGAAATTCCTTCAAAAACTCAGAAGTGGGTAACTTAGCTCTGAGAATCAACATGATGTGCTGTACAAGAGCAGCACACACAGGGGCAAATATTCAGCTGGAACTATTCTTCACTGAGGTACCTGACTCTGGTGCCAGTCAGTGTAGCCACACATGCAACCTCTTGTTCTAAAATGGCATCTCTTTTTAGGACTGTGCTTGTGTCCCAAGGGTTGTCATGTCCACCAAGAATAATCAGTGGTCAAGTCAGGATTGCAAACTCAGATTTTTTGTCTAGTAGTCCTGTGCTGAATGCTCTCTCTTTTTTTGTTAAATTCACTTGAACAAGGATTATAGTAACGTTAACGTAGTGACTACAAGGTTAATCCTCAGCATTTTCCAGGTAAAGGAAAATTCAGGATAGCTTCTTTAAGTATGTGGAAGAAATACAGATGAGATCTTCTATTATCCTTGTATTTGCTTAATATTTGATAAAATATTTTGAGACTGGATCACAATTAATATATTAAAATTACTTTATCACCTATCTTGAAGTCGACATTGAAAATTGTCATATCAATTTGAAGTTAGAAAATAAGTCTATTTAGTTTTTGAAATAAGTGCTACTGGTATTCTTTAGTATACTGAGATACAGCATAACAAATTCATATCACAATAAGTTTTATTTTCTGCTGAGTCTCACAGAAGAGCTGACTGAGCAGAAGCATAAGTGCTGATGAGTGTGTTTTGGTATGCAGGCATAAATGCAAAACAGCAACTTCTACCTTAGTAAGCTTTCTCTCTAATTAGCAAGGACACTGTTCTTGTTCCTTTTTAATCATTTCTAGACTACTTATTTTCAAACCTTTTTGCCACACTAAGAATCAATCCCATGAAGCTTGAGTTTTAAAAAGTAAACCATGTTTGGAATTCTGCAGACGTGAGGAGTGGTGTCATGCTAAATGTCCCTTCTCAGGGTGGACCACTAAAATTTCACCCTTAGGCCAAAAATAAATATCAGTGAGTTTTTCCAGTGGGATTCTTCTTTGTATATGTATTTGTGTCTATGTTATTTACTGTAAAATAAGTAAGAAATCAAGCTGCCAGCGTCTGATGTCTGAAATATTTTTCTTCCCCAGAATTGCATAGAAAACTACCTGTTCTTTATCTGTTACTGCTAGATTGTCTGAAGTGGATATTTCTATTTAGCACATGAAAAGCCATCATAAAATGAAATTACTTTGGTATCAAGAAAGATTATTATACTAGTTCTGTATTAGGAGATTATGTATATTTTATTTGTTGCAACCAGTAGCAAGACTCTTCTCTGGGTCTCTATCTACTTTTATTTGTCTAATTAACTGGTGATTTATGATTTCTCAGTATTTCAACAGCAAAGAATTCTGTATTTTCTCTCACTTTTGCACAAAGGTAATATAAATTGGGAATAATGTCACACTTTTTTGGGTGTGATTAGATCCCATGCGCACATGTATGAAATGCAGTAAACGTTCGTATTTTTACGTTGCTCAGATTCTGAGAATGTCATTAGAAGAGTAAGGTTTAGATTAGTTGTCATTTTTATACTGCCTTACTGAGGCTGTTTGCTTTTAACAACCTTTCAGGTGGTAGATTGCCCTGCGCCAATTCTTTAGCAGGCCAAAATGTCAGAACCTAAACAGCTGAAAGAGCACTCTTTGCTGATTGCCCATATCCCTGTGCTTGTTCTGGAAAAAACAAGCAAAACAAACTATATCTGTTGGTTCCTTGTACACCTCTTTGGGTAGCTTACTTGTAAAAGGAGATCCTCAGAGTCTTTCTACTGTGATTATGCTATTATGTCGGCTACAAAGGCAAGCAGAAACTTGCTTTGTGGTTTTTAAGATGAATGTAAAGGCAAAACATTGCTTTTCAGAAGTATAACATATAGAGCCAGTGCTGCTTTTGAGTAGCTGATAGATAGTGTCTATTTTAAAGGGAAATAACAGACTGTAACGAGAAAGGGTCTGAGTTCTTAGATGCACCAGATAAAATTTTTTCTGCTGTTTGAAAGCAATAGAAAAAATTTACATAAGGGAAAGAAAGACAGTGAGAAGCATTTACGTACCCAGCTACCCAAATGTTGCAGAATGCATTGTTTTTTGAGTATGTCAGTATTAAACCTCACGTGCAGCACTCCCAATTTTATACTCAAAAGTTTACTGTGGACTTCCCTAATGAGATGACAAAGAATAGGATAGTGGAAAAAAAATCAGTACCATAATTTCTAAATAACTCTAAATAATAGAAAATTAATTTGCAGATATTTGTAGTGAATATTATATAAGCTACTTATAGTATCACAATTTTTAAAAGCATAAGTTTGGTCCTTTGTAGTACATGCAGTAATTTAACATAAAAAAAAAATTGTTAATTGTTCTTGATTGATTTCCTGAAAATGCATTCATTTGTTCTTGACTATTCACAAGTTTGGGATGTCTTCATGACGATTCTTCTTTACGTCTTACTAATTCTGATTCCAAATGTGGGCTGATTATGCCTGTAAAAGCAATTTTATTGCTTATGGTTAGTAAACATCAGCAGCTGAGGAGCAATGCAGGAAGGATGTAATTTGCGTATTCCAAATCTATAGACTTTTATTTCACTGCAAGAGTTAATCAGCAATGCACATCGGATTTTTTTCCCGCTCCATCTGCTTGGACTCTGACGTTGCACAGGCATCAGTGTGTACTTAGCATTAACATTGCAAACAGTTCTCATTTAAATCAGTTTAAAAGATGTAGATGCTTAAGTTCAAATAAAAACGCTTTACAGTGACATTCCTAAGAAAACAATGTACCGGCCTGCCTGGTTACCCCAGGTTTTGTAGCACTTGATTTCTAATTCCTACATGCTTAAACAGATGAGCACCTTGGCAGAGGCTGAGCTGCTGTTGGTACTCCACTCCCTGCTGAGCCCAGTAAGCTTCCAGGTGAGCGGCTGATCTAGCTGCCCAAATCTATTTCAGCTGTAGGCCTCATGTGCAGTCGAGCCTAGGTATTCAACTAGTTGCCCTTAAGCTTAATTTTGAACATGTGCACCACGTTGTGGACGATAAAATGTGTGAAATACAGTTGGTTGGAGCGCTTGCCACTCTGAGCATTATATTTGACTTTTCTTTGACTCTCTTGCACTTTAGAACTTTATTCTGGAGCTTGTAGTTTTTAAAAACAAGTGAACTTCATGTCTCTGCAAAGCTCAATTAGGTATGACATTTGGAATAAAGAACAGTACATTAAAACAACTACAATTCATCATATTATGTCTCATTCTGGCAAGCTTAATTGTAAGAATATTTGCAATCCCTGTTCCTATTTCCCTATTCTTTCCCCGGGATGGTGCCAGCCCAGAGCTGGGGGTTGCTGGTTCTGTATGCCAGTCTAAAGAAGGGGTCTGATCTTTCTGATTTGTGGAGAAGGGGGTGTCTGACTAAGAGCACGCTCTTAACCTTAACCCGGAAAAGGACGAATGTGAGAAAGTGCCTCTCTCTGTCTAGGCTTTAGCACATACATAGAAATGCTTTTTTTGGTATATCGAGTTCTCTGGCTACTTCTGAGATTAAACCTAGCCAGAAAACAGCAGTAATAAAACAGTTTTAAGTTTCCATGTAATGCAGCTGCAACACTTACTCTGTGTCTTTGCACTTGTAAGTTGGTTTTGAACGTACTGTTGTAGTAATCCAGAGAGCAGATGAGGCCTCACACTGACTACCTCTCATGCAATAAAACCCAAGCTCATTCAGTAGTTAATGTTGATGACAGTTGAGCATCCTTTGGCCACATGATTCAGGGAGGTTGTAGTGGGAGGAATAGTAAACAAGAAATAATAATTAAAACTTTATTTCAGTGATGTATGTGGTATACACGATACCCATAATACCAACTCCAACTGAAGGGGGTCCTACGGCTTCTAGTAGGAAATAAAAAGTGAATTTGGCTATGCTATAGTTTTTGTTGTGCTCTAAAATGTAACAAAAGATGTCATCTGTTTCCTTCAGGCTAAGTCAGATTTACCAGGATATCGTGTCCAAAACATACACACAATTCTAATTTTTGAGGAAACATGATGCTCTTTTACCTGTTGCAATGTAATTGGATAATGCATGTACAAATGACTTGTGTAGCCTGCCAATGAATGTTGCTAATGCCTTACCAAAACAAAAAAAAAAAAAAAAAAAGATGAAGCATATTTTTTGTATTTTTTTTTTCCTCAGAGGCAAATCCAAACAATGCTAGATTTGGGAAACTGTTTACTGAAAAGCATTTTCTAATAGATCTCTGAAGAAGTGCAATTGTATAATTACTATTGTTCAGTGCATACAGTACATTGTCTCCATCACTCTGTACACTGCTGCTATTAGTGCTTGTTCTAATAAATCTCAATGTACACTGTTTAAACTGCTGTCATCTGTGTTCTGATTTATTAATATAAGAAACACTTGAGGCGATGGTTTGTGAATCAATTATTTGTAACTAGTTAGATGAATTATTAATCATAAAATTCTTAATATATATTTTACAGATTGATTTTGAAGAGGTGGATGATAGTGGCAGCAAGAGCACCAAAACAGTGGCTTTTCAAAAGCATCATTCTGTTCCTTTCTAACCTTTTTCCACTGCAGGAATATTTTTACAAAACTTTTCCCATGTGATCTTTGTGCAGTTCCTTTCAATCTGTCAGGAGCTACCAAATGCAGTCTCAAAGAAGGTAATTTTCTTTTTGGCAGTTCCTAGTTATATCTTCATACTGCAGCTGGTAAGGGCCTTTTTCTTTTTTATTTTTTCTTTTCACTTCAGCTTGTTCTTTGTGATTAAAGGGAGCTTACAGTATGCTTCTCAAGTTTTGAGAGAGGGTGTAGAAAACATTGTTCCTGATGTTCTCTAACAGATTTGAAAAAAGTGGAAATAAAAGGAAAAAAAATTACTTGACACCCACCCTGTCTGGCCTCTTGGAAAAATAACAGTATGTGGGATTTTGGGATTTTTCCATTATGTGTTCTTGTCAGCTGTTCAGCCCTTAAAATGAAAGCATAATAAAAAATAAGAATTTGGTTGGGAGGAGGAATTAAGGTTTTTGTTATTTCCTGGCATTGTAGAAAGAACAAGTGTTCAAACAGTCTGGAATGCTGCCGGAGTGGAAGCAATTGCAAAGGAAGGGAAAAGGCTTTTTTCATGAATGGCAGTGTTTTCTGTCTTGTGTCAGAGTACACATCTTGTCCAAACCCGTGCTCTGAGGCAGGGGCACACCAGGAGCTTATTCCCAGGGAAAGAATTCCACGAGCGAAACTCGGCTCTGCTTCCACGTTTGTCCAGTTGAGATGTGTCCTTCACCTCTGAGTGCTTTGGATGGCTGTGACTCAGCAGGATTACTGTCCGTGAGTGAAATGTGAAAAGTTCTACGTCGGTGGTTAATTGACCAAAAAAAAATCAACACAGCAAACCTTTGGGGATAGAGCACGAGAGGCCTGAGAGGCTGCGTGAGCAATCTGACACCTAATTTAGCATCAGAACTATTACTTTAGGTATGAAAGTAAACTACATATTTAGATTTAATCCAAGCAAGAGACAGGTGATTCTTCTTCGTAACTACAAACATGTAGGCGCTGTGGTGTGGTGAAGTGAGACAGTGTGGGAAACTGTTGACAGGATTTCATCCTGACTCAGCTAAAGGAGTTGCCCACAGAAAGCTGTTCCAGGTTTCACTGCTGGTACAAAAATCTGTTCTGATAGGATGATACATAGCATTATTGCACAGCCAACATATCAAGCCACATGGTTCTTCAAGTCCTCATGATCTTACTAAATGTTTAAGTTGGTCTAAATGTTAAAAAATGACTGCACGTCAATATGGAAAATTATTTTTCAGGTAAGTAATTATTACTAAGTCAGGTTAAAAGAAACTAAGCTGAATTATCATTCAAACCTAGAGTACCAGGGGCTAGCTGAGGAGGTACTCTATTTTGATTGAGTGGTGAGTCTAGTTTTACTCAAGGGTAGCAAATAAAATGTCTTATATTTAGACTGTGATTTTTATTTCTGAAAGCTATGTCTAAGACTTAACTTAGAGTAGATAAAGAGGTTAGGTTGTACATCCCATATCTATATCCCAAGTGGATATTAATAATGGTATATTTTTAGAAAATCAGAAAAACAAAGGTGTGCATAAATGCATGTCACAGACATGAATCTGTTGTGAAGATGTTTTTTGCCTGTGATGAGACTACATTAGATTATGTTTGTAATTAAAAGGATAAGTTTCAAAGCAAAATCAAATATGTAGTTGCTTTTCTCACTGATGAGTGTCTGGCTAAATTTCCTTTAGTAAAGAAAAGAAACTAATTACTAGCTCAAATTTCACAACTATCCTAGGCTTCTTGAGCAGGTTTTTTGACAAGTCAGTTGAGTAAAAAATTATAATTAAACATTCTGAAAAGGTTACACTTGTTGAACTGCAGGTGGACTACAAGTTCTGGTAAGGATGTTGGGTTATTTCTTTCAGCTGATAAAATTTAAAGTGTCAATTATCTTTTAAGTTCCTCTTTCAGTAGGTTATTTCTGAAGGCCTTGCATTACATTTAGCAGTCAAAGAAATTGAAGAGATATAGCACAAGAGCACATCCATTCTTCAGTTCAAGTTCAAGAGCTGACTTCACTTAAATGCTGATCAGCTGACCTAGAATAACAGTATCAGGCTACTTTTTATGTTTGGTGACAAGACTTTTTTATGTCACCTGTCTGTTAAAATGTTTAATATCTTGAAACTGCTCAAGTGTATTATAATATGCCTAATGTGTGAAAAGAATGACTTAGGAAACTAGATGAAGACATATTCTTGTAGCATGAAAAGGAACAGCCTGAGTAAACATAGAGGTGATTATGAAAGAGGATGCTGAATTCTTTTATGTCCTACAAACACTGATTTAATTTTGTCTGTTTATAAATACTCTGTATCTAAAGATCTGAGAGTGCTTTATAATAATAATAATCATCAGTTCTTGCAGTATCCTTCCCTGAGAAGTGATATATTAGCACGGCCACATCCAGTAGGTTTCTTGGACAGAGGTTAATTGCCCAGTATCACAGAACACCTAGTGTCAACACCAAAAATAAAAGCAGTCCTGCTGTTCTGTTTAAAACATAAGGAGAAGCGGCAAAGAACAAGATATATCTATGACTGGAGGAAGTTTTATATAGATATAACTATATATAGTTAAGCACCCATCTTAGCATGGACGATGTGAATTTTAACATCGTAGACAAATCCTTTGTTTTGTACCTTTTCTTCAGATATACTGGCACAGCAGCATCTACAGTTCTACATCCTCATACAGGTGGATGGGCAAGCCCACAAAGCTGTCCTCTCACACAGGCACACCCATTGATAGATGATGGATAAAAAGGGTTTAGCCATTTGGGCAGCATCCTTCAAAGGAAAGGAAGCATTAAACCTACTTTAGGGCACGCTGGCTTGTTTTTTTCCAGATTTGTCTTCACAAGGTAATAATGCCACATGATGAAAGTAGCTATTGTATACAGTAATGTTTATGTAACAAATGAAAGCTGGAAGATGAAGGGAGAAAAGAAACCTTAAGTATTAACTGACTGGATAAACTGAGCTGGCATTGAAAAGATTAAACCCAAAATTTGCACCATATTATGCTGGTAATTTGTTTAATATCTTCTTAGTGAGCAAAAAATGCTGTCAGTTGCCAGACTGAGAGCTGAAAGATGTGCCTGCTTCTCACAGGTGGTAAGTATAAATGCAAACATACTATCTTGGCAAATCTGTCCCTGGAGGACTACTTTTGCATTTCTTTTTAGTAAAGACGTCATAGCTAACATACCCATCTGCCCATTAAAAATATTGCCAATAATACTGGGGCAATTACAAAGAAGCAAAAGCTGGGATATTTCATACACTCTAAAGATGGACACATGAAACACAGATTAAGTAATATGCATATCTATGAACAAAGGTCTGGAACCTGAAAGGTGAGTCTGTGGAAGAGCATATAAAACAATCACTGCCATTTGTACTCCTTAATTGCTGTCGTGTTTCCTTTTATCATCAGCATGGCTCTAGTGAGAAGGCAGTGAAGTGGTACGAAGGAGCCAACTGTGCAACACATACCCTTTTCATCAGGTCAGCAGATGTTGCTTGTCTAAAGGTGAAAGAGGGGTGATGTCGACCAAAAGACACAGAGAAGCCAGTTGGACTTCACATGGTGTAGCCGTTCCCTGATGTAACACTTTCTGTACGGTGCAGCTTTAAATATTTTGGTTGCAGGACAAGTGTCGCTGTAACAGCTCCTGGCAGGAGATCTCCATTTTATTTGTGTGTAGCTCGGACTGGGGATATGTGCTACTAGTGTTATCATAGCCTATTCTGTGGCAGACAATAGGAGGTTCCAATAGCTGAGCTGTAAACCTGAAGAATGCTATATAGGAATCATAGTGATAGCAAGTGTCAGTATCTGTCTTTCAAATGGACTGTTAAAAATGACTTGAAAATAATTTAGAACACCCTTAATGGTATGTTTTAGATATCTGTATAGAAAAGGGTGACAGTGTTTCCTGCACTTTTAATTTTGTTTTCAAATTCATTCTAATTTGTAAAGTAACTGTTCACATACAAAAGTTCCATATAAATAAAATATAGAGGTCCAATAAAATACATGCCTCTAGAAACTTCTCATTAAAATTTTCTCCTGATTCTACAAATAGCAGTGTAATAGTCAAAAGGATCTGGCTCCACAAGAAGTAAAACATACTTTAAATGTGGGGAACTTAAAATATTTCGAGACGAGGCTTCTGCAAAAAATTAAAATATACCATGTCAAATTCAATTGTTCCCCTATACTGCGTAGCATTTAGGAACTGATTTAAAGTTTCCACTGCATTTGAACTACACAATAAAGAAATCCAACATGGAAGTATCTATGTTCTTGCTTTAACTTACTCTCCTTCCCACGGTGGTCTCTAAATGCCACAGGGCTTTGTGAGCAGCAGTCGCTGCAAGCCATGAGTGCCAAGTGCTGTTAAACCTACTCAGGTTGTTGGAAAAAACCAAAGTGTGTATGTAATAAGGACCATATTTTGTCCCATAAAATGTGATTTTTGTTACCTCCTGAAATATAACAGTATCTATATTGCACAGATCCCGTCTTTCTAGGGAAATGCTCATGGCATGTGCTGGAAAGTTATGGAATTTTGGGAGTAATTTTTTTCAGCAGCATTTTCTTTGCTGTTTTTTATATGTTAAATTCTTGCTCGTGTTCTTTTGCAGAGATCTGTAGGTAAATGTACTGCAGTTCAAAGGCACTTGAAGTGTACGTGATACACTCCTGTTCAGTTGCCAGGGTCCCAGGGGATCTGGCAACTGATGGCATCTTTTCGTACACGAAGAAGATATTAAACAAATTACCAGCATAATTTGATGTAGATTGTGGGTCTAATCCTTTCAAGTGAAACACCAACTAAGTTTATCCAATCAGTTAACACTTAAGATTTCTTTTCTCCCTTCAAGTGACTGCTTAATCATGCTAATCTTATGATGTGGTTGACTGTGACAAGAAATAAATTAAAATCAGATCAGTTCAAGTGGATTACAGATGGTTTAAGATTTGTGGATTGAAAATAATGAAATAATTTCACATTTTCAGTTCCTTGGACAAATGTCTAGTTTGCACCACCTTAGATCAGCTTGTAAATGCCTCTTCAGACACTCTATAAATACAGGTGACCAACATTCCTGCAAGGGATACTGTAGGATAACTATCTAATATTAAACCAAAAATCGTTATGGAATTATCTAATAACTACAAAAAACCTTCTGCATCTTCCAATGTTATGCAGAGAGCAGAACTGTCCTCTAGATTTTATTCTTAAAAAATTTCCATGTTCATATCAATATGATGTAAGGAAAAAAATACAGTATTTATGCATAAAAAATTCTCAACTATATATAGCTAATACTTGCTGTGTTACTATTCCATGGCTAAGACCCACTCTGAAAAAAACCAGAAAATACAAAGAAGAGAGTAGGAAATAAGCTATCTTGCTCTTCCCTGCATGGGAAGATAATGAGGTTAGAAAAGCCCCCTTGCTCTCCTGTGGAGGGTGGTGCGTGGCGAAGGCAGAGGGGATGCCTTGTCAGGGCTCTGTGCCGCGGGGAGGGCACACGTCAGCCCGCGTCCTCCCCAGGGATAGCCTTGCACCCAAATGGGAGCAAGGACCTTCATCTGCACAGCTTGGCGAGACAGGGCAAGAACTTTTTATTCCAGTGATGACTCAGGCATAACTTAATGCACTTGGAAATTAAATGTTTTTCATTTATTGGTTACCTGAAATGAGAGTGCACCAGGGCTGCAGAAATGCTGGAAGTTCATAAGCACAGTTGTGTGCCACGTACAGAAGTGCCTAGTGCTGGAGGAGCGGGGAAATACCTTAAGTTTCTTCACTTGGATGTGCAAAATTAGCAAATGTTTTCAGAACATGGCAATGTTACTGTACTTGGACTTCTGTTCCCTAATCTATGGCATGAGGACAACACAAACATCTGCTGAAGCATTTATGGTGGATTATAGGGTGTTAGAGTAACAGGAATAGCACGTAAACATTTCAAATGAAACTATTCATTATCAGAATTAGAGCTAGATCAGATTGAGTATGATCTATGATCACATACTGAGCAAGAAAAATACAAATACATGTTGAATAAACAGTGCCAGCTGAGCTTAATAATCTGTAGGCAAAATAATATCCTGTTGAACATATATATACAGGATTACTCTAAATCAAGGATCAGTGGGCAATTTTCATTTTAGCATTCCCTTAGCTTCTCCTTCCCTTTGAAACCTTTTCAGTTCTGTTAATGTGTTTTGATTGTGTAAATATGTACAGGGTTTTTCTGATAGTGTAATATGAATTACAGCCAGAATTAATTGCAGCCTTTCACATGCTTTCAATTCAAAGTCTATATATAACCTGACTTGATTTTTCAGCACCCTCTAGAGTAAGCAGAAAGATCCAGCAGCCTTTCCTGTCATCTTAGATAGCTGAGGTAATGCCCTCCTCTTTTTGCCATTTTGTTGGACTTCCTGATACTTTGAACCTTTAAAAATATTATGGAAGTATTGACACACGGTAAGTTTTTAAATAAGTGTTCATATTATAAAAACAGTCCTTAAGATACTTTCACACGAAGACCTTGCTTCAGAAAAAAAAAGCCAATCAAACCAGTTGTTACCTGGCAACCAAGGATAATATTCCCACTAAAGTGTAGCTTTACAAGCCTGTGGCTAATGCTTTACCTACTGTAACTGCAAAGGGAGTCCCTGGAAGAAGTGCTACGAGGCTTAGCCTTGCAAGAAAATCAAGTCATTGCTCTACATGAGGGTGGGTCAGCTCCTTCTGCCTCTCTCACAGATCCTCCACAATGCTCTCTTACTGTCTCACTTTTCATTACAGTTTTCTGTCTTTTTACACTAGTGCTTTATATCTTGGATCCTTGAGTTGCTCCTCATTCCTCTGTCAATAATGTCACCTCTTTCTGCAATTTTACTGTTATTATTTTGCATAATTCTCACAACTTAATGAGGTTTTTAGTAGTCTGAGCTAAATATATACAGCTCAAGCCTAGCCCTTAGGTCACAGCCCTCCTAAGTCCATAGGAGATTAGTAAGAAATGATGAAAGCCTACTGCTGTTTCCCCCCTGCCCCAGCCTTCTCCAATCTTACACTTCAGCCCAGCCCAGCGCTCAGTCCCCAGCTGAGCTCTCCCAGGTAGGTTATGCCAGTGCTGTGAAAGGCAACACCGTCTCACAGAGCTACAAGCGTTCATCAAAGTGTAATTCCAGTGGCCTCCCAGACCACGTCTGGGCTGCTGTGTTGGGTTTTGGTAAAACACCAGAATTCAGCTGCAGCAAGGACCCAACAAACAGCAGTACGCCGATAACTCCTAGTGGGAAGCTAAGGGTTATGGAAGTTAGTTTTCTGTTTCTATGACGGTAAATTTTGATCTCAAACAGTGGCATTAAACTGCCAAGAAAAGGGCACCATCTCCCTCTCAGTTTACACTGGTAATTCATTATTCATCATGCAGAATTAGAGAGCCTAACTGAAGGTCTCTCAGAGAGGCCTCAAGCAATACACCATAGAAGTTCGGTAGCTAAGATGCTGGTGATTCTTTCCAAGTGAAATATAACTCAACCTAAAAAAAAGCAATTTGACAGATTTTTTTTTTTAAAGCATGTTGATTTGTTTGCAAGAACAATATAAAAAGAACTGAACATGGGCTCGATGTCTGGAAGCTATACTTGATACAGAGCTTTATATTATTATCATTACCAATGTCATAATATGTTTGCTGCTGCAACCAAAAACTTTGTTAAACAGGTTGGTGATGGAGGAAGATTAGTTCCAGTGCCCAGCCTCAGTGAAGCTGACAGATACCAACCTCTGAGCCTTGTGATTAAAAAAAGAAAATGTTCACTTTCAAAAAAATCTAAATTTGCTTCAACACCTTTCACATTAAAAGACATCCTTCAAGGGGAGAAAGAACTTTCTGCAGGTAAGATTTTTATCTTTCTTCAAAGTGGAAAAATGCATGTTTTCTAGTAAATACATAGTAAACATAGTTTAAACTGCGCAGGTAGTATGATGTTTCCTTAGTAAATGGGTAATAACATTTTTCTTGCTTAGTCATGTAATGAATATTTAAGAAGACAAGTACAAATCAAAATGGCAAGAAAAAAGGAAAAAAAGGACTTTCTGGAAAAAGAGTAAAAAAAGAAAGTATTTTATACTAAAAAGCCTTGATATTTTCTGGACTAGTATTAAATTCAGTTAAGCCTTGTTGTTTCACAACCCACAAATTCCTGATGGATGTACTGATGTATGATGATTAATTGCTACATAAAATTTGCTTAGAAATGTACACCTTTCTCTGTATACTCACTTTTAAGTGTGTAAGGATGGTCTCAGTTCCGCAGCTCTTCCGTGCTGGCAGTCCCTGGTGCTGAACTGGGCTCGGCACAGACAGAAGCATTTGACAACAGATACCACATCTGACTGATCTAATTGGATTTTCATAAGACTTTTTTCCATGTTTGCAATCTCTGTGGTGTATTTAAAGAGCTTAACTGTTTTTAAATTGCCTTTGCTGTGCAATAATGTAAATTCTGAGGAGATTCTATCAGAATTATGAGGTGCAAAATTGAACTATACTGCCTATATCTTCCTGTACGTTCCTTTGAAATGTGTGTAATTCATGTCTATGTGCTCTGTTTTCTCAAAACAGTTTCATTGCTTTATTTTTTTTTAAATATGTCAATTTTGACAAAAGTATTTATTATATTAATTGCACAACAAATGGATCCATTAAAAACTCTACTAAGAAAAACTGGTATGAGCACAGGAAGACAGAAATACCACTTGATCCCACAAGAGGGGATTTCAGGACACAAGCATGATAAGAAAAGTTTTAATCCTATCTCTTACATTCAGGAGAAGTCAGCTGGCTTGTCCTGAATGAAAAAAAAAAATTGAAAAATCTTATTAAAAAGTCTGAGAAAAAGGTTGCAAAATCTCATTAAAAAGTCTCGCAAAACCTTACTATTCTTTTCTGTAAAGGTTAAATGCCATGTGCAGAAAGTATTGTCCTTTAACGTAAGCAAAGACGTTTGTAATTTAATTTCCTTTTTTGTGTGAAAAAGACAAGCATTTCCAATCATTTTAGAATTATGAAAAATATCTGAATCTTCTTTTTGGTTAAAAATAAACACAAACAGGATTCATACTAGGTGACTTCATAATGTCAGTTTATCCTAAAAGGATAAAAAGGATTTTAATCCAAAGGATTAAAAAGGAAAAAAAGGAGTAAACCCCAGATTCTTAGATGTATTTGGAAATCTAATCCCTGTGTTCCTTTTAATTTGGTAACCAATGCGTTCTAGTATTTTTTCTGTTAGTGTAATGGAAGTGTATGTGATATTATAAAGATATTTTTATAGAGATGCTTTGATACCTACCTTTTGATTGTACAATAATTGAAAGCAAACATTCAAGCAAATCAGAATTAATCTGTTGTTTTCCTTCAAAATAAACTGACGTAGTCCCTGGAATCAATAGGCATCCATGGAAAGTGTGGTAAGTCATTGTGAATGTGACATGTCAGGTAAAAGGCAGAGTTAATGTTACTGGCACACCCATGTCTCATTCATGTATTGCAAAAATGAAGAAAAATTAGGGTATTTTTATGGCATCTAGACAAAATTCAGAATTCCCTAATATTTTTTATACAGTGGCTTTCATTTTATTCCTAGTTTTAATATTCTTTGTGGCCTCCACTGAGTCATTTTGGGTTTCAGAGCATCTGTCAATTAAAGCCAGAGCACAGTACATGTGTAGTTTATACATATCAACATCACAGTTACAGGTAGAAGTACTTGAGGAGAACAATGATGAACACAAAAATTTGAAATTAGCTCTAATCAAACCCAGGAGCATGGGCACAACTCTGCCAGAGAGAGGCACAGAAACCCTCTGACTCCTATGGGCTCTTTCTTTCCATCAGTGATAACACCAATAAACAAGTGTTCAATGTAGCTCCGAATTTCATATCACAATGGTTAAGCATGGTAGGAATGATACCCTTGATTCTTGCTGTGTCCAGACTTTTCATCACACAAAGATTACCTTCTTTTACTCAGGTGTCTCGTCTTACCAGTTGCTCAACTATGAAGACAAATCAGATGTTTCGCTTAATGGTAGAAGAGGAAATCAGATAATGAACGATGTTGGTTTTGATGTTGCTGGATCAGATTCTGTTGCCTTTAAAGCTTCATTTGGCATAGTGACCAAACACGAAGTTGAAGTACCAACATTACTTAAAGAACTTACTACAAGGTTGTATTCTGTGTTTTGATTTGTGTTTCCATAATTCTGTTTTATACAGTTAGGTTAAAAGTCTGAAGTGATTGGGTTTTGATTATTTTTAGTCAATCAGTAGCAGTCACCATCTGATATTTTCAAAGGTATCAGGTTGGATCACTGGGATTAGACACATGACCTTCTGTATATTACAGGCTGTACAATTTTTCTGAATTCTTTGAATTACAGTGCATCTCTCAGGAAAAAAAAAAAATCAGAGAGGAAGAGTCCATCCAAAGTCCTGTGTTATACCATAGGATTGAAAATCTGAAGTTTACTTTGAATGACATTACCCAACTTCAGATTTCAGAAATAAGATTTCTTTGCCTTTGATGAACTAGACAGCCGTATACTTTTCCGCAAAAATCAAAATACGTTTATCTACTTGAATTTTTCATAACTTTCTATGACTTTTCTTTAAATCAAGTCTCTTTTACCAACATTCTTGTTGAGTTGTGCACACTGAAAATGAACTTAGTGTTCCTGTGGTGCTAGCACAGATGTCAAACATGTAGAAACATGATGCGACTAATTCTAGGTGTAACTCTTTATTTTATATTTCAAAGATTGTTCCTTGGTCACAATGTCATCCCAGTGAATCCCAGCAGTGCATCCCAGTAAATTATTGACTATGCATGATACAACATTTGGCATTTGCAAATACATATTGTTACCTTGTTGTTATTTACCAAGAAGTGCATGCCATTTTGTATCTGTAACCTCTCCTTCCATACTTACCTTTTCCTGGTTTATTTGTAACCTCCAAACATTATCATTAATAACTGGGGGTGAGGAGAGAGGATCTAGTCTCCTGAAAAAAAGGTTCAGTGCTACAGAACTAACTGCCACGAACTAACTACAAACTACTGTTTGTAGAAATTCTTCTACAAACACTCGTTTCATGATTGTTCAGTATGTTTTATAAGTGGTACAGGGTTTTTTCAGTTATTGGCACTAAAACCAGAGTCAGATGGACAGGCTTTGAATTTTCCAGTATGTCACAGATATCCTCTCTAGCATCTGTACAATACTGGCTTTCCTTGAATTTTTTAGTTCTTCTGTTCCCAAAAACTGAAAACCAATATTAAGTTTCCAGAGATCTCCTGGGTCAGTTATTTTACTGCTATGAAATGGACATTATGGCGATTTATTCACTGATTTAAAGTTACTTAGCTGCTGTGCAAACTGCTAATTATGTCTGAATTTCCTTTCTGCCTCCCTCTTGATTTTAGAAAAATAAACTTTGATCATTGTCTAGTCCATCAATCAAGAAAAAGTAGGCTGGAAGTTTTGTGTGTGGTCATGGAAAGTATTCGAACGACAAGGCAGTGCTCATTAACTGTCCATACTGGCATGCGTGGAGAGACAATGAGGGTAAATATGTTTGACAAACTTCTGTAAATTAAATTATCAAGCATAAAAAGCTCATTTTTTAATTTATTTGTATTTTTGTAGTGTAAGCTCATAAAAAATCTGAAGTAAATCAGTATTATTGTACTGATGTAAAGTGATTTAAAAGTTGGTCTTTTGTTAGCAGTGCTTATGTGACTGAGGGATGGGAAATGCATGAAAGGATGGCTAGACAATGAGCCATTGCTTGGGCTAAAGCCTCAGCAAAAATGTGGAATTTACTACTTCTTAGTTTGGTTTTCTGATAAACATATAACTTTCCTTTCATTATTATGGTCATCTTCTGTAACACATTGGAACTTCAGGTTATAATTTGAAGGGTTGGCATCTTACTCCCTGTCTTGTGCCCTTCTTCCCCCCTCCCCCTCGATGTGTTTGAATAATTAAACCTACAAGTCTTCTAACTTTGCTCTTTACTAGTATTTATAAATCATTCACATAATTTTCGGTAAGTGATGCAAATTACTCTCTCTGTATCAAAATTTATTAAAATGCAAAGTTGTTAATAGAAAATTCTTTAGTTGTGAAATTTGATCTTCAATTTCAAAGTTTCCCCCCGGCATTATAATTCTCAATATAGGAAGTTAAGATTAGTATTATGTTTATTTATTAATTTCAATATGTAACTTTTTTTCTTTTGATGGTTCCCTAAATTATAGTTTCACATAATTGAAGATCAGAATTATAAAGGGCGGGACAAAGCCATTGTTTTTCCTGCACATACAACTATTGCTTTTAGTGTATTTGAACTCTACATTCATTTGGATGGTAATTTTGGTAAGTGATGTAAATTACTGTCATTACTGCTATTATTTATAATGATTTAAGTTTTTAAAACTGTTTTATTGCTCTTGATCTACATAAGCCCTGATCCCATAAAACGGTATGCTTTGATTTTATGCACATAACTATTCTTTCTGACAGAAACGATGCTTGAAAAGATAAACAAGGCAGGCTCTAGAAAATAATCTGCTGTGGGAACATTTTTTAAAAGTTAGTTTGACTTTGTATTTTTTAAATTCTGTGGTTGCATGGAACAAAAAGCCCCACTTAGTTATATTTCTAGCTGGTGAGGAACAGGCTTCTGAGACTATCTGATCAGTTTTGCAAGGCAAAACAAAATAGGCAAGTACAAAGACACAAGTAAAGAAAAAAGTGTACAGAACTTCTAAATTAATAACGTTTTTTTCTGTTGGGGTTTTAATTTCAGTCTGCTACATCATTTGCGCATATATATATCTAAAGCTATTTAGGAGGAAATAATTGCAGTAATTAGAAACAAAAAATTTGCATAGCTTAGATTTTACTTTAAAGTTTTTCTTTCAAGTTATGGCTAGAAACATAGATGATACTTATTTTTATTTTAAAAATGTTTTAATAGTTGATTCAGTATTGGAAGAGGTGAGTACAGAACTCACAGCCTTGCTTACTATTTTTCATTTCTACTTTCAAGTAAGAGTACAGAAATGTTTGTCCTTCAGAATCAGGGCTTCCATTTGGATGACACTGACTGTCCTAACCCCTTAACATGACCATAATTTGTGTATGAACCAAAACAGGTCTGGGGATGTGAACTGAAAGCCACCAACATTTAAAAATTCCCATCTAATCTGTGTTACTTGATTCTGTGGGCTATTACTGTGTGCAGACTTGTATTAGAAAGTTTTACTAGCCATTAAAAATATTAGCAAAGCTAAATTTAGTCACTGTTAACTTTATTGATTAGAAAGCATATTAAATTGTTGTGCAATTATGGCTTTTATATTTAGTCCTTTAAAAAACTTTTCATTTTTACAGAACTCTGTGTGACTCCAATTTCAAAAGGAGGATTCGAAAGAGAGAAATCTGGATCATCTTCACTGACCAAATTAAGGAGATTAAAGAATAATTTGTTTCATCGAAGTATGGATTTTGATATTTATATACAAATGTCTTATTTAATGAATGAAAAGTGTATCTTTCTTTAATTTCTATGCAAGATGAATGTTTACAGAAAAAAATTTTGACGCAAAGTCAATTTCTCAATCAAAGTCAATTTTCTCCCATCTCAATTTCTAGTGTATTGAAATGATTATAGAGTTACTAAAATTTACATTTGAGCACCTGTCTCTCAGAAATAAGAAATCTGTTCATTAAACTCTAAAGACCTTAAAATAAAATTTATGGCTGTTGATAAACTGGTATAGAGTAATTACACAGCTAACTTAAAAATGAACCTATCTCATGTGTTTGCCATTTACAGCTCGTTTTATACAATACTAATTATAATTATAGTAGTATTTGAGGGCAAAAGTTGTAAGTTTAAATACCAAACAATATTAACAGCAATATTTGAATGTACTCCTCAGGCACTATGTTCCTGTGGCAGGGACATGGTCAAGATCCCATCATAGTCCTCTTTTTTCATTCTAATATGAACATAACGTCCAAAAAAATGCGGATCTCTGTATGCAGCTTTAGACCGAGATCTTAAACTTGTAGCACTCCTTGGTCCAAGTACTTTGGAAATCTGCAGATCTGAGTGTGAAGATAAATGCTGAGCAGTAAACATGTCCCAAAGGCTGCTCCGTCTAGGTGTCCTTTCTCCACTGCATCCCATTCTTGATCAAAGGGCTTTTGTGGGCCAAGCCTTCAGCGCTGCTCCAGTCCCCACTAGGGGAACACTTCAGTGGGTATGATACACCTCAGTAGCTCCAGCTGCCTAGAAGTTCTTCACTCAATCTAGTCAGTCCCTGAAGAGAGAGGCAAAAGGTTCCTACCTGGCATATCTGGATGCTCAGATATCTGCTAGGAGGTTAACAAGGAGTCCTCCGAGTTTTCTAAACATATTAACTATTAGTGGGATTTTATTTTGTAAATAACATGAAAAAAAAGTGAATTTACAATGTTTAGAATATAAAACTAGAAATGCAAAAATAGAAACAGGGAAGTAAACAGCTGTGATTTGACTTTGCACCAGTTTCTCAGAAGCCTGCTTCATGCCTGTCTTTCAGGTATAGTTCTAAAAATATAATACATAGGTCACATACAAAAAATTCTGGCTTTTGTCAGTGTCTCAAGTGAAGTTGAAGAAAAATTTTCATCACACAGGATTTCTGATGGGAAGCAATCTATATGGCATGCTTAGAAAGGCTTTGTGAATCAGTTGTTATTTCTATAATTAAACTGACATTTTTTAAACAACAGTTCATAATGTAATAACAAATCATTGCTATTTTTGTGCATTCTTTTTCAGATAAAGGAGTAGTGGAAATCATTGCTAACTCTGATCCTTACTTGGAGGACCTTTTTGCAGACTATTATGAAAAAGCTGCGAGCATGACTGATCTCTCTACAAGCTATCTCAGAGACGGTTCTCATATCCGAATTAATTTACTTAATAACAACATCCCCAAAGGCCCCTGTGTCCTTTGTGGAATGGGAAGTTCTAAAAGGGAGACAGTCTATGGATGCCTGGAGTGTTCTTTTAATGGACAAAAGTACGTACGACTGCATGCTGTGCCCTGTTTTGACCTCTGGCATAAGAGAATGAAGTAACTGATCTGGGTAAGTGCCTGTTGTCACAGACATGGGCATAACTGTGCCACAAACTTTTCAGAGTTAGTAAATATGACTCAAATTGTGAAATGCAAAAGAGTGAAAGTGCAAAACATTTTATTACACCGTTATCTTCCTATTCTTTGCTTCACAGTCAAAGACCTTCTACTTTAAAATGCATGTGCATTCCCTGACATTGCTGTTTTTTCTAGAACCTTTATCGTAATAATGAAAAATATAATTTTAAATAGTATTTTCATCATGTCAAAATATATGCTAGAACTTAAAGTTGTTTACACAAACTTCTTGTTAAACCCCCAAAATGTTGCCTTTTTCTACATTGGCACATGATGGTTAAATAAGAATATTTGTTAATAATTTAGTGTTCTCATGAATGTTTAATTGAAGTATCGGATTAAAAAACATGCTAAAACTTAGCTCAGTCTAATGTTTCAGTTACAAAAGGAAACAACTGGAACTATGGATGGGAGTTTCATCTTAGGGTGCTGTTGCTGTATATCAAGTTTGTTTAGATTATTAAAAAGTACCAGCCAGTCCACTTGCTGCCATTGGATTTTACGTCACAGCTGCTCTTGACTTTATGTGCTCAGAAAAAAAACCTGCTTAGCAGAAAATGTTTTGGAAACTTATGAAAATAATGGAACTGCACACTACAAGACGACTTCAGGGGTGAAGGTCTTTAACAGGTGCATCCCAGCTTCAGGAGATTGAGTCTGTTGAGGACTGGAACACCAGAGAGCTGTGTCCCGGGCTGGGACTGGGCGTGCTGTGGCGCAAGGCGCTGTTAAACCTCTCACCACAGTTTTACACTGGCAAAGCAAAAAGCCTTTTCATACCTTTTAAAATTTTTTCAAGGATAACCCAGGTATGGAAGCTTTTATCACTTGTGCTGCCGCTTTCACCGTGTACATCTGATTATTACATGCTGAAATGAATTCAGCCATTGTTTTTCATGTGAGAAGAGTCAAGTGTGTTACGCAAGTGTTACGATGTGTTCTGCACAAGCAGAACAGTTAACAGCTGTAAGTACTGTCTATTAACTATTGCTACTTCTTTGCATTTTTCCAGTGAGGAAAACCAGAATGATGCCCAAGTAATTCATTACTTATGTTTATATATAGTATCTCTCATCATCATCGACGTCATTCAATTAGATGATGATAGAGTAGATTTTTAACTTGGTGTTGCTGAATAAACTGGCTAACTTGATAATTTTACTATGTCAAAGTATAAAAACTCACTTAAAACACTGCTTTTTCTTCAACACCAATTTTTTTATGTTAATATTACATCAAAGAGGTTATTTTAAGTTGCTTTAAAATCATTTTTGGTTTTATCTTAACATTCCATAGACGGAGTTCGCCTGTTTTAAAGCCTTTTATAGTTAATTGCTGCAAATGGCCTTTCCTCAAGAAGCTAGGCTAGGGGCCTGCAGGGGTCCAAGAAAGTTCTATTCCTGGGATTCTGCTTTCACTTTTTATTTTACAGAGAATTGAGAAGTGTTCATCAGTTATGTTCCAGGTATGTCAAAGGTTACTGTAACTTTTGTGTGCTCAACAGAACAGAAATAATTATTTTCATCAGTATTTCGCCAAAAGAGAGACTACTGAGCAATACTGTAGGAACCACTAATATTAGATCATGGTGTACTTCAATTTTATTTCTTTCTTTTCAAACATCTAACACAACATATTTTATTAGCTGAATGTTAAAAATAAGATTTTTACAGTCACCTTAAGAGATATAAAAAGACACCACTATAAAAAAAATACAAAAATTCTGTGACAAAGTATTATTATTTAGAATTCTGTGTCCAGAAAATAGCCAAGGATTTTTTTAAAGTACTTAGAGTTCATCATGCTGGTAGACATTGTACTCCTTTGCTGATATGAAGCCATCTCTATCATGATCATTCTTCTTAAATATATCAGCTAAGATTTCATCATGGCCTGAGGGATGACGTTTTTTGCCATCTCTTTCAAACTCTTCTTTCAAATACTGGCTTATCTAGAAGAAAAGAAAAAAGCCCAATCATTGTGACTTTTATGCCAGTACTCAACAGCTATCTTCAAGGACACTGGGTGTATACAAGAAATGTATTGTGATTCCAGTGCAGACACACCTACAGTTTGTCTACAGGAAGCGTGAGACTCATTAATGTATTAAAGCAAATTTCAGCAAACTACAGTGCAGTGTAGTTTGTGTAAGCACACAGAAACTTTCCATGATCAGCTGCAGCAGAGGCAGCTCAGATAAAGATAAAACTGATGCAGCTACACCTATAGTTTTATAAATAATTTATTTCAAATTATTTACATTATATTACCTCAAATTCAGAGAGTTTCTTGTCACCGTCTTTGTCTATTTGATTAAATGCTTCAACACTACGAGGTCCCTTATTTACTGCATAAAGTTCAATCTCAAAGATCAGTGTTGCATTAGGTGGAATCTTGCCCTGTGCTATGAATAAGAGAAAAAAAAGTGTTTAAGGAATCAGACGCTATGGGCAGAGATAACATGTATGATAAATTCACATATAAAGCATTTTTCTATTAAAAAAAGGCTGTGTAAATATCAGATTAAACTCTGAATTTAAATGTTGTACATCTAGACAGGAAGATTGTTTGATTGCGTTAGATAAATGATTTTGGAAAAAACTTGCTAATCATGTACTTGCCTGAAACGAAACTGTATCACATAACAATTCAGGTACTTTCAGAGAATAGGTGAATGGCTATCATGAAAAACAAGTACTTCTAAAGTTCTCACTCTTTCACATCCTGTCATATGACAGGGCTTATTTAGAGACTGGTCCTAAGATGTATGTCTTTATTAAACAGCTGCAATCTGATTTAAAATGTAATAATAGTAGACCAATGCTCATACATATTTTCTGCTTCAAGAAACAAGCAGATAATATCACGTTTTACCTACTTTGTATGAATTATGCCTATGGTATGGTAAAAGAACTTGCTATAAAATAGTGTTTAAAATGTACATCTCAAAAAGCAGCAATAGAATGTAAGTCATCTGATTTGCAAAAAAAAATCCCTCAGAAACCCCAGACTACTGGAATAGTTTGTCTGGTCTCTGAATTAAGAAAACAACTGTTAGAATTCATTATTCCTGGATCAAAGCGTTTTCTGACACCTGATGTAAAACCACCACTGCCTACACACACAGGTTCATGTACCATGCATCTGGCAAAAAAAGGGTACTGAAAAGAGACAGCAACAAACCAATGCAGCCTAAAAATAGTGCCAGAAGAGCATAAAGAAATCATGCACTGTAAAATTAAAATGTAAACATGCAAGCTGCCAAAGCCAGTGAGCATGACATTGTAACTTCAGAATTTTGAGCTTGTCTCCATCCTTCATAAACTGAAGAAAAGCTAAACAAGCTTCTGTTTGTAAACAGAAGAAAAACAAAACTATTACACTACTCATCTAAAATAACCATACTAAAAATAACAGGTTTCAGAGTTCAAAAGGTTTTAACCTTCCACGCTTTAGGAAAGTAAAAATTTTAAATACATCTGAATAATGATTTAAATACCACTTACAAAAGAAAGATACAATACTAGAATTCAGTGCCAGTAGTTTACAAATATACATACCAACAAAGGAAAGACACGTAAAGATTTAGAAAGCCACATGCATCTTTTCTAATTCAAGGTTAGGCAGGCATCTTCCCCAGCATGCAGGAATATGCTGAGACAGAGGACAGGTGTGCTGTAGAAAATACTACTTTCTTCAAGTTCTACCTGGAACAAACAGTTAACACTGGTATTAAAGAACATTTTTTTTGTATCAAGTGTTTTTCCTTTTTGTATGAAATTGTATTAAAGACAAAACTGATGCATTGAATTCTGACATATCACTACCAAAGTATTATTATAGTGCAGGAACCACCTTTTCACAGAAACTACTACAGCCATGTCAGAGCTGAATTTATCTACATTTGAGTGCTGAAACACTGCATAAAACTCGTACTGGAACTTTTTTAAAGTAATCTGCACACTGAATTATCTCATATTCAAATCAGATTTCATGCATTGCACTGTTGCAATTACTGTGTAATGTGATAATGAGAGCCATTAACTATTCAGAATGTAAGCAGTATTTTAAGCAAATTATTTCTACTTAGATTAATTGCACTGCATTATATTCCACTTTACTCAGAAGATGCAGATTGTCATTAAAAGGCTAAACAGGTAGTAGTCAAATAATAAAAACCAAATGTGACTGGAATTTAATAGATTAACACAATAATGCTGATACAGATCATGGAGATCTTCCTTTTGCTGCCAATTTTTCATATTATGGCAATAATTGGGAAAACGCATTGGGTGGCGTGTACTGAGTTCAAAGGGAAACTGCAAGGGTCAGTGCTCAGGACCACTGAAACTGCGTAGCAATGAGCAGGACTGGGGCTGCACAGCTGCACCACCTCCAAATGGGAGCATGAATTCTTACAGACACAATACTGTATTCTTGAAAGGGTGAAACAGAGGAAAGACAAAGTTTAGTGGTAAAACTTCTCCTTTACCGTATCCTTGCTGTCCGTATGCTAACGATGGAGGAATTGTCACTTTCCTTTTTTCTCCAGGACACATATTCATCATAGCAATATCTAAGCCTTTTATGACTTGTCCAACACCCAGAACGAACCATTTTGGATGACCTTCATTTTGTGTCCGACTATTAAAAAAAATGTGTGTATGAGTAACATTAATTTAACAGTTTTTTTACATAAATACAACTTTAGGTTGCAGTCAGTAAGAACAGATTATTAGCACACAAGAATGTTTAGAGTGCAAGAATACAAAGTATAAACACTTCTTCTGCTACATTTATCATTTAAGGTCAAATCTTGATATGTGTAAGGGGAAAAGTCTTATTTAAATTTTAAAAAAACCCCTTGTTTTTGAACTTCTTACAAAAACATCTGGTCTTCCTGATCATGTACATTGCATGACAGAAACAAGGTGCCACTGCAGCAAGTCTCCAAGAAGAGGAATGTGAGGAGCACTAGAAAGCGAAGATGTCTTCAGCAGTTTACATCACTGCAGGATGGGATTGGACTGACAATGCAAGTGTGTGTTGGGGGAAGCTGGCAATGCCGGCTACGGCGCTGTGTGTCACCTACCACTCGGGCCAGTTCAGATAGTCAATGCTTGAGGCAGCTTCTGGTCAAATGAGGCATCCCCAGTATGGGCACTACACCCAACGGCGACTGAGCAAAACATCCAGAGAGCAACACTCTATGTACTGAAGTCAGTCACTTCAACAGGCAAAGAAATGCAAGCAAAACGGTACTGTGAAATGTAGAATTATCCTATATTGATTTTTTTCTTAAATTACACAAGTGGGGGAATGAATCAAGATTTTGTAATAAGCTAAGCTACTGTCTGAGGATAGATGGATGGGGCAAAGTGAAAAAGCAAAAGACTTAAATGATAACTTTGCGGTAAAATGGACGGCACAACAAATCAAGAAGGGAAACAGTAACACGGACGAGGCAAAAAGGCTGTAAACCACTAGTGTGTAATAATGTGGCTGCACTGCACAGTGCCAACTATGTGGAAGTGCACGCTATATTCAAGCTTCTGCCTAAAATTGTCAGTGTGCATTCCTACCAGGAGCTCCTCCTCCCAACCCGAGTTCTTCTGCACATATTACAGCACAGAACATGGCAAGTAACAACACGATAGTTTTTTTTTTTCCACCCTGCCAAAGGGGGTCTCCATGTAGGCTACAGGCTCCCGAAGTTCCTCCCTGTCGGGCCCCTTTACTGGCGACGGCCGCCAGTCTCGAGCAAAGCCGTCTTTGGTTTCCATCTTTTGCCTCTGCGCTCCCTCTTGACCCTAGGGAAACTCTGCATCCTTCAACAGTCGGCTGAGGAAAAGTAAAGGTTGAGACGAAGAAATTACTAATGCTGATGTGCTCAGTGCGGGCCCCGAGCCGTGCCCACGCCGGGAGCGCCCCGAGTCCCGCTTATGGGGGTTCGGGTGAGGGGAGCGGCTGTGCCACGCACTCCTCCGGGCAGGGCCCACCGCCCGTCCTCCAACCCGGTGCCACGGGGGCTCACCTGCAGTAAAACTTGGATCCGTCGCTGGCCAGGAATCCGTCATAGTGCGCGTTCAGCAGGTCGCCCTTCTTGCTCTTCGGGCTGCAGGCCTCGGGGAGGTGCAGCACCTCTATCTGAACCTCCTCCGCCGCCGCCGTGCCGCCCTCGGCCCGCGCCGGGGCCGCCAGCAGCGCCAGCGGCAGCAGGAGCAGGCTCAGCCCACGGCCCATGGCGCTCCGAGGCGGCCGCCGGCGTGGCACAATCCCCACCGCGCTGAGGGGCGGGGCCCGAGCCAGCGCCGCCGCTCCGCCTCAGTCGCGCCGGACGCGGGGACGAGCCCGGCCCAGGCAGCGGCCGCGGGGCGGGCGGTTCTTCGGGCCGCCCTCTCCGCTCAGGAAGTGAAAGGGACGTCGGAAGCAGCCGCGGGGTGGCGGGGCCGGGAGCGCGGCCGGG